>OZ002737.1:17873939-18227112 GCA_963924305.1 Polygonum maritimum | reverse complement strand
CCCACATAGGCTTGCTAATAAATTTTGACGACAAGTTTAAATTAAATGCATTTTGGGGTAGTTCTAGGTAAGGTGACAAGTTTTAGTACGTGATGATGACAAGTTAGAGTGCAATAGTGGTGTTACTAGTTAGAGAGGTGATAAGTTTAAACGCGATGACAAGGTTTTGTATGGGGGGTTTTTGTACGTGGGGGGAGGGGAATTTTCTGTACGCGGTGACAAGTTCATATACGTTAATATGTTGGTGGTGACAAGTTTGGGTGTGATGACGTCATGTTCCGGCATGTTTTTGTAGTTGTCACCAAAAAAGCCTATTTACCTCATTATTTCACCGCATGGTCCAATTGCCTCATTATTGTCACCATTTGAGACCAGTTACCAAAATTCGTCTTTACTTTATGTGAACTACAAAAGTAAATATGTGAAGCAAAAATAAAAATATGTGAAACAATGTATTTGTTAGTCATTTCAATAACTAGATTATTGCCCACACCCTGTACGGGACGCAAACAATAATATTGTTTGACGTATTACTCAATTGATAAAAGAATGCATAATGATTCTTAGGAATTCGATATTGATATCATCCTTTTTTATCCGAAATCGTTGCAATATTTTGATGATTCAAAACCGTGATTTGTGTTAGGAATAAATTTAAATTTAAATTTATATAATATGACTTGAATAAAAATCATAGATAAAATATCTTAACAATAAAATCCTATTCAACATGGCAAGTACTAACACGTTTTATTTTTTTGGTAAGAATCTTGGATTTGCTACAATTAAGTAGCTCTAATTGAGTAATCCTATTCAAGGCAAATACTAACACCACACGTTTTATTTTTTGGAAGGATTTGGCTGGATGGTGTAAACACAGTAGTTTTTTTTTTTTTTTTTTTTGAATCATAGGTTTCCGGAACTTACGTTCCGACTATTCCTACGCCTCCACGCACCCTTGCCCTGAACACATGGAGGGGGTAAATCGCGAGGCGCTCGCGGTGGCCACGAAGGAGTAAGGTCGTCCTGTGGTGCTCAAACTGTAATTTCATTCATACGTATATAAGGAATATAATTACAAGATAATCTCTTAGAATTAATTAGGAAAGACTCACTATTATAATAAAATCTAAACTAATGAGGGAAAGAAGATAAATAGAAGTAGTTTTGGTGATCGAGGAAGATGAGTCTAGAATTTCATTCATATCAATCATACGTATATAAAAGAATACAATTACAGGATAATCCCTTAGGATTAGGAAAGAATTACTATTAGAATAAAATCTAAACTAACTAGGGAAAGAAGATAAATACAAATACAAAATATACAAATAACAATATATATTAACAGATGGATTTCCTTGAGATCGAATTACAACCCTTCTCCTCCTTTGGCGTGTTTCCTTGGATCCGCTTTCTTGCCGTCCATCCCGCGGCGCTCGACGATGCCATCCAGAGGCGCCTGACGACGCCAACCAGCGGCGCCCGGTGACGCCATCCACCGGCGTCCCACGACGCAACGAAATTTTCGTCTTTCTGTTTTTCCACAATTTAATTAATATTATAATCGGACGCCTTTAAATAGCGACGCCTTTGAATGGCGTGGTGCAAAAAGTCAAAAAATAGCGTGCAAAAAGCTTTGGCGATTTTTAATTGTCTGCGTCAAAATACAATCCGGTCAAATCTTTATCATTATATATGCATTCACGATATTTCAAAAAGTAGCAATATTAAATAGGTTGTTCTTTGTTGTAAACAACGAATACCTATATTGTGATGTGATAATCGAATAACGCTTTAAAGCAAATCAACTCTTATTTACATACGATTTTTTTTTAAAAACTTTTACTTAAAGTGTTAGAATGTTCTTATTTAGAAACTTTTATTTTGAGTTTTAAATGAGGTATTAGCATGTTATCAATTAGAAACAAAATAAAACAAATTTCAGCCGTAAAATTTATTTTTAAATAATATATAAGTGGTTTGGGTATGAAAATCAAATTTTTCTATGGAAAAATAATTGAATGAATTCTTTTTGTTTTCTTAATACTCAAATGTCTAATTATTTGTTTTTTAATACCTGAATGTCCAAAAAACTATTTTAAATGCCTGGTTGTTCAAGTGAGACACTTTTTGATACCACTATGGTAATTTGGCCGATATTAGGATGACAACCTTACTGCTATATTATTTAATATTGCGCTAGAATTGAACTTAGGTATATTGTTATGACCTTATATGCTTATTAATATGCCTCAATTTAGATATTGATAAAGAATGACACAGTTTACGGGTTGGAAGTTGCAAAGTCTTACATTAGACTGAATTGAACATTTTATTATCTTTGCATGACCAGCTAGTGTGCATCATCTTCTATACAACACATCAAGATTCAAAAAGTGTTGACTTGTAGAATTGAAGACAAAGGTGAAAATCATCTTAAAATTTGGAGGTTTGCTTGATTTATTATGAAATATCTCAAAACTAAGTCCTACAATGGACATTGCTTGTAATTATTCCTCTTGTACTTTAGAAGATAACTAGTATCAGTCCCGTTAGAGCTGTCAAAACCTGACCTGACCCGAAAAATTGACCTGAACCGATCAAATTTTTGTGTGTTGAAACCCGACCCCAATAGTAGTGAGCAAAGAAAAAAACGAACCCGATAAACCCGAAACAGATTGGGTCAAAACCCGAAACCGACCCGACCGACCCGATATTTTATATATATGTAGACTAATTATGTTTTCTTGTAAATATTATAATATATTTTATCATAAAACCTATCATAAATAAAATATTATTATAAAAATCTATTAAAAATAATATTTTATTATTAAATATTGTTATTAAATCAAAATATTATTATAATAATCATTAAAAATTCAAAATTTTAACCTGTTAGGTCGACCCGAACCCGCACAATAACCTGTCAAGACCCGACCCGACTTGACCTGTAACCCGATTGACCCAAACCCGCACTCAATCCGAACCCGAAATGACGGAACCTGAATCCACCCGACCCGACCTGGTTGACACCATTAGTCCACGTGCCTTGAAGGCACGATTTGATTTAACTAAACACTTGCTAAAACTCTATATAAAGTTATTCAAAAAAAAAATAGTTTGATATAAAATCTTGTTTTATTTTATGTAATTTGCATCTTATGTAATTTATTTGAATGATACATTATTTATGTTATAACAAATTCTTTTAATCGAATAAATATTTGTAGTATTATATTTTTGTCATATAAGGACTAAATATTTGTTTTATCAATATATAAGTAATATTTTAGTTTTTCTTTTTTTTTTCAAAAATCTGATATTTTTTGGATGGAAAAGTAGTATATATTAACTTTTGGTTACGGTAAGGACTATTTGTAAACTACAGGGGCACCAAAAGGAAAAAAAAAAATCGTGGGACACCAAAAGGAAAAGTCGAAACCTCGGGGGCACCAAGAGTAATTTCCCTAAATTTTTTCATTATGTGTACAATTTTGGATAGACTTTTTAAAGATTTTACTAGATTTGTTTTAAGAATGTTGATTATATTATAAAAGTTATTCTATGGCAGTATAGATTTGGATAGATATTATCATCTTTCACCTAAAGTTTTCCACCTTTATAAAATTATAAGATTGATTTTAAAGTTTTTAGTAGATAATAAAAATTATGTATAAATTTAAAGTTTATTATTTTTGGAAAAAAATTAAAATAGAAATCAATAGATAAGAAGAGATCTAATGTGGGGTCTACAACTTCACCCAATTAAACAAATTAAATTATTTTAATAAAGATGGGTGATCCGCTCTAATGAAAAGTTGACACGTGTCGGGCTAAATATTATTTTTAATCTCTTCTTTAATATATAGTTATGATGATTTGTTAAATATGAGATTACTGGCAATAACTTCTCTTAGGTAAATAGGAGGTGTTATAACTAAACGGTTCTTGAAACTGACAAGTCTGTTTTAAAACTTCTTTAGGAAACTCA
The DNA here is from genome assembly GCA_963924305.1 of Polygonum maritimum. NCBI lineage: Eukaryota > Viridiplantae > Streptophyta > Magnoliopsida > Caryophyllales > Polygonaceae > Polygonum > Polygonum maritimum. The sequence goes on along the minus strand of OZ002737.1, from coordinate 18,223,115 downwards.
CAAAAGTTTTGGAGATTTTTCAAAGCATTCATTAATTAGATGAGATTTGCAATATATATATTTTCGACTAATGACTTGGGTAATAAACTATACAAGGATAGAATCATAAGGTATATAGAATAGAATATATGATCCTAATATATGTAGTTTAAAGTATTTTATCTTAATAAAATTTTGAAAGTTGTTCTTAATAAAATATTTTGAAAGTTTAAAGTATTTTATCTTAATAAAATTTTGAAAGTTGTTCTTTTGAAAAATAAGTTTAAAGTAGTTTTGCATAGCTTATTTTCTGATCAAATATTAATCTAAACGGTTGAAAAGTATGGAGTTCTTCATAGCCTATTTATAGATAGCTTGTGAAAAGGTATTGACCAAAACGATTTTCCTTAATACTCACTTTTTGTTATTTTACCTTCACTTTTTATGCTAATTTTAATGGGATAGTCCATATATGAGTCGTCTTGGGGGCCGACCCGAATGGGGAGACCGCAACATCGAGGGGGTCAAAGGAGCTGGACCTCGAGATGTACGTACAAGTGTTGCAGTGCTAGTGGATAGTTGCTAGGAGATGCATGCTCAGTGGCCCATGCCAGTTGGTTATATCTTATCCAAAATATATCTCATACAGGTATGTAGGAGATAATATTATCAAACCGGACTCATTGAACTTGGGGAAATTGTCACATGCTCAAGAATATTCTGAAAATGATGATGCGAAAGCAGCAAAATAAGCACCATGTCCATGTGGCTTCGCTTATTGATTAGCTTTTCAGTAATTTCACTGCATGTGATCAGACAAGCAACAAAAGCACCCCCACATGGTCAATGATTTTGGTCTTAGACATCACATCTTCAACATGCTGTTATAGTTATTGTGTTGACTATAACAAAACACTCCCTATCCCATGGGTTTAAATTGCATAGATACACTATATAGGTTTTTTTATTTAACCATTTCATATATTGATGTTCAGATCCGTCTCCTAGCATATAACACTTTAAAGTCCTGATCGGCACAGGTTTAAGGAGATTTTTGAAAGTTTGTACAATTTAAAACTTACTTAAATACATGTTTGGTAAGACAAGGTTTTTTAGGAGGTTAAAGTTTTAGTAAGTTTTTGATGAGGTTTGAAAGGATAAAATAGAAACCTTGATAGAGATAGGTTTTAGTAGGTTTCCGAAATTTTTAACTCAAATTTTTTTGTTTATTGTTTTAATTAATAATATTTTTAGTAATTTTAAACCAAAACTTAATTAAAACCATTTAGTACCGAACATCATATTAAGTTTTAGTAGGTTTTAAAAAAGAAAACCTCTACCTATTAAAAAAACCTAGACCTATCAAAAAAACCTCTTTAAAAACCTACACCTTTTAAAAAACCTTGATTTACCGAACAATGTCTAAATTTGTAGATAGAGATTTTACTTTATTTTTATATTAGTGATATTTCATTTAACTAGTTGAGGTGAGATTACTCAGATATATTTCCAACACATTCTTTCAAGTTACAACTAACTTGAACTAGTTAGTTGATACTTGAAAAAACGAGTATAGCATTTTAAAAATAATTATAATATTTTAATTTCTTTATAACTAGTCCAGAGAATAATTAGTGTTATCTCAATCTCTTATAAGTTATAACCAACTAGTTTAACCCCCGTACCATGTACGGGCAACGGTAATAAACTTATTAGACAAATTAGTAAGAAAAATATTATTTCTACAAAGTATACTTATTTGAACAAAAATTTAATTAAAATAATTTATAAAATATATTATATATATGATGTAAAGTCTAAACTATGAAGATTAATATATAAAATTTCAATTAATAAATTTTATTAGATAAGACTAAATCTTTTTAATCATTTGAAATTTAAAAGATATATGTTTAAAAGATCATGTTTAATTAATACAGATATATGTTCTTAGATAGGAAATATTATGCATATAGATATAGTCTAAATTATCTGTTTAAAAAATAGGAATTATACTTCAAAATATTTATATTTTTTAAAAAATAATTTGAGGATTATATATCAAAAATTACATTTTGATTTTATCTTGATATTTTGTTTAAATGGAAATATTATGTTTTATTAAGTTAGATAGAAAATCTTATATATATATAGATATAGTCTAGATTTTTTTATTTTATTAAATCCAAATTATGCTTGAAAATTATAAAAAATCAGAATTATAATTAATTATCTAATGCTCCTATTGCGATTAGTATTTTTTACCAATGATCGTAAATCAACTCATAATATAAATAAGTTGAATTTTTTTCAAAAGTTACTTTATCGACCACCTAAATATAATGTCGTAATGCCACATAATTACATATGCTTGTAGACGATAAAATTTGTGCTCCTCGGTTAGGCTAGAAAGTGACTACACAAAGGTACCACATGGATGGATTGCACATACGAAGAAGATGCAAATTTGTAACCGGAAAATTCGGTCAAATATTGATGTAGAGATAAGATTTTATTTTAAAATATTTTTTACGGAGTAAGATTATATGAGATTTTTTACTGGATAAAATTATATGAGATTCTAATTGATTTTTTACTGAGTAATTGATTAGTGTTTTTTATATACGCAAGGGTCCGGTTGATTATTTTATTAAAGATATGACACGTGGCGCAATTTTTTGTGAAGACTTTGTCTCCGCTTTATGCTATAGACTGTATAGATTGATGGGTAGCAAAATATATGGGAAGATATAGACCTAGACTGGACAAACTTCGGTGCCCTGAAAAAATTTCCGGTCCAATAGGTAGCTATACTTCATAAACTAAATAAGCCTAACCCCATGTGAAAAACTAAATAAATTTTCCCACATTACGAGTTTAGACTTAATAAATCCGATATATAAATACTTAAGTTATTCTTCCTATGTATCGAGTTTGATTAATATTCACACTGAACATAAAGACTATCTCAATCTAATATTTGGCTTAGTCTGCCCTATTAAAGACATGACGATCATGAGTCCAATATATAATTGCGGTTTTTCTATTGTGTACCTTAAAGGCGCATAATAAGTATATCAAAAACAGAAACTAAATACATCATAAGAAAAATTAAAAAACCAAATTAAGCGTTACTCCTCTTATAGTGTGCTATGGTAGAAAAAACCATATAAGTAAGCGTTACTCCTCCTGTTATTAACCCATGAGTTAATTAATGTGTTAGGTTCATATGCATATATATATATATATTTGTATATAAGATCCCTACTACCTTTTTATTGAATCCACTTTCTTCATTTTTCAACCAAAAAAAAAACTTTTTCATACACTAGTTGGCAAATATATTTAAATGGTTGGCTTCTTCTAATATACAGAAACTGGAAATAAAAGTGCGGGGTTATGTTATTTTTTTTAATATTGGTTCTAATTGAACGTTTCGGTTTGGGAATCCACTACTGCATTATAATATCCTAACCAGTTACCCATACTTGTGGACTGGATCTTACCGGGGACATACATTTGTTCTCTACTTTAACTTTTGTGATCTCATATGAACAGATTAAATTAGTACAAATCTAGTAATAATATGTGAATGGAAATCTAGCTTTAATCGATTCAAGATATAATAATATGTGAATGGAAATCCGCTTTAATTGATCCAACATATAATAATATGTCTGTTTGTATTATTTACAAATAAATAAAATATAATCACTTTAAATTATATAAATCATTATTTTAATTAGTTATTTAGAATCTTCATCAAATTTCTTTTACCTAAAATGAAAAACGTACATCAATGGTTAAGCATTGAGCGAATTGTCAAATTTAATGTTCAATCGTTTCACCACATTGTCAATCGCATATTCGCATGTATAAACTCAGAGATGATTCTTTTTTACCTATGCTTCAACCGGAATTCATTTTGACCTGCACCTCAAATATCTTCCAAACTCTCTCATTTCATAGCACATCTCCGACCGGGGTGTTTAAAATTAGTGATGTTGAATTTCTTCTCAAATTTTACGGGAACTTTTTTGGATTAGTTAATTTGTATAGATATGATATTTTATTTATTGATATATTATATTGTTTAAAAGAATAATATTCTTGTTTGACATAATTAAGTGTTATAAATAGTCTTATTGGGACGGCCTCCAAAACCCCAATATGAATCCAAATGATTTAAATGAGAAGTTTATGAATATAGGTATTGGAAGTGAATCAGTTTACAAGAGAATATGCATCAAAATATCTATCCAAATACGTCGTTTGTTGAGCATGTGTATCAAAATAAGGAGCTTCAAGAAAATCTATACCAAAATGAACAACAACAAGAAGAAGAAGAAGAAGCGGGATGTATTATACGATTTCATAAATTATTTAGTTTAATTTAAGATATTTATATTCCCTTAATGTAACACAGTTTAAACTCTTAGAGTTGAAATTCATCGTTTTTACATTATATCGCTTAAATTTTATGCACTTTATATGTATGTTATTAATACACACACTTTAAATTTGTGATTTTTTAAGTACATGTAGCTAAATTTCGTTTCACTCATGTCATTATATGACTGCAGCCTTTAAGCCGTTTTACTCTATACCATCTAATCTGATTTTTTTTGTCATTATATGATGAAATATCCTATTCCTTAATTTTATGGTTACTTCCAATTTGATAGCGAGTGGGAAGACCAGTATACTATGGCGGATTGAGGCAAAGAAGTAGGGAGAAACTTGAACATGACGTTAACCATTAAAAACTCATGGGTTGCAAAGTTTTATTTGGCATGCGTGTTCTATGGTTTGTACAAGACGAAGAAGAAGGACAAATTTAGAGTTATGGTGATAGCATGCATTTAGGAAGTATTTTGAAGATGTTTTTATACTCTTTGGAAAGATTATTTTGCATAATTTAGTCAGTTTTCTCTAAATGTAATGCACGGTCGCCATAATCATGAACTAGACGCCTCGGAGGGATATTTATATGTTGGCCTCTTGACTAAGGAGCAAAAGGATGAAGCAACATGATTAAATTTGACCCACGTAGAGCCAAAGAAGCTTATAACATACTTATATGACAAGTGACCCAAAATTAGAACTACGATGAAGCAACTATACAGTTTTTTATATGAAGTTTTTAAGGCAGAGATGCGATCGATGATGTAACACAATTTGCATTGAGTTACTTGATTGAAAATAAGTACTATATTGATTATCGCAATGTGGAGAGAGGCGATGAGATATATATGCGACCTTTTCTTTATCCATCCGAAGTCACTGAAGCTATTGAAGATGTTTTCTTATGTAGTAGATATGGATGCGACGTGCAAAATAATCTTTTCTTTTCAAGATGAAGTATTCTTATGTAGGCAATGAGATAGGCCAACTCTCCTTCTGGTATTAAGAACACAATTTGATTATCCCAAAGTCATCGTTCGGGCCGAGCTTCACATATTGATGTCGCCTGAAGTTATTATTTCTTGTCACCTCGATTGGTTTAATAACATTCCACCACATGATTGTTTGTTTATATCCCATTTATCGTGTCCATCTTTCTGGCATATATGTCTCTTGAATAGAGAAATATGTTAACAAGCTTCTGTACCGAGTGAGTAAAGCATCAACATCTTTGAATCTGGTGCAATTAGGCCACGACATCCAATGGACATGGAACAACTAATTGATCACACATGGTTAAAATTTTTAACTTGATATGCCAATATTTATTTATTATAAATCAAATCACTTGATCCATCGTCATGAGAGCTAGACGTATGTCCCTTAATTGTTTGATGATCCGATGTTGACTTGTATCTCCCTAGTACTTAATCGATCCTTGATCAACCATTTTGCTTAAATGGCCTCTCCACGCTGTATCCAAACCTACAAAATTGTCAAAACTCTTAACTATATAACAAAACAACCAATGTTAGGAAAATATTTTTCTAACTTCTAATTTTAATAAAATGGCTAAGAATACTCACATGAAGGGTGTACATGCAACCAATGATTTGTCTTGCCTTTTCGTGGGTCGCGAAACCCGGTACAAGTAAGCCAATGCACCTACTCCTCAGGCGAAACGAAACATTGCCCTATGGTCTAACAACAAATGCATAAGTTTGGATGACAACGTATTTTCTGACTTGTCCGGAAAAAAGGTAACCGCGAGAAGAAAAAGCAAATATGCATATGCGAGAACATACGGGTTTCCTCCATTTATAATGGTAGTTCTAAGGTGCATTTTCAACTTGACGATGTTGATGCCACAATTGGAGGCAATTTATCGATTCAAGTTGTTGAGGTCAAACCTGAACGTTTATGCTATCATAGCCCGTATTTTCTCTTTTCATTGACTGAACCCATCGGACATGTAAGGTTTTTGGACGTCATGTAGAGTAATTGTTGTCCCACTCCACGCAAAATGAAAACTATTAGTCTTATGGTGCCACCGCTCCACTATTGTCGAAACTAATGCTTCATCAGTCTCCCTGAATGTCCATTCTCTTAGTCCTAACAAAGGCTTTGTTCAACGAGCCTCAACTAAGGTTACCATTCAGCATTGCGAGCGAACTCTCTCAAGTCATCAACTGCACCACCCCGGCCATGGCATCTCAACATCATAATATGCTAGTCACATGGCACCAAACAAAATAAGTTTTGCTCGACATTAAAAAATCAAATATTATATAGGCATTCTTACATTTCCATATGTAATGTGCAAAGGTTATCAAAAAAAAAAAGAAATGTAATGTGCGATATAAGTGCTATAATGGACCAACTATTTGTTGTTGGGAGGACCACCACCATATTCGTCTTGAGGAGCCTTGAGATGGATTGTGATTTGGACTGGTTGTGGGGCTACATAATGATCCCCAATAGGGTTTTGGTAATTAGCCCGCTTAGTGGAAGACACTTCTCCTGTGTAATGACCCTGACACAAGTCTTGAGATTCATTAGGCATCACATATGACATGCTCACATCTCGAGATTGCCCAATCGAAGACCCGATATAAGGATAGTTCATGTAGGATATTGCATGATGCCCCATTAATAAATCAAATGCATAATCATGAAGACTTATCACCGTTAGAATTCGCCCATCTCACAATTAAGTCAAGATCGTTGATACAGGCTATTTTGTATAGGTTAACTCTTAGATTTTGAGATGTTATTGAGAGTGTTTAAGTTAGATTTGAGCGATATTGTAATACGAAGACCGAAGACACAAGTTATGAAGAATAAGAGTTCGTAGAGCTTAATTGAAGAGTTCGCCACTACATGGATACCGCGGTCGCGTTGTCTATGACGCGGTCACGGTGGTGTAGAAGCGACATCCATGAAGACCCGTGAAGGCCGCGGTCGCGTTGTCTATGACGCGGTCGTAGTAGAAGCCGACTCAGCCAAACCAAGTGAAGACCGCCGCGGGCGCGGCCAAGGCGGCGCAGTCGCGGTGCGTGCCGGATTCGAGACGGACGAAATCCTGTCTTTTGTATCTTGTTTCCTTTCTTATCTTTTCGTTTCCTTTCTTATCTATCTCGAAGAGGTTGTTCTTTGGGCTATTTAAGGGGAACCTTTTCTAGGTTTTAGATATCTTCAATGACTTGGTAATCAATTGTTCTTTCAATAAAGATTTGTGCTTTCTTTGTAATTGAGAACTAATCTCCCTTGGAGTTTATTCAATCAAGGAAGCTTTATTATGAAGTTGTGAAATTCTGGTAACTTCTTTATCCCTAGGTCTTTATCGATACTCTTGTGCTTCATCCCATGATCTCTGTGTGATTATATGAGCCTGATCAACTTGTTTAATTATCTTAGATCTATTGTTTGAATTAGGATTGGTTGTTGTCTATGCATCTTTCCTATTTCTCGAAATAACTCTATTCTAGGACCATGGACTAGTTTAGGGAAGAGTATTCAACGGTTAAATTGTGCATGAGACTCATAGCTTGATTGCATGACTTGATTTCCTAATATCCTTGTTCTCTATGCTAATTCTAGGTTAAGCGTTCTTGCCTAGGGTTATAGAATTGCTTAGACCGTGGACTTGCGATTGTTTATGATCAGGATTGGAATTGACCTATGCATATAAAGAAGTGGATGAATTCATGATCAACGGATTAATAAAGTGGAATTGATTGAATGAACTCTGCTTAGTAACTTTGATTGAAACATCTCTCAAACCCCCCTTTTGATTACTTTGCATGAAAACCACTAAAATCGGATTAAGAAACTGATTCCTTTGGGTTCGACCCCGTACTTGCTTACTATACTTTTGTGTGTTGCATGTTTGGGTTTTATCTTTGATTTTGGCACAACGACTTTGGCCGAGTCAAAATTTGGCGCCGTTGCTGGGGAATCCTTTTTCTTGATTAATTTGCGTGCGTTTTCCGGTTCTGTGCCAGAACCGCGACCGCGGCCACCTCGGCGCGCCCGCGGTTCGAGCCCAGAAACTTCCTTTGGGTTCGGATCTATCATATGGTCCGTACCCGGTCTACTAATACTTCTCCTGTTCGCTTTGATCTAGAAATTGATAGGACTCTTCGGAAGATAAGGAGTGCTCCCAGAGCTTCTGCATCCTACAATCTTCTTGAATCTCTCTCTCTCTCTCTCTCTCTCTGATTCTGAACCAGAAGAAGTCATGCCAGAGCAAACTATTCGCCAACTCACTGCGCCCAATCTTCAACAACAGCTCTGGCTATTCAATTCCCCGATCTTGGGGAGGGCGTGAAGTTCGAGCTCAAGTCCGGTCTCATCCACCACTTGCCCAAATTCCACGGGTTGAGTGGTGAAGACCCGAACAAACACCTCACGGAGTTCCACACTATGTGTGTGAGTATGAAGCCGACGGATGTCACGGAGGATCAAATCAAGCTCCGGGCTTTTCCCTTCTCTTTGGAGGACTCCGCCAAGGAATGGCTCCTTTATTTGGTGCCAGGCTCTATTACCACTTGGGCGGCCATGAAGAAAGCCTTTCTAGAGAAGTACTTCCCTGCTTCCAAACAAACCTCCATCAAAAAGCAACTCAGCAGTTTGGAGCAAGGGGAGGACGAGAATCTCTATGACTATTATGAGCGCTACAAGAGGCTCATCGCTAGTTGTCCCTACCATGGCTATCTTGCCAAGGATCTTATTTGATATATTATTGAGGGACTCTGTGACAATGACAAGAGGCTCGTGAACACATCTTGTGGAGGCAGTTACGAGAACTTGACTCCCGCAGCAGCCTTTGAGAAAGTTGAGACCTTGGCTGAACATGCTCGCAACCAGCGATCCATGACCAATATGAGGTCCGTTAGTGTGGTGAATGAGTCTCTAAATGCTGAAGTAAGGGAACTCAAAGATCTCACGAAGCAGCTTCTCACAAAGAAGACGCCTCAACAAGTCAATGCTTGCGGTCTATGCTATGACGCAAGTCACCACACCGACCAGTGCCCCACTATTCAAGAGACCGAGGAGTCGGTGAATGCTATCGGTAACTATGGTGCGTCCCGGTCCCGGAACGACCCTTTCTCTAACACCTACAATCCGGGGTGGGCGAACCATCCTAACTTTCAATGGAGCAACCAGCAGCATCAAGAGCCACCACAACAGCAGCATTCGCTCCTCAGGGCCAGCAACAACAATTCCGCTCTAACAATTATGCCCCGAGAGCGCCTGCCCCGTCTCAGAATGATGCTATTACCGCCCTTCTAAAGGAGAACCAAGAGACGAGAGCTGCTGTAAAGAATCTTGAGACTCAGCTGAGCCAACTTGCCACTATGATCAATAGGCTTGAGTCTAAGGATTCCGGGAAACTCCCATCTCAACCGCTCAACCATAAAGAAAATGTGAGTGCTATGAACTTGAGGAGCGGTAGAGCATTGGCGAGTCGGGAACCACCCTCTGGTGGAATTCCGCGACCGCGTTCCCCTGGTCGCGACCGCGCCGGGGTAGCAGAAGAAGAGGAACGAGCCTCTGTTGAATTTCCGCGACCGCGCTCTCCAACCCGCGCCCGCGGAAATCCAACAGAGAGTTCGGACCCTAAGACAGATGAAGATCTGCGACCGCGGAGCCCACACCGCGCCCGCGGTAAAGAGGCAGAGAGGAATTTCGGGGCGTTGCTTGATTATGCCTTCAAGAATTATTCACCGCCGCGCCCGCGCTCCCCTAGACGCGACCGCACCACAGCACCAGAGGAGGATGACGTGTATGTTGCTCAACCACTTCCACCCTTGAGCTCTCTCAAACCTTCCCCTCCTTTCCCAAGAGCTTTGTTGGACACGAGGAAGCCGACACATGACAAGGAACTCTTCGAGACCTTTGCTAATTGCCAGGTAAATGTTCCTCTCATTAATCTCATTCAAGGTGTCCCTCGTTTTGCTAAATTTATGAAAGAGCTTTGCACCATAAAAAGAAAGAGTAGGTCTAATCCTAAAATTGAGATAGTAGCTCTAGTTGAAAAAACTCAGGATAGAAAGACCGAGGCATGTAATTCACTACTCCAAAAACAACTTCCTAAAAAATGTACAAACCCAGGAAGATTCACCGTCCCAATCACAATTGGAGAAACTAAAATTGAGCAAGCTATGCTAGATTTAGGTGCCTCCATTAATGTTCTCCCAGCTTGCATGTATGATAGGTTAGGCCTTGGTCCTTTGAAAGAGTCCGACATTGTTATTGAATTGGTTGACCACTCTAACGTACGCCCGAAAGGGTTAGTTGAGGATGTTTTAGTGTAGGTGAATGGTCTAATCTTTCCTGCAGACTTCTATGTTATGGAGATAGGTGAAGGGCGTTACGACCCGGTTCTTTTACTTGGTTATCCATTCATGAAAACCGCGAGGACGGTTATTGATGTTGCCAATGGACCACTTTTCATATCTCATGGTGGCAACGAGGTCCGACTTCATGTTGATGAGGACCCTTATTGATCGTATCCACGTCGAGCCAACGACGTTAAACAAAAGCGCTGCTTGGGAGGCAACCCAAGGATTAGTTAGATTGTTTTTCCCATTCTTAGCTTAGGATTTGTTTCGTTTTCAAAGTTAACATGCAGGTACTACATCCTAAAGGACGAGCCTGGTGTGATACCGCGCCCGCGCCTCCTCGGCCGCGCCCGCGGTGGATCACCAGTGCGCTCCAACGAACAGGTACTAGCCCGTGTTCGCGGCAACCATACTGCGTCTTGGCTTTAGCTCGTTTTTATTTTTGTAAAAAAAAAGAAAAAAAAAGAAAAAAAAAGAAAAAAGAAAAAAAAAGAGGACTTCTTGGTCCCATTCTACCTCTATATTTCTTCATCTTTCTATATCCATTCTTTTCCATCTTCTATCTTTCCACCCTTCTATTTCTTCTTTCCATTCATCTTTGTAGTTCCATTCTTTGGCTATGTGTAAAGCCTAAGTATGGGGGAGCTTTGTTCCCCCGAGAGCTCTCTTCTCCACGGCTCGAGATCATGTTTTCATCCTTCTTCCAACAGACGAGGCAAGATACGAAGGTTGTTTGCACATCACATTGTTCGAGACGGCGTCAAGACCTCGTCCCTACACGAGTACTGCGCCCGCGCCGCATCAGCCGCGACCGCGGTGGTCCACGTGCCGCTGATTCTCGCTCTTTGTCATGATATCGCGCCTCTCTCGACGCGCCCGTGTTTTGCCTACAGAATGGTGCATCCAAAGTTTTCTTCCATTCTTCTACCACCTTTGAAGAGTTCTTTCATCGTTTGTGAGTCTTCTGATATATCTTCTTCCTTGCTTCTATCCTTTCTCTTTGCTTCATTGAGGACAATGAAGGATTTAAGTATGGGGGAGGGAGTACTCGCATTCGCTTATCCTAGTTAGCTTAGTTAGTTGATTTGCTTCAGATTTTTGATTTTCTTCTTTCCATGGAGCACTTGCACCATATTTTTTGCATAATAAAGAAAGAAAGAAAAGAAAAAGATAGAAAGAGCCATAAAAATTGAAAAAGGCATATAAATCTTAGTATGAGTTGAAAACCCGAAAGGGCGGCTCAGATAATAAGCAGGTAACCCGGACCAGCATTAGGCTGGGGTAATATGAGGTTCATGAGTGATTGTGAGTTTTGTGAGCACACCTATTGAAAAATGAAAAGAGCGGTTAGGTGAAAACCCGAACGGGCGCCTAAGCAGAATTGAGCGGTAAAATTGGAGTGTTTATGATCATTCTTGCTTGGGGACTTTGGGGCTTACATGTTTGATTTGGGTAGATCCTAGGTTGCTCTACACTTTTTAGAGCTTGAGTGATATATCTTGTTGTGAGGTATGTGTTTGAGCTTCATTGTTTTATGCTCATGATTTCTCTATATTCTTTTGGTTTTGGGTTGTGAGCTGAGTGTTTTTATCTTCCCTTGTATTTCCTGAGATCCTAGATGTGCTGATTTGTTGTATTTGTTTTGAGCTTACTCGAGGACGAGCAAGATTTAAGTATGGGGGAAATTGATACATGCTATTTTGTATAGGTTAACTCTTAGATTTTGAGATGTTATTGAGAGTGTTTAGGTTAGATTTGAGCGATATTGTAATACGAAGACCGAAGACACAAGTTATGAAGAATTAAGAGTTTGCAGAGCTTAACTGAAGAGTTCGCCACTGCATGGATACCGCGGTCGCTTTGTCTATGATGCGGTCGCGGTGGTGTAGAAGCGACGTCCATGAAGACCCGTGAAGGCCGCGGTCGCGTTGTCTATGACGCGGTCGCGGTAGAAGCCAACTCAGCCAAACCAAGTGAAGACCGCTGCGGGCGCGGCCAAGGCGGCGCGGTCGTGGTGCGTGCCGGATTCGAGACGGACGAAATCCTGTCTTTTCTATCTTGTTTCCTTTCTTATCTTTTCGTTTCCTTTCTTATCTATCTCGAAGAGGTTGTTCTTTGGGCTATTTAAGGGGAACCTTTTCTAGGTTTTAGATATCTTCAATCACTTGGTAATCAATTGTTCTTTCAATAAATATTTGTGCTTTCTTTGTAATGGAGAACTAATCTCCCTTGGAGTTTATTCAATCAAGGAAGCTTTATTATGAAGTTGTGAAATTCTGGTAACTTCTTTATCCCTAGGTCTTTATCGATACTCTTGTGCTTCATCCCATGATCTCTGTGTGATTATATGAGCCTGATCAACTTGTTTAATTATCTTAGATCTATTGTTTGAATTAGGATTGGTTGTTGTCTATGCATCTTTCCTATTTCTCGAAACAACTCTATTCTAGGACCATGAACTAGTTTAGGGAAGTGTATTCAATGGTTAAATTGTGCATGAGACTCGTAGCTTGATTGCATGACTTGATTTCCTCATATCCTTGTTCTCTATGCTAATTCTAGGTTAAGCGTCCTTGCCTAGGGTTATAGAATTGCTTGGACCGTAGACTTGCGATTGTTTATGATCAGGATTGGAATTGACCTAGGCATATAAAGAAGTGGATGAATTCATGATCAACGGATTAATAAAGTGGAATTGATTGAATGAACTCTGCTTGCTAACTTTGATTGAAACATCTCTCAAACCCCCCTTTTGATTACTTTGCATGAAAACCACTAAAATCGGATTAAGAAACTGATTCCTTTGGGTTCGACCCCATACTTGCTTACTATACTTTTGTGTGCTGCATGTTTGGGTTTTATCTTTGATTTTGGCACAACGACTTTAGCCGAGTCAATCATGCAAATTTACAATTTGTTACTTAGCATGATATTAAGTTGTCAACTTATACTATATTAGTACAATAAAAATCAAAAAACTTAATTCAAATAAAATAAGTATATAGATGTGTTAAATCCAAGAGCAATATGTACTTACATCCGCAAAAGGAGTGTAGGGGATTATTTGAGGATCGTAGTTTCTATTAGTGCTCTGTGCCGTCATTATAACCTCTTGTTGAACTCCCGAAGTTTGTATATGGCCTTGTTGAATCTCCACATTCAAATCTATTGGATGGGAAGGGCGTTGCCTCTTGGAATTTTGGGGGGATCGTCCTCATAACCGATCCTGAATTTTTTTATAAGGCCATGTACAAACTGAATATAATAACATGTTAAAAATTTATTTAAAATTGAATTTCTAAACACACTACTACATTCTCGACCACATTTCTAAATAAAGACATGATTTATTTGAAGTTATACCTGATTTATCGAAGAAAACAAAGATATTTAGAGGAAGGGATTTGGGAAGGGCACTTGTTTGGGAAGTTTGCACAAGTGAGTGAAGTTAAGGGGATATAGAAGGAGAGTTCTAGAGGAGGAAGAAAATGAAAATATGAGTGATATGGATAATGTTAAATGCCTTCATCCTAGCTGCATTCCACCGTATACAATCGACAACATTTTCATTCAAACATAAACAGATGCATGGCTGCAAGATTCCTACAAAAAGGATTGTGGCCACGCTTTCCGCAAAAGTTATTAGTCTCTTTCCATAAGGACCTGCCATGCGTCTTCTTTTTATGGCAACTTGCAGACTTATCCCGCTCGTGGCTACCACGTTCGTTTTGCAACGCTTCATCTCCCCATCGTGCCTTTTGTTGATCTAAAAAAAAAACATGGCACGGGTATTCACGATGAAGCCCTAGTTGGGGTCCACTACGTTCAAAAGTGGGGCGCTTCAAAAGCCTGTCTGAGGCGCCTGATATTCGCCTATTAACACCTCATTTTCATTGATGCTAGGGGTTGGGTTTAGGAGAGTATTGAACTTTATTTATTATTTTATTTATTTTCCTTTAATAATTATAATTGGTTATAATTTTTATATAGTTGGTAAGATTTCATTAATTAAAATGAAGAAAATTTCCTACCAAAAGACAAGTCCATAATACAAAAAGACTCCTTTGAGTTTCTAGATCAACAATCTACAAAGAAGAATAGCTGGTCTTCATGGAGCTCTTTTGACGTCTACTAATGCTAATCCAGGTGCTCTCGATCGAGTATTTGGTTTGGAATTTGTGGCCTGTTTGATTGATTCATAAATTGGGTGCTTTAAAAGCCAGCGTGTAAGCAGTGATATATTCAGCCTACCATTAGTCCCTTCTTCTAGAGTTGAGTTAATTGGGGTTATTCCTTAAACATGGGCAATGTTGACTCTTCACCTTGTTTTTAAGGAATAATTATATCGGGTCGGTCGTCTAGTAATTAGGGGCCAGCCGTTCGGTCATCTGTGATACTAGGACCAGAGAGATTATTGCTTTTGAGGGAGGGCCCACGATCTTCAAGAGCTCGAATGCAATCCCGAAGCTCCAAACTACCAATCTGCCTCATTACTAAGCTCAAGCTAGTTATTGTGGAGGTCCACGTAGGTTAAGGGCTTTTTCTTTATTAAATTTGCCGGAACGTGCTACTTTTCAATCCGATTTTTTTTCATGGTAGTCTATTTATGTTAGTTTAACTGTCATAAATGTTGTGATTTTTTGGCATATTATAATCACATATATTTTTTTCTATCAAAAATAACAAATTGCACATATATTGACTCCTACCGTGGTAATAAGCATGGTAGTCATGTCCTTGGGAAAAAAACAATGCAATCGGAAAAACTAGATTTCGGATGAAACTACTCATATGTTTCATTATGTTCCATTGATCTATGTCCGTGCACAATCAAATCCATCTTATCCTTAGACCAAATCGGGCAAATTTCCTTCGAGTCCCTCTAACGCAACCCGTATTCAAGCATATATAATTTTTCTCTGAGTCCGTCTAAAGCAACCTGTCTTCAAGCCTTTGTGACTTTTCTCCTCTAATTAAGGCAACCTGTCTTTAAGTCCCTATGAAATTTCTCTCAGTCCCACTAAGGCATCCCGTCTTCAAGCCTATCTCAGGCAATTCTTTTCCAGGTTAATATAAGAAAACTTGTCTTCACCAGGCATCGACATGCTAATCAAGAGTTGTGTCAGGTAAGCCCCTTGCGTTTCACATCTCTTGTAACATGCATGGAAACTGTATAGCTCAACGAAAATGTCTAAAACAAACCTTTAAGAGTTGGAACAATCCAAATCTCTTAACAAAATGTCTTCATAAAACAATGCAACCGGAAAAACTAGATTTCGGATGAAACTACTCTTATCCTCCATCACTCAGCTGGTTGACTTTTGCCAACTAGGAAAATTACCCTCTAGACGCAATCTTGTGGAGCTTTCATCCGCATCTCATTGGCTCGACATGCCTCCTCATCATTGCTTCTTGTCTCACTCCTTGAACCTCTACCGTCTCAATCACGGACCCTTCTTGTTACGCTAGCTCACGCATATTCGAATGGTGTCGAGCTCTTGGTCTCGGGGTTCGATTTATGTTCAATTGTAGTTTTGGAGTCGATCTTTTCATCCCAGTGTTCGCTATTGTTCATCATCTTCACCTACAAATATTTGGGATCTTACGAGGTGGCAATCCTACGTGATCGGTCGAGGCTATTGTTGTAATTGCGCTACTCAATTTCGCCCCATGGCCATCGATTCACTCAACTCTGGCATCACTTTCTTCTAGTGTAGTGACGGTTACCCTCTCCTCCAATCGTATGTTCTACCGGGATAGCAGCGTATTCGAATCGCTGTTCGGGATGTCACTACTTGGCCGCGTGTTGTTGTCGCAAATGTTGTCGATGTCTTGGCCTCCCTTCGTCCGGTCGACTTTATTGACTTGTTCGGTGATGGGATCCTCTCCCCTACACATTGTGGTTTTACTCGTCCCCATGGTCAATGTCAAATCGTTGATGCAATTTTTAGTTCGGTAGATCAACATTCATACTTACAAAATTACACAAACAAACATGAATAATCAAGCAAAAAAAAAATGAGCACAAGGAGAGAATTAGGTTAAAACTAGTAATAGTGCCCGTGCCCGGAAGGGCACGACTTGTATTAAATAAATTTTTTATGTTTCATTAATTGTTACTATGGAGTATCGTTTTTCAATTATTTTAATTTTAAGTAGTTTTGTATATATCCAAGGTAGGTTAGATCGATTTTTTGGATAAGATTATTCTATACCAAATTAGATATGTTATAGTATAATATAACGTTATGATTGTAGGTGGGTAAAACTACCCTATTAATTAAGGATAATATTCCCGCCAGCCAGGTAAGCATATCTAATAAATATCTTTATTAGCCTATTAAATCCTGGTAGTTATCCAGTAGTTGGAAGATTCTATCCTATTTAAGAAGATAGAATTATTGATTGGGCTCCAAGGAACTAACTCTAGCCCTCTCTCTCCACTATAAATACATGCCCTCGCCATATAGAAAGGATATACATAAAACTACCCTAGAGCGGCTGATCGCTTGTCACCCTAACTCTACCCTGCGCCTCTCTCTACTGTTTACCCTCGTGAATACTCTTTTGTCCATTGTTTTTGTCCATTGTTTTGCAGGTCTCTTTTGTCCATTGTTTTGCAGGTCATTGAAGATAAAGAGGTTTGGAGAAGAAGGTTATTGAAGAAGGAATTAAGACTTGTACACAGGCATATTTTGTATACTAACAATGATATAACATTATTTAGATATACGTGGGTAAGTAGATATACGTGGGTTACGTTATGATATACGTGGGTTATGATATGCGTTAATTAGATATGTTTTTTTTTTTAATTGATTTTTTTTTGGTACGTGGGTTATGATATACGTTATGATTTTTTTTTGGGATAACGTTATGATTTGGTATATTGAGAATTGATTTGTATGTTTATCGATTTGGTAAGTTAGATAGATCAATTTATACATTATGATATACGTTAATTAGATATGTTTTTTTTTTGAATTGATTTTTTTTGGTACGTGGATTATGATATACGTTATGATTGTTTTTTGGATAACGTTATGATTTGGTATATTGAGAATTGATCTGTATGTTTATCGATTTGGTAAGTTAGATGGATCAATATTGTTTTATTTTATGCAATATATTAGATAGATTATTTTTAAAAATCTGGCTAGATAAGAAGAAATCTAAAATGGGGTCTACAATGAAATTTCAACCAATCAAATTAATTGAATTGTTTTATTAAAGAGGGGTGATGCGGTCCAATAAGAATGTGACACATGTCGAACTAAATATTAAAACTAACCTCCGCTTTAGTATATAGTAATGATATTGAATATTTTGTACAAAATCACCAGTTAATAGGCGCGGTGATTTTACAAATAACCACCCGTTATACGAGATATTATTTTCAACCACCAAAAACTCTACTTCCGTTAACAAACAACCACCCATTAGTTGATTTCGTCTAGAATTTCGTTAGGTCGCATAATTTTACCCTTTTGCCCTCCACTGTTCAAATAATTTACATGTAAACAAGGTTGGTTGGGAACATTTCGAAGAGTGTGGTTTATCCACCAGCCCGCACCCAGAGATGGAGGAAGGAAGGGCTCCGTTAATACTGTGAGGGAGGAGAGATGAGGGAGGCGGCAAAGGACGGGTGGAAACTCATTGACGGGGTTTAAGGAGGAGAAGTCGAGGGAGACCACTTTGTCGGCTGCGTTGTAGACGACACCGATCTACCTGTAAGGGGTGTCGCCATGGCGAGCGAACGATCTGGGTCGCCGAGAGAGAGCTTTGCCTGTTGGAGATAGAGGCCATGTGTAATTTTAAAGTTATTCAGCATCCCATCAATTAATTGATTTCACACGAAGCACTAGGGTTTCAGTCTCAGTTTCAATCTCAGTAAATCTTCCAAATTAGACAGCCAAATCTCAATTCGGTGAATCTCGAACGAAAACTCTAATCCGATCTAATTAAGAATTGGATTTGATGAAGGCCAATGTCAAAACCATGTTTGGGTTATCTACGTTGAGTAGTTTTGCGCTATGATAAAGTGACCGGAAAAAGGCCAAGCCAGAGAATGATGAGAGAAAGAGAAAAGGGAAGAAAAATGAAATGAGGAGACAAGAATAAATTTTTACAGCAATTTAACGCTTAAGAAAAAGTATAACACAATATGTTTGATTTGAGTTTTTATTTTGACCCGAACAGGTGATATTGAATCATTTATGAAAAATGCCCCCAAACCGTCTGGTTTGCAATTAAATAATTTGAATACTAGAGGGAAAAAGGGTAAAATTACGCGATCTAACGGAATTTCTAACAAATCAGCTAATGTGTGGCTATTTGTTAACGGAATTAGAGTTTTTGGTGGTTTAAAAACAAAATCTTATATAATGGGTCGTTATTTGTAAAATCAACTATTAAACGGGTGGTTTTGTACAAAGTTGGGCTTTATTTATCATTTTATTTAATTTGCTATATTTATTATTAATTTTATTTATTAAGTTGATTAAATAATTTGTGTTAATTAATTTGCGACCGCATATACTATTCGAGTATATAAAGGGAATGGATCATGTGAGAATTATATCTAATGAGAGAAATGAGAATGGTCCTACATTTGATCGTGTTAAATCATAGGTTGAGATCGTGCAAGCATGCACAATTATTATTATTATTATTTTTTACTTTCGATGATGCAAAATATAACAAATGGCTGTGTATTTTTACTTTACTTGCCTGTGTCGTTTTAAAGAATATGAATGTTTAATTTCAACTAATATGAATTTATATTTTTTTTTTATCAGAATATGAATGTACATGCTTTAGATAGTACTTAGTGTCATTTTTCATCTGAGTGTGCAAAATGTGACGAGAATGATTGTGTTTTTTACTTAACATGATCGTGTCTTTTGCAAATAACATGATTATGTCTTTTCATATATAAAATGACAGTTTCATTTTCTTTTATCTTATAATGTGTATTTTTTTCATATAAATGTGTAAGTGATGAATGACTATCTTTTTTTTTAATGCAATAATTGTACATTTTCACTTAACATGTGTACATTTACACTTAACATGATTATGCATGATTTTTTTCACCTATAATATAATATACACCTGGTAAAAATGTATACACAATCATTATGGATGAAAGTCCACAATCAAGTTACATGAGATCGACTACACAGTCATTAGCTGAAACGCTCCGAAAGTAAAAAAAAAACTTTTTTTTTATCTACACGTGGCGTGACGCAATGCGACATTTACACACATAACGAGTGACAGATTATTTTTATCTCCTTGAGACCATTCTCACATGTATAAACATGTTAAATTAGAGATGGGAGCTAGGTGTTAATGTTAGCTAGGCTGCTATTCACGTACTTGATATGTAGGCTAACTTTTTAGTATTTTTAATCGATCAAAATTCGAGAATACAACTCGTCTCATCACATGCACGAAATTATTTTGTTTACAAAAAGAGGTAAGGGATCATGATATATGCATCAACTGATTGAATAACGTAGCCCACGAACTCCGCTTTACAGTTAATCAGTTGGGTTTTAATTTTATAACTAATCAAGATCTTTGTTACTAATTACTAATAAAGAATCAACTCCCTTTGTTTGCTTACGTAACCAATGAACGAACAAAAAATGTTACTTCTTAGTTCTTACGTATGGAAAAATGGATTGGAGGAGTAACTTAAAAATGTCACTTAAAAATGTTACTTCTTGTTTGTTTGCAATTGGACAAATGAGAGAGCCATCTTCCATGTGCAAAGTTGCAGTACGTGATGGTTCTTAGCAATCAACCGTACCTTAGCTTCAAACGTTGAAACATACTTTGTATGTACCACAAGATCTAAAGACCAAATTTAGTAGACATACTTTGAGCCCATCGAATGAATCTTTATCCGTGTACGAGATCTAAATCATATATGCAATGTAAGTATGGGCATATGCTCGAGGGCCAGTTTGTGATGAAAAATGGCCAAACATATATGCATTGATCTAGTGTGAAGGAATTGAGTTAATAAGCACAACAATGCATGTTACAACTTACACAGACTATCTATAAAGCTTGAAAAAGCCCCCAAATAATGAGGGAAGAGAGAAGAGTCGCTTTCAGAGTGGAATTGATAGGTGTCTTACAACTCAAATGAGAATTTCTTGTGATATATAACCGTTGGTCAAGTACAACAAGCATATATCGTTATCATATTGCTTGCTGGCAACTTAATTTTGGCCAAATCCAAAGCCTTCCAATCTTTGTACGACGACGTCTCGTAGAACTGCAATTGCGAGATTAGTTATCATTTGCTAGTGCAAGCTAACTAATGTTCCATTTCATAGTACTATGAGGAAGGCGATCAACCACACACGTTATGGCTATAGATTACCGGATAAACAAGAAATTATTCTTGCTAATTATTCTTAGAATGGCATAACATGGCATAAGTCACCACTGATTTGGACCCATAAACAAGAAATCTAGGCAGAGTCTCAAGTTTGAAACCTATATGAAATTACCTTAGATCTAAAGTTTGAGTTGCTACAAGGGATTATATTTTTTAGCTTCAAAAAATCCCCTAGAAATAGAAATGTGGGTGTGCAGGAAGGATCATGGAGTGGACAGAAAAAGTCACTCTCAAACTTGGCCTTCATAATTGAATGCAGTTCATCTCTATCCAATGCAATTCATGACAATTGTACCATTCCAAAACTTGAACAGTCCCTCTCAACCAAAGGGTAACGGCTATATAGTTTTATTGCCCAATAGTTCTTGCATTTACCAAGCAGTAACACAACGGGAAGACCATGAATTAGAAGAAGAGAAAAGACACCGTGGAAAGTAGTAGTAGTGGGTATCATTATAACGCCCAACGACCAAAGCTGGACGTTACACGTTACAAACGTACACACACCTTGTCACTATAAATACGTAGACACAGCCCCAGAACTTTACTCTGCCCCTCTTCAGCCGTTGGTTGGTAGTTTTTTCTGTGTTACCTTTTTCTTTCTTTTTGCACAATGGCTTCTTCTTGTTTCTCTTCCCCTGTTTTGCTCTTGCTTGCTGCCCTCTTCTTCTCGGTGTGCAATGCGTACCCTCATTCCTACCACCACAGAACGCCGTATCACCACTCCACCCACAAACGCCCTCGCCTTGCTCCCCATAATTACAGAGATGCCCTCACAAAATCGATCCTCTACTACGAGGGTCAGAGGTCAGGGAAACTGCCCCCGAACCAGAGAATGTCTTGGAGGAGGGACTCCGGCCTCTCTGATGGCTCCGCTATGCACGTCTGTACTTTAATAACCTTTTCAATT
This sequence comes from Polygonum maritimum, assembly GCA_963924305.1. Lineage (NCBI taxonomy): Eukaryota > Viridiplantae > Streptophyta > Magnoliopsida > Caryophyllales > Polygonaceae > Polygonum > Polygonum maritimum. Next base: position 18,201,058 of record OZ002737.1, on the reverse strand, counting down.
CTCTTCGGACTCCCATCTCTGAAATGGGTTCTGCTTGGTTTTGCGTTTTCTTATATCAAACTCGTGAAAAATGCAGGTTGATTTGGTGGGTGGGTACTACGACGCGGGCGACAATGTCAAGTTTGGGTTCCCCATGGCCTTCACCACCACAATGTTGTCTTGGAGTGTGATTGAGTTCGGTGGGCTGATGAAGGGGGAGCTTCAGAACGCCAGAGAAGCCATTCGTTGGGCCACTGATTACCTTCTCAAGGCCACTGCTCGTCCAAACATCATCTATGTCCAGGTTTGCAATTTTCCTCCATTGTTGTCAGATCTGAGGGTTTCTAGTACTAAGTTTACTTGTGTTGGGGGTATTTTGGGAAGGTGGGAGAGGCGACCAAAGACCATGCTTGTTGGGAGAGGCCAGAGGACATGGACACGCCCAGGAATGTGTACAAGATTGACCAAAATAACCCTGGGACAGAGGTGGCTGCCGAGACCGCCGCTGCCCTAGCAGCCGCTTCTTTGGTGTTCAGGAGGGTTGACAAAGCCTATTCAAGGCTTCTTCTCAACAGGGCTATCAGGGTAACATTAACAATACATTGTTTCCCTAATCCCAAATTTGAATGTTACCCATTTTGGTTCAAGGCTCTAAAATTTGTGGGTCTTTGTTTGTTTGTCTGCAGGTGTTTGAGTTTGCTGATAAGCACAGGGGATCTTACAGCCAGGGTGGGCTTAAGCACATTGTGTGCCCCTTCTATTGTTCTTTCTCTGGATATGAGGATGAGCTGTTGTGGGGAGCTGCTTGGCTGCACAAAGCCACTAGAAACCCAATGTACCTAAACTACATCCAGAGAAATGGCAATGTGCTTGGTTCTGATGAGGCTGATTTCACTTTTGGTTGGGATAACAAGCATGTTGGTGCCAAAATCCTCCTCTCAAAGGTCTACTACTACTACTTTCTCTATAGTGGATTTTTTCCTTAGTTGTAAAATGTACATGAATAAGAATTTGACCAATCAAGTTTTTTTATGGGTTCAGTCATTCCTAGTCCAAAGGAATCAAGGTCTCCATGACTTCAAGAACCAAGCAGACAACTACATCTGCTCCCTCATTCCTGGAGCCCCTTCCTCCCAGAGCCAAAGCCAGTACACCCCAGGTGTGATGTGGACAAATTCTTGCTGTTTTTCCATTATCCATTGTTTGGTGGTCTTGATTGGAAACTTGTTAATTAGTGCTATTATTAAGTTTGATAGTTAAAAATAATAATAAATAAACAGGTGGATTATTGTTCAAGATGGATGACAGTAACATGCAGTATGTGACATCCACCTCATTCCTCCTCCTAAGCTATGCCAAGTACCTCAGATCCGCTCACATGACTGTCACTTGTGGAGGCATGACTGTCACTCCTAGGTCCCTCAGAACCATTGCCAAGAAACAGGTTCCTTAATCTATATGCAAATAAGTAGTAGCTACATGGGCATGTATAATGTATGTATATTGATGGTTTGTTTGATGATTTGATAAGGTGGACTACTTGCTTGGATCCAACCCATTGAAGATGTCATACATGGTGGGCTACGGGCCGCGGTTCCCGGAGAGGATCCACCACAGGGGCGCGTCCCTACCGTCGCTCGCGGTGCACCCCCAGAAGATCCAGTGCTCCGCAGGGTTCGCCTTCATGAAGTCGCAGTCGCCCAACCCGAACCTCCTCGTGGGAGCGGTCGTGGGTGGCCCTGATCAGCGCGACCGCTTCCCTGATCAGAGGTCCGACTACGAGCAGTCCGAGCCGGCCACCTACATTAATGCCCCCCTTGTGGGCGCACTCGCTTACCTAGCTCACTCCTTCGGCCAGCTCTGAGCCATTATATTACATCAAATTAATTAATCTTCCAACTTGTTAGGGTGTCATGGGTCCCACTATATAACGTCTCTTCTTCTTGGTTGTCAACTTGTCATAAGCTAAGTGTACGTAGTTGTTGGGTTATTTAAGGGGTTAATTGGTTTATTAGGGGCTTAATTAAGCTTGAGACAAAGCAGCCCCAAAGAGGCCTTGACCTGTGTGAAGGCCATCTCAAGGAAGGAGGCTAGCTGGGTTTTACTATAAGTACGTTTTATTAATAGGGAATTTTTAGGGTTAAGGGTGGAAAGGTTGAGCTGATTCCGTGATGGAAAGACTTTGGTAAAAGGGATTAAAAGCAGTTATTAAAGCCAGAAAGAGCTTGTAAACTTTCCCCGTAGCCAAAGGGATGGACTATTTAATCATCAAAAACTTGTTTGTTTGAAGGTTTAAAATGCTTTCTTTGGAACTTGCAATGTGTCCGTTTCGTCGTCAGCTTGTGCTCTCTACTATTAACGGTTGTTTATCTTTGTTGTTGCTTTGTTACAACCAAGATGGACTATGGAAAGACGTGATTAAGTTGTAGAAACACAGCTTTAAGTGTATACGTACGGTATTGCTGAATTATTTATTTATTTTTGCATAGGGGTTCGACGTACTCAATGTGTATAAGAAAAAGAGAGATCGATAAACTCGGTAACTGGGTAGCATGAAGACAACTAAATAAGGGACACGATCTCAATTAATCGGCTAAATAGTAAAGCAACAAAAAGAAAAGAGAAATTAGGATAGATGTAGGGACGGAGCCAGACTTCGAATTTAGGGTGGACTGTATTAAACTAGAAAATTTTAAAACAATTCTAGTGTTTTTAGAGTTTTTTAGACCGGAAGAATAATTAATTAGTAAATAGACAAAGAAATTATGTACAATTATAAAGAAAATAATAAATTTGATCGATTATTGGTCTTCTTTCAAAACTTTAGGCTTTAAAGTTTTAGAAAAAGTCAAGTTTGATCAACATAATACTAATATTTTTTATTTTTTATTTTTTTTGTAAAAATCAGGGTGGCCTGGAGCCCTTCCCAGCCCACCCATGCATCCGTCTCTGGATAGATGTGAAGCAGAAGACTCAACAATCGTCCATGGAAGCCATGGATGAAAAGAAGAAAATTCAGAGAAAATGCTATGTATTGCATTAGTTGGGTTGGAATCGGTACTGTAAACGATGCCGAGCTATATATAAAGCTATGTTTAATTAGAAGTTATATACTGCAAACTGTTGGGATGGTATTGATCCCAATTATTGATCACAAATATTTTTGATGATGATTGAACACGTGTGAGGAATTTAATATTGCTTGCTAAGTGTTTCAATATCATTTTAGGATATATGAGCAATGGAACTTGAGCATGATCAATCGTCACAACCAGCCAAAGAAACAGAGCTATAGTAGAAGTGCCCGTTGATTCCTGATTGCAACATCAAGGGATCAGCGCAAAGGCAAGATACTATATTTGGAAAACTTGATCAACGCGCGAACGACTGCGAGGGATCTTTCCTCAATTAGAAAGACACGTTGTGAAGACTGTTTGGAAGGAGATAAAAGATTTCGTGGATATGAAATCTAAACTTGTTAGGATAATTTTAGGAAAATTCCGGATGGTGCCCCTAAGTTTTGGGCTTTTCCAGATGGTGTCCTCGAAAAAAAATTATTCCGAATTTTACCCCTGAGGGTTTATATTAGTTCGGTCCGTGCCCCTCTTTTAATTTTTCATTAAACTTTTGTCAAAACCATGCAGATCAACAAAGCCACGTACAAGCAATCAACCAGTTAAACGTAAAAAAACGTTTGTTTGACTGGTCGCCGACCTGAGAGAGAGAGCCTCCCTCAAGTCACTCGTCGACAGCCGCAGCCTCCGCTCCTTCCTCTGCCGCCGCGCCTCCTCCCACGCACTCGCCCGCATCACCGGCGGCATCGAGTCCGAAATCTAAGCGTGGATCAACCGATGAAGCTCGGACTCTCCTATTCTCTCTCTTCTCGGTCTTCCGCGCTCGTTCTCCTCACAATTGTAGTTGGAGGTAGTTTCTCCGGTGTATCTCGCCGGTCAATCTCACTCTCTGGTTTCTCTTTATGCTAAAAATCTCCTCTAGGAATTCGATTTCATAGTTCGTTTTGATGATTATCGCAGAACATCAGTTGAGAGAGAGCTGAAACTATATATGGCTTTGCAAGCCAAGAAACTCATCAATGATCCTAATGGCAAGTGTTCCTTCTTTTTTCTCGTCGCCATCCTTTGCCTTGTCCTCCTTCGTCTCTAAACTAGTAGTGGATCGTACTGATTGCAGTCTGTTTCCTTATAAATTTTGGGGCTCGTGTTGTTTCGTAACGTTTACGTAAGTGCTCGTAATTTGAGATCTTTTAACTGTCCTGCCCTTGCATTTGCAATAAGTGAAGCATAATTTGAATAAAATCAATCCATTTAGTTTTTCTAGATGCATGTGTGGAGCTGGGAAAATTGAGAAGGCATATAGGATAATTCATGAAATGACTAGCACATGTTGTGTACCACACGCTAGCACAAATTAAGGTGATTGAATTCTTTTATAATGGTATGCCTGTTTTTTTTTTTTTTATTGCGGAGCTACTAGCTCGAACAAGCCAAAATTAGGCTACCTTTTAGTTACAAGGATAACCTAGATCATCACGTCGGATGATTCTTAAAAAATCTAGCAGCAAGGGTTGTTGACTCAACAAACAACTTGACTGTGTTACAGATAAATGTGAAAGCGATAAGGACGTAGGATGAAGCAGTAGAGCTGCATTGATACTTGGAAGATTGATTGGTCTTCTTGCTAGGAAATCAGCAACAACATTCGATTCCCTAAAACAATGATAAAAAACCACCGAGATAATAGTAGAGAGAATATTCTTAATGTCAGTTAAAATAGAATGAATTTCCCAAGAAACTTTCCATGTTTGTTTTAAAGAATTAATTACAACCAGATTATCTCCTTCGATAATAAGATTGTTGATACTAGAACAGTCAATGCTTCTAAGGGCGTGGAGAAGGCTAGACGCTTCAGCTTGAACAATTGTCATGGGTGGAAGTTGTTGACGACCTAAGGAAGTGATATAACCATTGTGGTCTCTAAGGATAAAGCCAGCGTGAGTTGACCCAGATGAAAGTCTGGATGCGTCAAAATTTAACTTGGACCATTGAGTTGGCGGTTTTTTCCAATTCATATTATTTTTCCTTTTTGGTCTATTTATTACCTTCGTCTTGGTATTTTGACAGCCTTCCCATGCTAAAGCCCCCGAGAAGGCTAAATCAGATGGAATTGTCTTTTTAGTAATTCTAGAAGGGTCAAAAATTTTAGCATTTCTATGTGCCCAAATGAACCACCACAGAAAGGCAAGGAATGTTATATGGTCAAATTTTTAAATGTTTGTTGAATATTTAGGTTGAAATGACCATGTGATATAATTTTGAAGTTGTAATTTAGTAATTTTTGCAATTTCACTATCATTGACTTGGTAAATGGACAATGAAAAAAGAGATGGTTCAAGTTTTCATCTTGCATTTCACAAAGAGAGCACAAGTTTGGAACCGAGTTATAAAACCGATTAATTCTATCTGTTGTTGGAAGGCAATCTGCACAAGACTTCCAGAGGAAGTTTTTAATTTTTGGCGTTAGTTTAGATTTCCATATCCAGTCAAAATCAAAGCTGGATGGATTCGAAATTGGTATTAATAGAGACATAGTCGATAAGACCGAGAAGTTACCATCTGTTGCAGGCAACCAGATGAGGCGGTCTGTTGTATTTGTACAGGGAATTCTAATTGTTGCTATAATATTGACTATTTGTGATGGTAATATTTGTCGTAGTAGTTGAATATCCCAATTTTTATCCGGTTGGATAAAATTTGAAACAAGAGTATTGGGATTCGAATTATCAATAAAAGTTGATAGCTGAATGTTCGGAATCCAAGGATCCGTCCAAAATTTAATGGTTTCGCCATTTCCCAAAAGCCACCGGAGGCCTTTAGAAAATGTATTTCTGATGTTTAGTAGTCTACCAAATTGCCAGGAGCAATTATTTTTATTATAATCAAATAAGGAATCATTCTTGAGATATTTTTCTGTAATAACTTGGACCCTAATATTTTGAGGTTGAGTAACAATTTTCCAAAGTAACTTCATTTGTAATGAGATATTGATATTTTCAGCTGAGCGGAGACCGAGACCTCCATTTTGTTTGGAGGAGCAGATCCGCTCCCAACTGATCAAGGGATGGTGATTCGGCGTGTATTTGTTCCAAAAGAAAGATTTACAAACAGCGTCAATCTGCTTGAGCACCCCTTGTGGAAGCATAAAGCTTTGCATTAGATAGTTCACTTTGCTGAGGAGACAGGATTGGATAAGGACGACCCTACCCGCTTGTGATATTGAATTAGCTTTCCATTGAGAAAGCTGTTTTTTAAGGTTTGAAACGGCATCGGAGAACATAGAAATTTGAACCCTCCCATTAAGGATAGGGATTCCAAGATATTTTTCCATGGTAGTCGTAACTTTAATGTTACGTATACTGGCAAGGGTTATTGTGGTTGGTTATGAAATATTGGCTGATGTCTGTGAAGAGCTTTTGTGATAGTTAATGGATAATCCCGATACAAGGGTAAATTTTCCTAGAATGGTCTTAATATATTCCATATTTTGAATAGTAGCATTTGCAAAAATTATTGTATCATCAGCAAAGCTAAGAAAGGGAATAACAACCCCATTCTTAGTTAGCCGTATTCCTACATGATTGGGGGTAATACTTGCTTCTTGCTAAAGAGTACGAGTCAAATATTCCATACATAAAACAAATATGAATGGAGACATCGGGTCTCCTTGGCGGATACCACAAGAAGGGGTAAATTCAGTTCCTGGTTCATTGTTAACTAAAACCAATGAAGATGAAGTAGTAATACATGTCATAACGAGATGAATCCAATTTTGGTGAAAACCAAACTTAGAAAGCACAAGGTGAATAAAATTCCAATTGATTTTGTCATAAGCTTTTTTAAGATCTAATTTGATGGCCATCCATCCAAGACGCCCTTTTTTCTTTTTGTGGAAGGAGTGAAAAATCTCATGAGCAATGAGTACATTATCTTGGATCAAACGGCCTAAAACAAAGGCACTTTGTAATGGGTGAATAATCGAAGGCAGTATATGCTGAATTCTGTTTGAAAGAACCTTAGTAATAGCTTTATAAATGTTATTGCAAAGACTAATAGGTCTATAATGATTTATGGAGTTTGGTGTATCAATTTTTGGGATTAAAGTGATGAATGTTTTATTTGCCGCAGTCAGCATTGATCCCGAATGGAAAAACGCAGAAACCGCGCGAACAACCGACGTACCAACAGTCGGCCAATAGTGTTGGAAAAATTCAGTTGTGAAACCATCAGGTCCCGGTGTTTTGTTTAGAGCTAGGTCAAAGATAGCCGCTTTGATTTCAGATGGCGAAGGTTGCTTCGAAATTGAGATATTATCTTGGTCAGATATGAGGGAAGGAATGATATCCAAGTCTTGAGGATTAATAGGCATATTTGAGTTGGAATGGAATCTGGAGGCTAGCTCCAAGGTAATGTTTGCGGATATTGAATCGTGATCTGAAAGAGTGAGCCCATCATGTGTTTGAAAACTCGTAATATTCTGTTTGAATCTTCGAATTTTCGAAATTGTTTGGAAGTACTTTGTATTCTTATCAATATTCTGTAAATGTGTTGTTTTGGCTCTTTGCTACCAGAATCTATGGTGAAAGTTCATTAAAGCATTATATTTACTAAGATGTTGTTGTAGTTTGTCGAGGATAGTTTGGTTATAAGGGTCACGGAGTAATTCGTCTTGTAACTTTTGCAGTTGTCTTTCAGAAGTCTTGAGCTGTTCAAAATTGTTATTAATGTAACGTTTAGACAACTCTTTAGAGTGTTTTTTGAGCAATTGCATTTTCATTGAGACTTTGAACATAAAGGAGCCTGAAAGTTTATATTGCCAAACCTTTTTAACGAGTTGGGTATAAGAAGGTTTATCGATCCAAGCATTTTCAAAGCGAAAAGGATATTTTCGGAATTTATTTTTGATCCCTAAATCAAAAGAAATAAGATAGTGATCAGATGTTGTAAAGGGGTGATGATGTATTTTGAAAGCGGGTAGAGAAGTGACAAGGTCAGATTGAATCAGAACCCGATCAAGCCGCTCAAAAAGTATTATCCGTGGATGTTGTATTTTTCCTCCAAGTAAACGGGAAACCCGAGAAACTCGTGTTTAGAGCGTTCATTTTGTTTTGGAAGCCTCTAAGGCGGTTAAATTTGTTTGGAGACGGGGTGACACCCCCAAATTTATCCATGGGAGAATCAATTTCATTAAGGTCCCCAATTAAGAGGAACGGTAATTGATATAGGGTAATCTCATTTTCTAACGTAGACCAGAAAGCAGGTTTATTTTCCTCTCGCGAAGGTGCGTAAACAAAGATGAGGAGGTATGGGTGGAACGCATTGTTGACTTTCATGATAATTTTATTAGCGGATTGCATAACGAGGGTACATGATTTGGTAAATTCTGTTTGGTAAATAAACAAGGCAATACCTCCTTTGGTACCATCCGAAGGAGATGATATACATTCATGGAATCCGATTTTTTTAATAATGGCATGTGATGGTGGTGTATCTGATTTTGTTTCTACTAAGCATAAAAATTGTAATTTGTGTAATTTTCGTATGAAGGCAATTTCATCCCAGAAATTAGGCCTCCTAATACCACGCACATTCCAAAATTCACAGGTCATGAGAAAGGTTTTAATAGTAACTGGTCATATTGAACTGTCAAACGAATTGTCATTATCCTTTGCAGGATTTGTGGGAAGGCAATAACAAAAACAAAACACAAATAAAACCAAACGAATGGTATGCCTGTTGAAAATGCTTTCCCGCGGGTTCAAGAAATGAAAGGGAATGACGTACGTTGTTCCTACTCGTATTATTCTAATTGACGATTTGTATAAGGAAATTAGGTTTAAAAGAGGTTTGGTTACGGAATAGGAAAATATATAAATTATAGGAGTTCGAAAAGAAAAAAAAAGATTTCTTGGGACACCAAAAGAATTATCAAAATCAGGGTACCAAAAACAATTTCCCGAAATTTTAACAATCGGTACCTGAGCCATTTTACAAAGTTTTGAAAAGATATAAATATTCAACTTGTTAGCATTTGCAATTACAACGAGGTCATCTTAATACGGCTTAATACATCAACAAACCCTATACTTGAACGCTTTTTGCAAACAGACCTATCTACTTGAAAATGTTCTATTAGACCCTTCTACTAATATGAATTTGTTCTATTGAAGGAATCATTAGTTATGTGAGACAATCGAACATTGTTTTGCCCCTCGTAATTGATGACTAATTATTATATTATCCAATTTTATAGCACATACAACTTCATTAGCTATATTAACCACGTATTATAACATAATATATCAAGTACGGTGGTTTATTTTATGTATGAAGTCAATCTTGTTGTCGTAATTGTAACTAACAGAGTCTTATGCGGCTTAAAATTGGAAAATATGACGATTACTCATCAATTGCGGGAGCCAAGTCAGCGTGTGTTTGTTTCATGTAACGAAAGATCAGTGATCAGGGGTTCAATACAACAAATTTATCTGAGTAGAGGGGTCTAACAGAACATTATTAAGTGTAGGGATCTATTTACAAAAAAGGTACAAGTATAGGGGTCTGTTATGTATTAAGCCGTTTTAATACACATATAGATCCAGTTGGCCCAAAGCGTTAGTCTTGATCAAATAGCGGTAAACTCTTAGGGGGCGTTTGGTTATTGGGTATTGGGAATGAGGTATGGGGTTTTGGAATGGAAACCCTATACATGATGTTTGGTATTGTAATTTTCGGGTTTCAAACCCATACCCTAAACCTGATGGGTTTGGGATTCTCATACCACTCGTTTACCTTGGGTATGAAATCTCATTCCCACTCCCACACTAAGAAAAAAAACCTACAACTCTCTTTTCTTCTTGTTTTACCTGCTCATACTCCTTCTTCCTTGCTTTGTGTTTTGCTCTTGCATCAAGAATGACAGTTTTATTTGACAACCATTAGAGCTAACTAATCTGTGCTCTATTTTATACTAATTTGCTGATTTTAGATCCAATAATAAAATATTTATAATTGGGTTTTACTTTCGTCCACCCATTTCAATTTCTAAACTTGTAGATTTTTTTTACCAGCTTATGCACAAGATTCTTGTCTAGTTTTGAGCACTTGCAGATGAAAATCAATCATGGGCCATATACTATCAATTCAAAATTCAATTATCTTTATCAATGTTTTTTCACTATCTTGAAATTAATATTTTTGGTTTATAGGTAATATGTATACATAAGAAATCTAATTTTATCCCCAAAGTTATATCAAACGCCTTATATCAAGTATCGGTTTCTAACCCTATACCTACTCAATCTCGTACCTTCTCACATTCCTAAACCCAAATTTATACCAAACAATATCCCTTAGAGCAATTGTACTCATTAGGCAAGGGCAATTACTAATTTGCCAATTGAATTGCCAATTGCTCTGGGCAATTTTCAACCAACCAATTAGCAATTACTCACCAAATTGATACATGAGTGCCTTATACATTTTTTTTTTGAGCAAAGTGCCTTATACATTTGATAGAAAATTGATGGGTCTCATAAATTGCCCAACCAATTCACCTATGGGTGCAATTTCTCTTAGTGATATACATTCAGGAACAGTTACAAGCAACGTAGGGGATGTAGCTCAAATGGTAGAGCGCTCGCTTTGCATGCGAGAGGCACGGGGTTCGATCCCCCGCATCTCCACTTTTTTCACTTTATTTATTATTGGGCCTCTATTACTTCACGATGCTCTGTATTTTGTTGTTCCATTCACAAGAATTCATTTGTTGTATGGGGTTCGTTTGTTCCACGGAAGATGCTGCATTGATATTCACATAGCATCATTATCAAAACTTATGGTTCATTATTCATTTGGCCACGCAACTTGAATTGCGACTTCCAGTGAATGGAGTAAAAAGGTTAAAAAGTTAAAGGCGAGATAGAATCTCATCATTAAGGCATCTAATCTCCTTATCTTTTATGCTATTCCTGTGATCTTTGCTCCTCAAAGACGTAGCCGACTACTTGACTGCATAGTGGTGGGAGGAATAGTAACAATTTGATACTAATATTCATCAACAACTTTATTAACCCAGATGTCGAATATATCATCCAACAACTTTATTTATCCTCTTGGAATTCAAACGAAATATAACTAGTAAGAGAATCTTATACTACATTATATTAACCCAGAAAATGTAGGCCTATATATATACAGGCTACGGATCTTTGTCCATATCATACCAGAAAAAACCACCACAAACTTGTGACTTGTCCATACAAATTAAAGTAAGCAAGAGATGTCTAATCTCTCACAAGTTCTGCTGCTAGAACACTTAGAACAGCGGATTGGAAGGACTACAAAACCAGGAATGCACAGCAACATGTATCCAAACCAACTGAAACAGGCCCATGTTTGCCCTCCTCCACACGGTCAGTCGTCGTCGTCTACTGATTGTTTTCGCACTCCGCGTAAGTCTGGGGGCTTGCATATTTCTGAGCGACGCGCCAAGCTACCATCCTTTGACAATCTGTATTAGTTAGTTGATCTGTATTACGTACGTACGTATTTATAAGCATAGATTTTATATGTTGTATCTCCCCCGCTGCTAGAACACTGTGGGTCCGTTGGGCAAGAGAAAACGGCGTAAGTTCTAGTGGGTGAATTTCAGTAGTTACTGTTGTATGTGAGTACTTGACTATCTAAAACTCGTTCTAGTCACTTTCACATCTTATTTTTGACAGGACTTTCGACCCCATCTTTAAGTACATAATTTCTACTAATGACCCTAGAGTACAAGCAGGGCCCAATGAATTTTCGAAGCCCTTTGTTTCTTTCCAGAGCGAGAGTGTTTTTTTATTATGCAATAAGAGCCATACTAAGACCGTACATATCAATACAAAAATTGAATGCACATACTATTGTCAATATGTCAAAGCTAATGTAGCTTAAAAACAGGCAAGCAATATAGAAGAAAGTAATTCATGTATGATGTATCCACGAGATGGGCAATGACCTAGTAGGAATCTTTAGGAATATGTAACCAGTTACAAGTGGGACTACGGACTACAGAATATGATTGTACTTCTTGGGTTTCTCGATGGAATTTACAGCAACTTTTCTCTATTCATTATGTAATGTGCAAAATTGAAGGCCGATCAAAATAACAAAGGCATGTAACTGGAAAACTTCAATTTTTGTTCTGTGAGAAAGTGTTTGAAATCTTCCACCAAAGCAAATAGTTCAAGTAATCCTACAGAGCAAGAACAACTGAGTTAGTCCAGAAACTCTTGTACAAACATTGGTTGTGAGAATAGAACCACATTTGTTTCTCACCTAGAAGACACCTCAGTTGAAGATAACGCAATCTTGACTTCAATCCCGGGAACAAAGCATCAATAGCTAATACTACAATTCACATTATCAGAATTCTGAAATTAGTTAGACTGAAGGGAAACCAAATAAGAGATTAAGTGGTTTGACTCATTACAAATGGATTTTGCATTTTCTTATGCCCTCGAACAAGAGATGCAAAACGAGTTCAACAGAAATTTTACTAAATCTGCTAAGGGCTTGTACCTGAACTGTTTTCGGATTTACTTCTTGAAGAAAGGCCGTATATGGCAAATTTGACATATGTTAGAAGTCGGTAATGTCGAGGGGCACCCAATTTGTTGAGATTTGATCTTAGAAGGCCGCTGTAAGAGAAAATATGTATGAAAAGTCTGCTTATATAAATCTGCAAAAGGACACAAAAATTTCAGAACATACTCAGTACGCAATATCGTCAGAAAATCAGGGGGCAGGGATTCCATGAATGATGAAATATCTTCCATTTTCAGTAATCTCAAATCCTCTTTAACCTCTTTCTTCTCCTGGATTGACATCTCCTTGCCCAGAGCCGATTTACTATGAGGATTACGAATCATCAAGGTTAAGATGTTAGGCTGAATCCCAGAAATTGTGAACATAATTATATATATAGAAGCACCAACTAATTTCAGTTCATTTTCTTTTGCAAGTCTATAAGCATGCTTTCTGCCATGTGGTATGTATGAAGACATTGGAGTATGAGTATGTTTCCATGATAAAGCAAGCCCACGCATATTGCAAATATGTCTCCTCTCAGTTCTGTAATCACCATTCCCTAAAATTGTTGAATTTGCAGTATGTAATTCACCAAAACAAAGACAAACACTGCAGCATTATCATTAAGATCATCCGCAAACTCATCAAGTGATATCTTATCATAACCTTCTCTAATAGATACTACTCAAACAAGATCGGAGTTTGGACATCGTTAGCCAACAGTGGCCTGGCAATGAATGCCCTTCCAAAAGCATGCCAACAAATATAGATAAACTATCATGGGAATTTTTTGGCTGAAGGCTATCACCTGTTGATCATCCTCCCAATGAATATCAGAGGTAGATATTTGGTATATTTGCCAATACCAAATCGTTCACCAAGTTCCTGTAGTTTATTTGAGTCCAACAGGATCAATGCTTCCCAGAGCCGGCAGTAATCCAGTCTGAATTCTTCATCCAATTCTTTGTATGTGCCATGGTCGAGAAGCACTGATTTCAATCATGCCATAAGTAAGAACAATCGAGCCATGTAATGATTGAGAAACAGGCAAATTGCACGTAGGCTAAACAGCAAACCTATGTGGAAGCCTCTCTGTCCTTGTGGAGCAACTAAGACATTGCCAGGGTGCAGATCACGGTGAACAAATCCATGGATGAAAATCATACTAGCAAAGACTTCTACTAATGTTCTTGCAACCTATAAGACCATCAGACCACATGTTTTCACAGCCTATAAACTAAAGGGATATCACATAGCACTATGATGACCTCATGGGAAAATCAAGCAATAACTGCACTATAAGGTTACTGGAGCCTGGAGAGGACAGCATACCTCTTTTGGATCTATTCCTGCTTGCCTCATTGAATCCAAGTCATCAACCTGAAAGTTAAACAACTCTTGTCAAAGAAACTTAATTCCAATCTCATTGTACTTCATTTTATCCTACAGGACCGACACCATTTCAGCACACAATTGATGGTACTTCGACTTGTTTGTTCCCACATCATTTCAGTAGACAACCCAAGCAACTATGCATATTGAATTCAATTCACCTATTTTGTCGATAGGAGATACTCCTACAATTAAGCAACTATACAGCATGTTGTTTCATATTCAAAACTTTCCATGCCTCTACGAATTTTGCATTGGAGATATATTATTGAGGGGCTTATGCTGAAAGCTTCCATGCTTTAGTATACACCTGCTATTGCTATGCACAATTTAATATGCTGATATTTAGAAGTGCAGAATAAATGAGATTTCAAGGAAACTGTCTCTAAATCAATACATGCATGAGCTATATTACCAGCTTTTTCAAAAAAAAAAAAATGAAGCTATGCCATCAGTGAAGTAGTGAAACAGGCTGGATCGAGCTGTACCTTATGCCCAGCACAGAACTGCATTATCAACACCTGGCCACTTGTCAATTCCTAGATAAGATATTTGATGATAAATTTTAGATCGGTGTTGGAAAACTTGAAAGATATCTCAGATGTGAAGGTATACCCATATAACTTTAGGAACCTTGACTTGTTTGTTGCTACGGAAATTGTTGGCGGTTCTCTCTGAATTTTTAGCTTCCTGTACAAAGTCTTCAAGAGACAAAAACTTATCATTTGTGTGATCATTAGCACGGCATACAAGCTTCAACAACAGCATACGTATTCATTTTTACAAGAATTCTGAAAATGAAGGATTGAGTATTCTTCATCTGTGCGTGTGAGTAGAATTCGTCAAGTAATAAATTCAGGAATAGTAAAATCAGTGAACCAGTGCAAAGGCAGCTAGCACGACCAGCCTAGTTCAAGCCCTGAAACTTGCATCATTTTATCCCACACCATTCTAACAACCAATTCATGGTATCTGATCTGTCCATAGCTGCAATGGTGCATAATCATCTAATACATAGTGAGGAACAGTGACAAACTATAGATCTACTATCTATACTAAGCTCTACACCATTGTATAACAAGATTCAAAATTTTTAACTACGATGGGGCTCTGCACCCAGGCATGGAAACTATTTATCCCAGAGTCATATGCAGTCAGCACAGATACAATTTCAAGTCTTACTTCCCATATACTAAATAATGTAACCAGCTATAATATATCTTACCTAGTTCCATTGTTATGGCCTCTTTAAACTCCGATACAATCCATCCAAATCTGTACTCAGGAAATACCTGAACAAAAGACACGGCAGCTACTTCAGTTAACCACTGAAGCATGCAGTAGCAACCCTGAAGCTATTAGATTTTTAAAATAAAAGGATTTGGGTGTTGGGTCAAGACAACCATGCCCATTATTACTATGGAGGAGGTTACAAGACATGGTAAGATAATTAGACAGTCTTATACATTTGACAGAATTAAAGGACTTGGTTAGTGTTCAAAATGACCCATGTCTACGAACTGCAATTTCCAAGCTTAATATTTAAAGTTGGATTTTATCAATTTACACAAAGAGGAAATTTACAAAGGCTAATGTATACCGCGGGTCACAGCTAAAAAGATTCCAAATTACATATTTCATTGCCGTACAAAGAACATTCAAGTAAGAAAGATGCAAGATTAATAAAGAATCCAAGCTTTACCCATGTAACAAATTTTGATAGAAACGACATGGTTGTGAGATCTATTTTCACCAGTTGATCTAATCCAGGATATTGCACCTGGTGACATACAAAAAAAAGGATTCTGCAATTAATAGTCACATACTAATAAATAGAGCCTACCAGAAACAATTTTAGGAGAATATCTTCATTATGACACCTATAAAGGAAAATAGTACTAAATGCTGCACAGCACAGTGTGATCATGTCACACAACCTCAGTAAAAGAAACAAATAGTACCTAAGTTTCACCGATTAGGTACGAGAAGACAAGTTCACTTTCCACATTAATACCTAGAACAGATGTGCACGAATTAGTAATTCCTGGATGGAACACCATTTTAGTGACCTATCTATAGCTATTACACAGCTTTGTGAAATAAAGAGATTTACATCCTGTAAGTCAGCGATTAGATCCTTGACTTCTCAAATTCTGAGGGGATATGAATCTAAGCATGAAACAGAGACAATGAGACAATGCAAACTCAATATTCATCTTAGATTAGGCTCAAAATTGCTTGCAAACACATATCGCCATAGTCTGTATGTTATTCCTGACTGCTACAGACTTCTAGAATGAAACCAACAAGTTCTCATAAGCACCTTGCCAAAAAATCTATGCATCAGATCAAGGCAAGCAAAATCAGCCAACTGTTTACACCAACGAATCTGTATTCTCTCAAATCACAAGCTGAAATTTTAACATAACAAGAACGTGAAAAATATACCTTGACGGCAACTTCCTCGTGATTCTTTAGCACAGCATGGTGAACTTGAGCTATAGATGCGGCAGCAATAGGTTGTTCGTCGATTGACAGAAATCTATATGTTGCATGATAACTCAATTAATGGAACAGAAGAAACTGCCAGGTAGAATCTAAAGCAATGTATAGAAAAAACCTAATCCCTATCTATATTTCTGAAACTATATGCCATTAAACCTACATGGATCAACAGTAACTAGCTATGATACAAATATCACTTATTACAATTTACTTTTTTTAGAGTGACTTACATATTTGTAAGCTCTTTTTTGAGACTTCGAGTGATTACTTCTTTAACTTCTCTGAATTGACAAGGAACTGCCTGTGGTATGGATAGCAAAGGATCATGTAAAAAGCAGGCATACACAGCATATGACTTCCTTCAATGATAGCAAAGGATTATGTAAACAGCAGACATACACAGCATACGACTTCCCCTCGATTACAATTTCTTTGTTTGCAGAAAAATAATGCAACAGATGAACTATGAACAGCAAATGAACCTGATCTTGCAATGAGGAGAGAGTTGAAGAGTATTCTGCAGGGAGCTGCCTCAAAGCAGCAGCAAACTGACCAGCTTTCACGTAAAAACCCCTATTGGCCTCACATAGCTTCAGAATTTTATTGGCTGATCGAAGATGAACCTGAAGCAAAAATGTTGTCAAAATCAGCCTACATGAGCAGCTTGAAGCTACAATATTCATCTCTTAACAATGAAACTGACAGTAGGCATCATATGTTTAAATAACAAACCCCTATCGCCTATATATGAGGTAATTTTGTTGCCTTCCCCTTAATCTGACATTTCAGGTCATGTAGACTATAAAATCCAGTATCTCAGGATTTCTTAGAGATTTTAACAACTCGATAGCAAGGCAACAAACCTCCGACAGTATGCGCTTGTATTCGTCAGAAGCCTCTGGCAATCCATGTAAAGAGTACTTGTAATCGATGACATTTGAAGCTATCTGAAAACGTCAGCAATGACCTAAATTCAAAATCATTGCACAGACACTACAAATTGCACAGGGAGAAAGATCAGAATCAAACAGTGAGAACGGAGCGCGATGAGCGAACAAGGCCGTGGAATCCGGCGCTGATTTTGTTGGAGTGCGAGAACGTGACCGGAGACTCTTCGGAAATTGCAATCGCTGTTACAGCGCATCCGGCTCCGGCGGTGAGGAGGAAGAGAGATGACTTGGCGGGAAAGCGGAAGGTTCTCCGCCATCGCCACATCATCGGGGGTTTGAGCGCCTTGGAAAGCGGCGGCGAAGAAGAATGAAAATTCGACTACGGCCATAATTCCCCCGTTAATGAGTTTAACAAATTTTCTTTTCAAACTAGTCAATAGTCATCTCCTCGTGGCGTTGCTTGGGATATTTTTTACTGTAACTTTTTTTCTTTTTTTTTATAGTTTTGTATCATCCTTGTCTATCTATCAATCTATTATCTATCTATCTATCTATTAGTATATATTAAAGCGGAAGCAAATTTCGCTATCATATTGCGTCACATCATCCCTTTATTAAAAAAAATATCTTCTCAATTTTAATTTTATATTTAAAAAATTATCTTAATCATATACATATTTAAAAGTTTTTATGTTAATTCTTTTATCTTCTATTGAATTGGAAAATTTATCTTTTCATACCATATAAATCTTTTGATATAAACTAAGATATATATCTTTGAGTCTTTGACCTCTATATCTTAAGCAGTTCACTATATAATAGGTATAGCATGTTAATATATGTTTTACGTAAAAGCAGGTTAATATATCTTTAGCATGTTAATTTTGACAATAAGGACGGCTACGTTATCTATCTATCTTCTATTGTATATATATATATATATATCTATCTATTACTATATACTAAAGCGGAAGCAAATTCTGTCACCACAATGCGCCACATCACCCTCTTTAATAAGATATTGCATTGAACTTTTTTTTTCACCACGATATTAAAATCTCAAAGATATATTAATACAAATTTATTAATAATATATCTTTAGTCTTCATACATATCTCAGTATATCTATATGCAATATAGATCTATCTTAATCATCTTAAAGTTCTACCAAAATAAAAATCATCTTAAAGTATAGTCGTATAGTCCGTACAAGTTTGAAGAATTATTTTCCTATCCCCCATATTGAAATTTCAAATTAATTTAATTAGATAGGAAATAATTACGTTATTATATTTTTCAAAAGTGAAAAAAGTCCCTCTATAATAAGATATTGCATTGAACTTTTTTTTTCACCACGATATTAAAATCTCAAAGATATATTAATACAAATTTATTAATAATATATCTTTAGTCTTCATACATATCTCAGTATATCTATATGCAATATAGATCTATCTTAATCATCTTAAAGTTCTACCAAAATAAAAATCATCTTAAAGTATAGTCGTATAGTCCGTACAAGTTTGAAGAATTATTTTCCTATCCCCCATATTGAAATTTCAAATTAATTTAATTAGATAGGAAATAATTACGTTATTATATTTTTCAAAAGTAAAAAAAGTATTATGTAATATCATTGTAGAAATATGTGAGGGTTAACTTGACATTTATTTATTTAATAAAATCATTCATGGGTTACGAATTTTTTTATTTTAGACAAAAGACCTATCATTTGAGAGAATTCGTATATATAATCGTATTTGAATCTATCAGATAAAACTATATACAAAATAATAAATAGCTTAAATTTCACACAAATACTCCGTACACGGTACGGGTTATATACTAGTATATATACTAAAGGGAAAGAAAATTATGTCATTGTATCGCGCCACATCACCCCACTTATTAAAAAGTATATCTTATTAAATATTGATTTTATCATAATCTTATACATACTTAATTAAGATATTAGTTATATCTTACAATTTGAGTTGTTTAATTAATACTTCTATCCAAATATATAAATCTCTATTTATCATTATACACATTTAATTAATACATAGATCTATCATAAGCCTTTTACTAAAAAAATATTTTTTTTGTCATAATTTATAAATCATAAATATAATATTTTACTCATTTAATTAAATATATATTAACTTTAAATTATTTTTCGTAATTTTATTATGGTATTTTTTTAAAATCATCAATAGTAGTAAATTCTACAACTATATTTAAGACAAATATTCATTCTATTAAAATAATATATTAAATACATTTTTACTATCATATATCAATAAAAAAAAGTAGATGTTACTAGCAGATGACCCGTACCTTGTACGGGGGTGTTATTTATTTATTTATTGCTTTGTGTATGAATTTACTATAACAATTGCAATTATTATCATATGTATACTTTATTTTAAAACAACGCTTATTTTTTGGATTATAAAATGACATAATTTTTGTATATCATAATATATATATTATTACTTTTTATTTATATATTACTTTTTATACATACATAAACATATACTCAAATAATTGAGGAAGAATGACATAAGATAAGATGCATTATCACATTTTATCAAAAATTGATACAAATATTTTGTTATATAAATTAAATTGTGTAAACTAACTTATATAATAAAAATCAATAAGTTTAAATACAAACTCAGATTAATATATTATAATATTAAATACATAGATGATATTTAATAAGATAATTTGAAAACCAAATTATCTCGTATGTATGTTATTGTTTTTTTTAAAACATAATTAAGAAATCATTATATAATAAAAATTTTAATATTTAATAAAAATGTTAAAGAATCATTATCTTAATTAAGAAATCTATCTTTTTTTTCTAAAGCGTAATCAATATGTAATTTTAGCGATATATATGGTAAATATAACATCTAATTTTTTTTATTGATATTTTAATATGATATGATAGTAAAAAATGAATTTAATATATTATTTTAATATAATGAATATTTGTTCTCATATATAGTGGTAGAATTTGCTACCATTGATGATTTAAAAAATTACCATAATAAAATTACGAAAAATAAACTATAGTTAATATGATATTTAATTAAATGGGTAAAATATTATGATTATGATTTATACACGACAAAAGATATTTTTTCAAAATAAAATTTATGGTAGATATATGTATTAATTAAATGTGTATAATGATAAGATAGAGATTTTCAATTTGGATAGAATTATTAAATAAACAACTCAATATATAAGATAGAACTAATATCTTAATTAAGTATGTATAAGATTATGATAAAATCAAGCTTTAGTAAGATAGATTTTTAAATAAGGGGGGTGATGTGGCGCAATATGGTGGCAGAATTTGCTTCCGCTTTAGTATATAGTAATAGATAGATAGATATTTACCATATATATCGCTAATATTGCATATTGATTACGCTTTAGAAAAAAAGATAGATTTCTTAAATAAGATAATAATTCATTAACATTTTCATTACATATTTATATATTTATTATTGAATTTTTTTTCAAAAAACAATAACATTAATACGACATTATTTGGTTTTCTATTTAGTTTATTAAGTATTATCTATATCTTCAATATTAAAATATATATTAATCCGAGTTTTTATTTAAACTTATTGATTTTATTATACAAGTCAGTTTACATAATTAAATTAAATTCCAAAAGATTTGTATCAATTGTTAATAAAATGTGATAATCCATCTTATCTTATGTCAGTCTTCCTCAATTATCTAAATATATATTTATGACTGTATCAAAAGTAACTATATAAATAAAATTTATTTGTATATGTGATGATATACAAAAATTATGTCATTTTTAGCTCCAAAAAATAAGCTTCGTTTTAAAAAAACGTATACATATGATAATATTTTTAATTGTTATAGTAAATTGATACACAAAAGAAATAAATAAATAAATAACACCCCCGTACAAGGTACGGGTCATCTGCTAGTATACTTCTAAGCCTCAAGCAGTTAAGGGCAGTTTTGTCAATTAGTTTTTTCTAAACCATATACCCTATTTATAATAAGCGATTCTTCTACTAGGTTCACACGTTGATGCTATCTCTCACACTCGATCCATATATATACATGCAATTGTGTAGTGGCCTATCATATTTTAATGGGGTTGATTTTGTATTCTTGTAAATGCATGACCTAAATGTCTTGCTACAACACTCCCGTTCCATTTATCAAAATATTGTTGGAGCAATAATATTGTAAATGCATGACCTAAATATTGTTCCATATTTTTTTAATGGGGTTGGTCGGCTTTTGGCCGGGCTACAAAGGGCCCGGCCAGTATGACTTCGACCTCATTTCTATCTTTATCTAGACTCTCGCCACCGAGTTCCTCACTCGTCGGGAGCCGCCTCCGCCGGCAGAAGGAGGACAATTGGCGCTCCACTACGCCAGGGCGGGGCTCACGGACCTCCTCCTCTTATACACCTCCTTTAACGGAGGTGTATTCATCGCCGTCCAGCTCGGACACGCCGTCGGAGGGGCGCTCTTCCCCCGAGCACCGGCGCCGGAGAACGGTAATGCCGCGGAGGACGAAAACGTCTAGAACTCGGTCGCCGCCAACCCGTCCGCCGCTCGTCTGGTAGTCGGAGGGGCGCTTTTGATTTTTTAGCAAGTTACGGAGTATTATGCTATTACGTTTTTTTCCAATCAATATTATGTTATTACTAGTTTGAGCAAAATAATAATATGTTATTCTTATCAGCAACTAATTAATATTATGTTATTATTCATCAGTAATTGCACAATTAGGGAAATTAGTTTTTTCTAAACCATATACCCTATTTATAATAACCGATTCTTCTACTAGGTTCACACGTTGATGCTATCTCTCACACTCGATCCATATATATGCATGCAATTGTGTAGTGGCCTATCATATTTTAATGGGGTTGGTTTTGTAATTCTTGTAAATGCATGACCTAAATGTCTTGCTACAACACTCCCGTTCCATTTATCAAAATATTGTTGGAGCAATAATATTGTAAATGCATGACCTAAATATTGTTCCATATTTTTTTTAATGGGGTTGGTCGGCTTTTGGCCGGGCTACAAAGGGCCCGGCCAGTATGCCTTCGACCTCATTTGTATCTTTGTCCTGGCTCTCGCCACCGAGTTCCTCACTCGTCGGGAGCCGCCTCCGCCGGCGGAAGGAGGAATGTGGTTGCGCCTCCGACAATTGGCGCTCCACTGCGCCAGGGCGGGGCTCACGGACCTCCTCCTCTTATACACCTCCTTCAATGGAGGTGTATTCATCGCCGTCCAGCTCGGACACGCCGTCGGAGGGGCGCTCTTCCCCCGAGCACCGGCACCGGAGAACGATAATGCCACGGAGGACGAAAACATCTAGAAGTCAGTTGCCGCCAGCCCGTCCGCCGCTCGTCTGGTCGGGGGTCACACTCGTAACTCCTCACCGCCATCCCGTCCGCCGCTCGTCTGGTAGTCGGAGGGGCGCTTTTGATTTTTTGATTTTTTAGCAAGTTACGGAGTATTATGCTATTATGTTTTTTTCCGATCAATATTATGTTATTACTAGTTTGAGCAAAATAATAATATGTTATTCTTATCAGCAACTAATTAATATTATGTTATTATTCATCAGTAATTGCACAATTAGGCAAATTAGTTTTTTCTAAACCATATACCCTATTTATAATAACCGATTCTTCTACTAGGTTCACACGTTGATGCTCTCTCTCATACTCGATCTATATATATGCATGCAATTGTGTAGTGGCTTATCATATTTTAATGGGGTTGGTTTTGTAATTCTTGTAAATGCATGACCTAAATGTCTTGCTACAACACTCTCGTTCCATTTATCAAAATATTGTTGGAGCAATAATATCGTAAATGCATGACCTAATGTTCCATATTTTTTTTAATGGGGTTGGTCGGCTTTTGGCCGGGCTACAAAGGGCCCGACCAGTATGCCTTCGACCTCATTTGTATCTTTATCCTGACTCTCGCCACCGAGTTCCTCACTCGTTGGGAGCCGCCTCCGCCGGTGGAAGGAGGAATGTGGTTGCGCCTCCGACAATTGGCGCTCCACTGTGCCAGGGCGGGGCTCACGGAGCTCCTCCTCTTATACACCTCCTTCAATGGAGGTGTATTCATCGCCGTCCAGCTCGGACACGCCGTCGGAGGGGCGCTTTTCCCCCGAGCACCGGCGTCGGAGAACGGTAATGCCGCGGAGGACGAAAACGTCTAGAAGTCGGTCGCCGCCAGCCCGTCTGCCGCTCGTCTGGTCGGGGGTCAGACTCACAACTCCTCACCGCCAGCCCGTCCGCCGCTCGTTTGGTAGTCGGAGGGGCGCTTTTGATTTTTTGTTTTTTTAGCAAGTTACGGAGTATTATGTTATTATGTTTTTTTCCGATCAATATTATGTTAGTACTAGTTTGAGCAAAATAATAATATGTTATTCTTATCAGCAACTAATTAATATTATGTTATTATTCATCAGTAATTGCACAATTAGGTAAATTAGTTTTTTCTAAACCATATACCCTATTTATAATAACCGATTCTTCTACTAGCTAGGTTCACACTCGATGTATATATATGCCTGCAATTGTGTAGTGGCCTATCATATTTTAGTGGGGTTGGTTTTGTAATTCTTGTAAATGCATGACCTAAATGTCTTGCTACAACACTCCCGTTCCATTTATCAAAATATTGTTTGAGCAATTATATCGTAAATGCATGACCTAAATATTGTTCCATATTTTTTTTAATGGGGTTGGTCGGCTTTTGGCCGGGCTACAAAGGGCCCGGCCAGTATGCCTTCGACCTCATTTGTATCTTTATCCTGACTCTCGCTACAAAGTTCATCACTCGTCGGTAGCCGCCTCCGCCAGCGGGAGGAGGAATGTGGTTGCGCCTCCGACAATTGGCATTCCACTGCGCCAGGGCGGGGCTCACGGACCTCCTCCTCTTATACACATCTTTCAATGGAGGTGTATTCATCGCCGTCCAGCTCGGACACGCTGTCGGAGGGGCGCTCTTCCCCCGAGCACCGGCGTAGGAGAACGGTAATGCCGCGGAGGACGAAAACGTCTAGAAGTCGGTCGCCGCCGGCCCGTCCGCTGCTCGTCTGGTCGGGGCTCACACTCGCAACTCCTCACCGCCAGCCCGTCCGCCGCTCGTCTGGTAGTCGGAGGGGCGCTTTTGGTTTTTTGTTTTTTTAGCAAGTTACGGAGTATTATGTTATAACATATATAAATATAATCATAACACCGTACCCATGAACCATTAGCTAATATAAGTTTGGAAGCAACCCATGCTCCTCACGATAACGCTCGTAGAGTCTCATACGACTCTAATATATGACATCTCATCCGTCAACATTGATATTGTAACACCCCGTCTTTCTGACAAAGCATTACTCGGTAGTAGACCTCACGAGGCGCTACCAAGCTGGTTTGACAACAGAACATTCAGATCTTGCAACGCGGGCACGGCGAGAAAAACATTGAAAAACATCCAACTTGTACTATGAAATAGAACTTTTACAAAACATTTCATGATCCCATCCAATACAAGACTAGCAATACGAACTTCCCCAAACCCCAAGTACATTAACTACCAACTTACGATATGAAACTGAATGACAATAACCCTTTCCAAAACCCCAAACCATTCTATGACACGTATCGCCGCTTCGCACCACCAATCCGCCAAGTCCCTACAAGGATTCCTAGATACCTGCAGTCTGAAAAATAGTTCCCCGAGGGGTCAGTACCATCCTAATCCAAGTCAGAAAACATACAGTACTAATAGAACATTTCAAAACGAGTTTCCTAAGGTTAGCAAACAAGTCCGCAATCACACGCATAGCTCTAATCCAGTCCTAAGTCCAGTTAGTCACACACGTACAAATTCACTAGCAGAGTCACAATAATAAATCCTTTTACACAAACATTCACAAATCCACACATTCACATACACGCACAATCCTAGGCGGGGTGTTAACGGCCTCCACCCACAGCACTCGCATCTAAGGCATCCTCCAGCCATTCCATTTTCCACACACTTCTAACCCTTGGTCGAGCCCCTACTAGAGCACTCGCCAAAACATTTTTATAAATTTTGAAGGGGCTCTCCTTGCCATACGACCATGCCTCTAGAAGTCCCCTTCTCCTCGGAAATCCGAGAACAAGACCGTACCGGTAGATGCCAGCACACAGAAAACACGTGAACACATACGATCACACACACACATATATATAAATAAAACATTTTAGTAAAATAATATTGTAGGGACTAATTCCCCAAAACCAATCCTACCAACACAGCACGCAATCTAACATGAATTGAATAGAAACACCTAGCCGAGCAAGTCGCAGAACGACTTACCTGAAAGACGAAGGAACTTTGCTATGAATGAGGGATGGCAACGGCCCAGCAAAATCAATCTCCTAGGAATGATCATTAATATTATTAAACGCATTCTTAGATTAAGATGATTATTATTATCTAAAATAATTCATGAAGACCTCAATAACCCTAACCGAACACGACTTAATTAAGTATTTCTTAATTACCCTTCCACCAAATACCCATCCTAATTAAGCTTTGCCCACTTAGCCTGCGAAGACCTTACTTAATCTATTGCCTAGCTAAAAAAAAAAAACCGGCCCCCGCCCGACTTCAAATCCTCCACTAGCCCAAATCTCTTATGGCCACCTTTCTTCTTCCTCTGCTCACCGATCCAAACTGTCATCTACTGTAAAGACTTTATTGAATACTTAGTTTTATACCCGTACCCTGTACGGGTTTTTGTACGAGGTACCCGTACTTTGTATAGGATTTGGGTTTGCTCATAGATCAATTCACATATAACTTATACGTATGTGTCCGTAATCCTAAAAAAATAAATTGATTGGGTTGAAGTTGATGCCTTTTCTCTTTTCACTTCTCTTTACGTGATTTTCAGATTATAATTCACATATAGTCTTTTCACTTCTCTTTACGTGATTTTCAGATTATAATTCATTCATGTTTTAATATTTATATACTCTTAGTATGAATCTAGATTGTATAGATAGATAAAATTTGGATAGTTTAGTATATACATTTTTCACTTCTCTTTATGAATTCATGTGTTAATACGTCCATGTTAATTCTGGCCCCACTCCATTTAAGAAAATAAAATTAAAAAAAATAATTTAAAAGTCTTCTTATTCTTATTAATTGTATATCTTCTATCTTTTTCACCTAATTTCTATCTTTTTCAACTATTTGCTTAGACATTCTTTTTTCTAAATCAAAATTATAATTAATTTGGTAAACTTATTTGTCACTCTGAATTTTTGTTTTTATTGTATTTTTATAATCATGTACATTCTCCATTTTTCTTTGTCAATCTTTTTTGTCCCATAAATTTATATTTTAAGCCACAGATAAAATATCTTTGAAAAACATGGTTTAGAATAATTATTCATAAATTAATTAATTTATGAATAAAGAATAATTATTCATTTCCAATAAAGAATAATTATTCTAAACCATCTCCCCGTACTCCTCTGAGTACATGTTTATGGACTTCATTTCCATGTTGTAAAAAAAAAAGATATCAAAAAAAGATAGACAATTAACGTGGTAAATTAATGTGGGTATTTATACTTTTTGTTATTATTAACGTGGGATTTCCTTAATTGTGTTCAATCAATATTATTGTTAATTTTGTTAATTTTTTTGATATTATTCTAATAGATATCAAAAAACGATTTCTATAGATTATGGATATAGATATTATACTGATATGTCAATATATGGTAAATAGATAGATACATATAAGAATAGATAATTAAATTATAATGAATTTAACATGTGGTGGGGTCAGAATTAATGTGGACGCTCGAAATTCTCCGGCTTTAATATATAGTATAGATTATTGATCAATGAAGAGATATATATAGCAAACTTTACGTGAGCCTCAATCTACTAGCTAGATTTACATATCTATACACATAAGGATATTATTAATATCGATATAATTCTATCCTCCTGATAATTCCTTGTCTTTGACTACTACGCACTCCCAACTTCCTCTCCGATCACGCTCGGTTACTCTACTTTGATCATCCTCGACCCTCGACGAAAACCGAACCTCACACTAGACTAACCAACGGTAACGACCTCACTGCGAGAAAGAAAGGAAAGAAGAAGGGAGATCGGCGATGGAACTTACTGGCGGTTGGACGAACGGGCCGACGAATACACGACAAGAACACTTAAACTGGTTGGTTGCCCGACTAGGCGACGGGGGAGGAATTATGACGCGGAAGGAGGGCCTGAATGGTGGGTGTGGACGACTGAGAAAGCTCCGATGCTTGGACGAAAGAGACGACACCGACGGAAAGAAAAGAGAACTCGGGTGGCGGAGACTTTCGGTGATTTAAGAGGATAGGATGTGGCTGGGTTTTGATTAAATAGGGAGACTAACTAGATTAGGGTTAAATAGAAGAAAATCTTATCTTTTATAACTCAATCGCTTTAGTTAATTTTTACTAAGGTGATTTATAATATAATTTGATTTAATGCTAAATATTTATTAGTGTTATTATTTTTATTAATTTTTAAAGTGTAATTTACCTTACCATCAAGACCCGAAATAAATTTGCAAAACGAGAAACGGAATTCGGAACGGAACCGGATATTACAGATTTCGTGAAATGACTCCACATCATTGCAGTAGGAGGTATTGGAGCATCATCATTCAGCTTAACCTAAACAAAAATTAGTGAGACGGCAAAATAAGTATTACTAAATAAAAAAAAACAAGAAAATACATTTTGAAGCATCCCAGGACGTAGTGGTTTTCGAGATGAGCAATACACACTACAAATGACCACACGGGGGTGTTTGGAGCTTCACACACGATCATTGGGAGACACGTTTGTGCCCTGCGCTCAGATAGTATGACCAGAGCACATTGGAATCTCGTAGCAAAGGCCAAACCGACCATCGGCATCTCCATCCGATTCACTTCATGACACGATGATAGCGTCCAATCAATGTTATTGATTAAATCATCGATTGGAGTAATGTAAGGATACACTGCAACATATGTCTTATAGTGTGTCTTCAACTCTTGAACCATCTCTTGTCGCATACTTCACCATTCATCTTGCCCCCATTCACTCACATGAATGAGTGACCTATACCCGCAATGTCCATCTCCAATGACGTCTACAGTAGTATTGATAAACAGAATCATGAATTTAGGGACGTGGACACCAAAATCATTTCTATGTGACTATTGAGTGTGGGGGCACGCTTTGTTTATTTTCTTGCTCTTGATGGGCCCCTTACATTGTTTAATTTTTTTGTAGATGTGCAAGCCTAGTCATGTCTCTTTGTTTGACTTTTGTGTTCTTCTTTGGTCTCCCTTTCACTTTGGCAATCTTTGGATCGCTCGCGGTGGTATGGCCTGGGTTAATGACGTCCACATACTTACGAATGATCTGATGCTTCTGTTCTTCATCCAAATTATCATCATGATAATCTTGTATCATTTTCACCCATTATAGTAAAAAGTAAATTTCAGTGAATTTTGATTTCAGTCTCATATTACCTTCATTATATTGGCTTGATTTTTATAAAGTTTTACAAAAGATATTAGACATGTGAAATCGTAGTGAAAACATGTAGTGATTGATGATAAGGAAAAATAATTTTCAATCCTATCATCTTGCTTGAAAAGGACAACCTCATTCAATAATCTTGGTATAAATATGACTTTTTTTCTAATTTTCTTGATTCTTAGCTAAAATAGCTATGGCTATTTGGTGACCAAATTCTTGTTGCCACGGAATTAAAATCAGACGTATATATGTGCACGTACCGAATATAGTATGATTTCACATTCTTAATTACTACTCCATATACGTATATATACACACAATCAAACCAAGCTAGAAGAATAGTTATTTGAGAAACAGTCATGCCTTTTTCCTACTATTTTCTACTATGCAACGTTATCCGAATATCCTTTTTTTTCTAAAATTTCTTACAGTGTTGATATTTGAAGGTTACCTAACCAAATTCTGGTTGCCACGGAATTAAAATCAAACATATATATACTTAAATTTGTTTTTCACAGAAAATGAATGTACCGTTTGATCGAATCGAAATGCTCGATTCCTGTAACTGGGTGTAAGAATTAAGGGTTCGTATTCTCCGTTTATGGATGACATCATATCGTAGCGATGACGAAATCAATTCTATTCAAATGGTTCTTATTGATGAAGAGGTGATATATTATTTATACATGTATTTATGCACTTTATTCTCTTACTAATAATTATGTATTCATTTTTTGGTTTGTAGGGTCATTCAATTCAAGGTTTTGTTTCTCAGTTTTTTTTGTCAAAAATTGGATCTCAAACCTGAAAGAAGGTCATGTATATGCAATGAAGAACTTTAATGTCATACCAAATAACAATAGTTATAGATATACATCGCACCCGTTTAAGATCAAGTTCAACTTCTCCACCAAAATGATCTCCATGGACGGATTCCGTCTTCCTGAGCATAATTATCATTTCGCTTCATTTCAAGACATAAAATCTAATTGTTTGGATATAAATTATTTAGTTGGTAAGTTTAACTTTTATTTAATTGATTTTTATTCTTTTATGTAATGTACTTCAAAAGATCATTTATTATTACCATTTGTATTGAGCGTGTAGATTTGATTGGTTGGTTGGTTTGTGACAATTGAACCATTTGGAGATGTTAAGGGGAAAAGTAAAATGCAATATTAAGTTCCGTCTCAAAGATCATGAGTAAATTTTATTTCATTTTGTAGTTCATTTTATTTTAGTATTATTTAATTACTTCATTCGATTTTAATGTGAAACATTTTTTTTAGGAATGAGATTTTGATATGTACGCTTTGGGATTCATATGCCAAGGAGTTGCACAAATATCTCAAAGAACATGGAAATTCTGATGTAGTTGTTATTTTACAATACGTGAAACTACATAAAATTGGAGGTTATAAATCTCATCCTCCATTTATTTGCAATTTCATATATTTGGATATGTAATTCAAGTGTTTATTCGATAACATAAATATATGTATATTTTTCATGTTCATGCTTTGTAGTTGACACTAAATTGTCCAGTGCTAAGTTTGGGACTAAGTTAATTCTTAACTAAGAACTTCCTGAAGTTGTTGAATTTAAACAACAATATCATATTCTTCTTACTCTTTTTTTTTTTACATTTGCTACATATATGTACTATCACTTATGAATTGACTTTTATTTTGCAGTTGCATGTCTCTAACAGGAGAGAGTTCAATGACTAATATTACTTGTACCCAATCCTTAATTGAAACCTCCCAAATTAGTAGTGAGGACTACTTTCAACTTCATCGAAAAACATTTGTCCAATCCTTGAAAGAAACAACAAAAGTATTATTTTATGTTCTATATATTATTGTATGAGTAATTATTTGTTTGCATATAATTTATGTCATATTTATGGTCTTATCGTGAGTTTGGATTGTCTTATCTCAAGTAAGTAGGGTAGATTATGCAACCCGCACTATATACATGGATTATGTAGTTGATCCTCTCCAATAATGGGGTGCATTCTCCTTACAAAAAAATTTGTCCACAGGCTTCCATATATGTGATAGTTGCATCCATTGAACTATTTCCACATAATTTTGGCTGGTATTACAATGCTTGCAACCAATGCACGAAAAGGGTCAACTATGATGGAGAAAAGTTTTCATGTAGGGAATGTCGTTCCACCGTAAGATTTCCATGTCCGAGGTATATGATCACAAATTATGTATATATTCAATACGCTACATATAATATATGTTATTTGGTTTAACATAATAATATTGTTATTATGTATTGTTATACAGGTTTATACTAAAAGTTCGAGTGAAAGATGAGACATGAAGTGCTCTTGTGACGATATTTCATAATGATGTGTGCCAATTAATCAATAGGTCAATTACATCCTTGCTTGAGCAATCGAACATTTCGCCTGTAAGTTAATCTATATTGTCTGTTGCTTACCAATATTCACATTATTTAAAGAAATTATTAAATTTTTACTATATCGTATCAATGTATGTAGGGACAAGATATTGATAGTTTTCCAGGAGAGTTTAATAAGAAGATGCTTTTTGCAGTAGAGATATTAGATGTCGATATACACACTGACAAACCATCTAATTTATACTCTATAAGGAGAGTCAACAAAGATGATAATGTGATTGATGCATTTGATAATAACAAAGTCAATGACGAGGTACATTTTTTCCTTTGAATTGCTTAACCTTCGTTACTATTTATTGAGTATATTAATTTGTCTGGGTATTTTTGTGATTTGTCAGGCCGAGTCTCAATCTTTTAACGTGGATGTTGATGTTGAATCCCAACCGTCGTCCGGTGCTACGAGTACTTCATGTAAGCGTGGACATGCTGCAATTGAGATTCCAAGTGACGAAGAGGGTGATGACGTCCAACCCCTTGAACGTAAGAAAAAGCCAATAGAGATCAAATTAGGAAAGGATGCTTAATCACTTCCGCATGTACTAGATTGGTTTTTCTTGGATTTCATAATGTTATTAAGACAATTTTCTTTTTTTTTGGGTCGAAATTAAGACAATTTTCTTTAACAATATATAATCTTTGACCATGCATGTGCTGAGTTTATTTATGACATATTTTATTTAATTAGAAGTTTAATGCAAATCCGCTGATATAAATTTTGAGTGGTTTGGGCTTAAATCAACCCACATTTACATTATTATTAAATTTCTTAATCATATAAAATCGGCATTCAATAGTTACATGCAAAATTAATTTAACTTCAATGAGTATAATTCAAGATAAAATCAATTTAAACCAAAAATAGTTATGATTAATCTTCTGAAGATTATGTATTTCTTCTTTTTAAAATTATTTTAGATGAGTTTTACAATTTCCTCCCCAAAAAGAAAGATGGGCAATATTTTTTTTCATCACAATAGCAGATTGTGTGCAGTCAAAAAGTTAAAAAGAGAACATGGGTTTTAATATTTGATCAAAACGAGTCGTTTAACCATTAATAGTGTGTTGAAACTTAAGGAAAAAAATAAAAAGAGAAATATTGGTTGTCTTCTTCCCCCAACCTCTTCCCCGACCAATTTTACAGATCAAGAAAAGAGGCTTGCTTCTTCAGCCACCACACTCCCTCCGTTGCTCGTCCCCTTTCCCGCCCCGGTCTGCCCTACATTTCCGCCCTGTTCTCCACTATTACGGCTACAATTCAGGCGACATGGGGGGGCGGCTGCCCACCCCCGCTACCCCTGGATCCGCCACTGTGTGTGCCCTGTTTAGCGGAGCTCCTCTCACTCTTGAGATCGCTTGATGAACAACATGATTGATCCTTTGCATCGTTTTATAATCACATCAAATCAAATCTCCATTTACGACGAACATAAGCATGTATCCAAGAGCCAGCCGCCGAACATCATCGATCCGGCCGCCTTGGATAGCCACAGGGCTTTGGACTTACCGGCGAGGAATCGGTTGAGGAGAGGGGTTCGGATCGCCGGATCCATGGCGGATTACGCAACCCAGCTCGGTGGGGTCTACTCCACCTATAGGATTGGAGACCAAATTTCGTTATTTCATTACGGATCAAAAAAAGAGATTGATAAAAATAAAACAAAGCTCGGTGGGGTCTACTCAACCTATATGTGTTTATGTATAGATAGTTTTATTATGTATTGATAAAAAAAAGCTCGTATACAGCTCGGTGGACGTCTCTGGATAAATTTACTATGCACCGATCAATAAAAGATAGGTTTATGTATATGGATAGATTCTATCTTATAAGTTCTTTTTAACCTTAGGCTATATGGGTCTATAATACTATTGCCCGATGGCCAATACAATCACTTGATTCCTGGATACGAAAGTCTTCCCGATTAAAATCTTCAATCTCATAAGTTGCGTTATTTATACATGTAATTTATATAATATTATATATTCGTCACCTTTATTTCCGTATAGTGCATTAAATTCTGTCCAATATGTATCATAAGTTGCGTTATTTATACATGTAAAAAAAATTACATTAACAAACTACCATTATCCACTTTATAAAAAAAAAACTACCATCATCCACGTTCTTCCATATCTATTTTTGAAAGAAACAAATAAAAAGAAACTACCACATTGCACAGATATCCGTTTTTGAAAGTAAAAAATAAAATTAAAAACCCTCCACGTTGCTTTTTGTGTGTACTCATATATATGGAGCTTCAAGATAGCTTTGTACCTTCTTTCTCTTTGTTTTTTATCAGAGTGTACCTTCTTTCTCTAAAAAAACAAAAAAGTTGTACATGTGGTCTTGGTGCTCAAACATTTTAGCTGTCCCTTTCAACGTGTAAGCAACAGTGCTCTGCATTCCTTTGTTCCCTTTCCCTGTTGTAATAGTTTTCCTTTTGCTTTATTAGCTACCAGACAAATAAATTGCAACAACCAGTTGTCTACCTTTTGTTCTTGCTTTTTCTTCTTCCGTCTATAAAGTATCATACCATATATCCTCAATATTCAAATTTAGTTTGAATTTAAAATTTTGTCTTTCATATCCGTAAGACTAATAGATAATAATAATGTTTTCGGTGTATTTTTCTGTAGGTAATGCTTCCGTCCTTGATTACCGAACAACTCTATCACCCCCAATTTGATGATTTTTATTTACGTTTTCCTGGTTTTTATAGTGAAGATTACTCCAGTGGTAATATGATTAAAGTTCAGCATGTACAACAGGTTGATTTTCAAGTGACGACATATACATCATCCGTTCCATGGGGTTGTAGTCCCTTAAGAACAAGGGACTATCGTCTAATCCTCAACGAGGCCAATGTGCCAATATTTATACAAAATTTCTACGGTGTTTCCATGTTGGAAGATTATGTTCTTCGATGCCTCAATGATCCGTATATCTCGGCCAACCCATCGATGTGTCCAAGCATTTTGGTTCAAGTCCAATCATTATAGTTAGTCTATCCAGTGGAAGATGACGACGATGAAGAAGAAGTTGCCGACACCGAATTATTGGACCTTTTTTCCTCCACTACCTCTGATCGAGGTTGGAATTGATGCGGTTCGAGATATAGACGTTCAAGATGTACGTGAACCCCATTGTGCTATTTGCATGGAGATTTGGAGCTTAGAAATGGGTATCAAAATGTTACCATGCAACCATAGCTTTTATAGTGATTGTATTGATATGTGGTTTGTAACTTCCTTAAATTGTCCTTTATGTCGCTTAGACTCTAGGTTTGCTTTACTTTTGTTGCTAATGTGTTGTACTCCCTCTGTCCCGAATTGATTGTCTCATAACACTGTACACCCCAAAATTAGAAGTTGAAAAAGTGGGTTTTGGTATAAGACTTGTGTCAGTTGGAAGTTGTAAATGTGCAAGTACAAAAGCAGAAAACCAAAAGCAATCCAACTCATTTTTTTTTTCAACCAATACAATGGGGAGTTTAACTTTACATCAACCAATAGAAATCCAACATTCAACTCACACGAATCCAGTCCTAAACCCCACATTCTGCCAACATTTAAAAGCACACATCACCCTTATAAGAGAACATTCTCCTCTGTTATAACTCAAAAGCCATTAAAGGCACAAAACATTCTTTTGAGTAAACTTACATCTGCATTTACTGAAATTAAAGAGAGGAGGGAAGAAGAAAAGAAGCTTCTTTGTTGCATCTTCGCCACGTCATGATGGCTTCACCCATTAATTTAAATGAAATTTCAGAACCAAAGGATGATACTCAACCTGCTCATTCACCCCACTCGTTTGATCTTAATGTAACACCAGGGGAGGTAGAGAAAGATACAGATTCTCCTCAGTTCAGTGAGCAAGGGGAAGAGCAAGAAGAAGCCGGCGATACCTCAGCAGAACAATTGCATCATCAACCATTCACGACGAGGCTCGGCTCTGACAGAAAAATGCAGATCTTGATGAGGCTTCTACACATAGCACAGGGGGGACTTCTGCCACACAATACAATTAAATAGGTTGCAAGTGAGTTTAGTGTATCTACAAGAACAATTAGCAGATTATGGAAGAGCATAAGGGAAGAACAAAATGCCATGCACATGCTAGCTATAAGTACAAAGTACCACAACTGTGGTAGGAAGAGAGTGGTAGTTGAGGCTGCTAATTAAATTCACAACACTTACCATTGGGGAGAGATCATGCATAAGAGATTTAGCAACAAACGTCGAAGTATCAAAGAGCACAGTGCACAGAATGATCCAAAGAAAATCAATTAGGGCACACACTAATCCACTCCATCCAGGTCTGAAGGAATCAAACATGAAAACAAGGTTGGAGTGGATATTAAGTCTACTTCAAGGCAACACATCACAAAACAAGAAGTAATACTACTCAATGTTTGATTTTGTCCACATAGATGAGAAATGGTTTCATCTCAGCAAAAAGACACAAAGAGTGTATCTAGCAAAAAATGAAAGGGGCAAATACAAGGTTGCATCATCAAGCAAGTTTATACCCAAAGTCATGTTTACATTAGCGGTTTCTACACCTAGGTTCAATTGTGAGGGGACATACACTTTTGATGGCAAGATAGGAATATTTCCTTTCACATATCAAGAGGCATCAAAGAGAAAGTCCAAGAACAAGAATAAGGGAACCATGATTACCAAACTTGTTTAATTAGTGAATAAAACAGTAACAAGAAGAAGCTCATAGATCAAATCATTCCAGCAATCACTACAAAATGGCCACAACATGAAGGTCACAAGGTCATATTCATTCAGCAGGACAATGCCAAAGCACACATTAATAAAGAAGATCAAGAATGGCAACAGGTTTACAAACAAGGGGAGTTTACTTTCATCTTAATCCAACAACCACCCAATAGTTCAGATTTAAATATCCTAGATCTAGGGTTTTTTAGAAGCATTCAGTCACTCATGCACAAAAAAATGCCCAAGGATATAGAAGACATGTTACAAGCTGTTCATGAAGCATTTTTTGAGCTAGACCCTTTAACTTTGGATAATGTGTGGCATTCACTACAATATGTCATGAATGAGGTAGTAAAAGTAAAAGGCAGTAATGATTATGACTTGCCACATTTGAATAAGAAAAGGTTAGCAAGTCAGGGCAATCTGCCCATTCAAGTGGAAGCACCAAATTGGGCAGTTTGTGAAGCATGAAACATAATTCATGCAAGTGCAGATGGTCTAGAGACATAAGCAGCCAATCAGAATCAAGAGCAAGAGACACAGGGGACTAAAGAACCTTATGAAGATATTGATGATCAAGATGAAGCACTAGATGAGTTCATGTAATTATGTATAGGACACATGTAGTGTGTCAAATACTTTTGTGTACTTGGAAGACTTGTACAAGTTTATTCCATATTATGGGGAGATATATGAAGTACTTTTGGAAATAGGGTTGAAAAGGAAAAAAAAATTACTCTCAGACTCCCCTTTAGCATCACGGATGCTCATTCACCCTCACATCAACATACAATGGCCTCCAAAGCCACAAATTAGGGCGGTGGCCAAATGTATGTGAATGCAATAGGTTGTGCAGGAATGAACATCTCAGCATTGCAACCATTCATCATTGAGTAAAAAAAAATTCTCAGAGTCCCCTTGTCCATCATTGATGCACACTCAAGCACATTCCATTGTCAAGCAAAAGGCATCCAAAGCAACAATTAAGGGTGGTTGCCTAATGCATGTCAACTAAATTAAAATCATTTCCCAAAGATTTTAATTTCCTTTTGAAAAGCAAGTATTTATTTGTGGTGAAAGTGACAATAAATTGAGTTTGGAACACGAGGGATCAACTTACCCAATCATGCTAGTGACATGTGATTCAAAGATTATCTCGGATTTTGAGATGCCTATGGACCAACTTGAGGTTAGATTATTTTATAATGATCCATAAATTGATGCTTATTTATTACATACATTGTTTTGAAATAATTTATTTCTATTCCTTTTTTTAGGGGACTTTGGGCATAGATAACACATCAACTAAGCACCCTCATGATGGAACTAGATATGAGGCTGATGCTGAATTGTTTGTGGATACACTTACAAACTTTGGCAAAGCTGCTCATGTGAAGCTAAACAAGCCGTCTAATTGATCATGTGTGATGATGGACTTTATTGTGTTTGAAGTAGTTGGTTTAACTTTACCGTAGTTACAAACCTATATTGCGAGTTTAGTCTACTTTTCGGTTTGTTTTATAGTGACAAACATTTTGTGTTTTTTATGTGTGTGTTGCGTTTAATTTGATTTTGTCCATTTGTGATTCATCTTTTTTTATTAATGAACAAGTAATATTTGTTTTGTTCTTTGCAATTCCTATCATTTATGCCAAAAATAACTAAAGTTTAAACAGCTTAATTATTATATTTATGCTCAATCTAATCGGACAAAAAAAATTAAATTCATGTTTAATAGTCAAAACTCAACTATGAAAGTGTAGGCAAAGTTTTTCCCCTGTATGTAAAGCTGGTGTGTGTCAGATAGGGTGAAAAGCTAGAACATAGTTGGCTATCATTTTCATTTATCTATATATAAGCTAAGTACTGTTGGATTCTGGTGTTGATCCCTGCGTTGATCCAGCGAGCGTTGGTGCGTCTGTTGATCCGTCTTCACTTCAATGCTGAACACCTGGGGAACAATCAATGATGTCTGTCTTCGGATAAGATTTGAGTCGTGTAAACACTTTCCGAAATCAGTATTTTGCCCGTTATAAGCCTTAGGGAATCCGCAAAATCTGAAGTGAGATAAAACAAATCTGCTGATCCTTTCCAAGGCTTGTGGTAAGGATCAAACTATAGAATGATGTATGATGGATGTATGACTTCGACTATGTTGAATTTTGAGAGAGATTCTCTAACCAGTCCGACTTCATCTTCCTTTAGCCTTATATAGGGCGTAAGAAAACCTTGGGAGCGGTTTCTACAAGTTATGGGCGGTTATAAGGGCGGTTACCAGCGGTTACCGCTGATCCTTAACCTCCAACGGCTCTCTCTTGGAGAGACACGTGGCCCATCTGAAACCATACATAAAAGGAGGTTACTCAAGTAGTTACACAACGGTTATATTGGCAGTTTAACTCACGTGACCAATATTCAAACCGTTAGACTGACTGATCCCGTTGGTACCAGTCCACCAGAACTCTTGTTCTATGAACTACTGATCCCAGAGTAAGTAATCCTTTATATTCCCACTAGATCCCAAATATACTTACACAAGCGTGTACTCCACACCCCCAGACTTGTAATAAGCTAAATGGAACCTCATAAAGTCGTCATGAACCCTGATAACACTAAAAGGCCATTGATCCCTCAGGAACCATCACTGATTCCTCAGGGATCAACGATTGATGACACTAAAATCACCAACAATCCTCCCCCATTCTAGTGTAATCCCTGATTCATAAAATAAGCAAGTCTTCATCCCAAACTCATGCATAAACACAAATGCCGTGACGATTGAATTTGTGTCTTAGTGTAATTACACATTTTATACACCTCGGAATCATGGTGTCCTAAGGATTGAACCAATCAACCTCTTTAGATGCATAAAGATAACACACACATAAGTCACTATACACTTCTATAGTCTAACTTGACTCCATTAATGGTCCTTGAGTCCTTATCCATTCATGAACGTATGTGAAGCCAACCCAAGCTTCATGGAGCGACCAAAAACTCCACGTCCACATAGGTAGATCCTTTAGTCGTACACCTACATTGTACTTTTTCAAAGGAACTATTAAGAAGATAGAATCTTCAACCTCTGATCCTGTAGGACAGAGCACACATTGGGGATTAATAGATTGTGCTCACAGTTTCTAGAAATGGGCTTTCCACATTGAATTCTGTTCTAATTTTCATTAGATAGGAATTGGGTGTCCCATCCCTAAAAAGCAATATGGGTCTTTCATCCTCATCCCCTTAGGACCAACCACTTCGTCAAGTGATCAGCCACATTGTCTTTCACCGATTCAGCCAACCAAAATCACACTATGTGTCATGAATCCTCGAACCATGCGATACCTCACATCAAAGACGTGACCTGGTATCAACAAGCATGATTGATCCCCTCTGGCCAGAGTTACTATGCTCACATAGATGAAATCAGTTTCGGCCTTAACGAAATATGGTAGATTTACGTCCATAGTTGTTACCTTAATCCAGGATACAACTTATACTACCAGCCTCGTTCCCATTTTCATATCAGAATGCTAGATCCCTCAACCTCGTTTTCCAACATTTTCTCAATGTAATGAGACTAGGATCAAGATAAAACTCATCTTTCCTCCCCTTTTATCTTAATCCCTAAGATAACATCAGCCTCTCCCATGTATTTCATGGAGAATTATAATGACAAAAATTCCTTCACAAGATTTACTTGTCCTTGATCCGTTCCAAAGATCAACATGTCATCTTATGCATTTGTTCATAGCACAAGCATGTCAAAACTGACATTTGCTTCATTTCCCTTTAGGAAAATAGTTGTAGAACAAATTCCTTAATCCCTGTGAGATCAATCTTGCAACAATGTGCAATTCTCACAATTGTTGATCCGAACAAGGTTATGAACCTTAAACATGACTAATTGCTTCATCATTAACCTGAAATTAATCAAATATAAGTATAAAACTCAAACATAACACATCAACAACATGGAATAAAACCGACTAATCTATATGAGAACAGTAGAGTCGAAAACCCGAACTGTGAAACACAGTTGGTCCTTAACCAGTAGACTCAAGAGAGTAATCTGTCCAACAGGGAACAGTAGACTTCTATTGAGTAATCTGAATTTAAACATGAGTAATCTACACACGAGGTATAGTAGACTCATTAGAAACCTCCCCCTTTCGAGGAATATTATCCATTTTCAGTTTATCTTTAATAAACTATGAGTTTCCTTCGAGGGAACAGTGGTGTAGATACCACTATCGTTGTTACCCTTTGACTTAATTGGAGTCATACAGCATTTCAATGCAAATAAATATTCTTTATCATTGTCCAATGATAAATCAATCCATAATATGGACTCATTTTGCTTTAGATAAAAAAGAAACACATTCCATTTTAGGAACAACATCCATCGATCCCTTCTCGGGAACATTCATCCGAATTTCGATTTGATCCAAAAATCCATTTTACCTTACATAATCATACAAAAATCTCTTCTATATGATTATCACACCCTTAGATATCACACTTAACCATTCTTATTACGAAGTAACAAGAAAATATGGACTTGTGTTCAAAACACTTCCATACATGTGATTTTCTTATCTCATGATCATAGATCACCCATGGCTTATAATCCACCATTACATATTATTTTCCAAATAATATCAAGACCAAAAGTCTTTCCTTTCTCAAAATCAAACTTGAGAAAACATGGATCAATTTCCATCGAATCTTGGGTTCATTTGTAGGACGATCAAAGTACCATTGATCCCTTCAACTTCAACCCAATTGTCATCTCATACACAGACGTCATTGATCAAGAAAATACTGATTTCGACTGTTGGATT
This sequence comes from Polygonum maritimum, assembly GCA_963924305.1. Lineage (NCBI taxonomy): Eukaryota > Viridiplantae > Streptophyta > Magnoliopsida > Caryophyllales > Polygonaceae > Polygonum > Polygonum maritimum. The sequence goes on along the minus strand of OZ002737.1, from coordinate 18,159,992 downwards.
CTAGTGTTGATCCCTGCGTTGATCCAGCGAGCGCTGCTGCGTCTGTTGATCCGTCTTCACTTCAATGCTGAACACCTGGGGAACAATCAATGATGTCTGTCTTCGGATAAGATTTGAGTCGTGTAAACACTTTCCGAAATCAGTATTTTGCCTCTTATAAGCCTTAGGGAATCCGCAAAATCTGAAGTGAGATAAAACAAATCTGCTGATCCTTTCCAAGGCTTGTGGTAAGGATCAAACTATAGAATGATGTATGATGGATGTATGACTTCGACTATGTTGAATTTTGAGAGAGATTCTCTAACCAGTCCGACTTCATCTTCCTTTAGCCTTATATAGGGCGTAGGAAAACCTTGGGAGCGGTTCCTTTAGCAATTGATTTGTTGATTTCATGTGCACTCGTCCAGATATGGCTGATAACGGTGAGTATAATATATTAAATAGAAGATTAATATCAAATCGTGAAAATGCTGGAACTTCACTTGAAGATATCAGCCATGGCAAAAGGGCTAGATGTGATCGATCATTTGGGGAACGCAGTGCATGCACTGATATTTTCAACAGTAACCACATTATATTGTTACAGTATTATTCATAGTTAGATGCTTGAACGTTGACTTGAGTAAATCTTGATTTAAATTTTCCCAGTTGTTGATAATTCACAAGTACATACATCTACTGGGATTGGACCATCAAGTAGTTATTTAGTGGGCATCTTCACTTCGACATCAACACCAATAAATCAATCTACTACACTTCCAGTTGATCATCAAAGTGCAAACATTTTAAATTCTTGGTCTAGGAATCAATGTCTCGCGAGTTCGTCTAGCGAACCTTATGCTAACACATCGTATACGGAGCCTACTCATGAAACATCAAATGAAGATGAAAGTTCTTTGAATACTTTATTGGAAGGTTTGTTATTATAGTATATTGTTCAGTTTCCGCTTATGTTAATCTTATATATCGTATAATCAAGTATATTCCTTCTTTTTTATTTTAGATTCAGAGTATGACATCAAATGCATGTGTGATTCTATAACAGGCATGTACCTTTTGTGCTCAATGTTGGTCAATTTTTTTTGTCATTTAATAAAATATTCCTATTTGTTATTTTGAAGACAATTTTGTGGATATTGGTGACCTTGTACACATATGTCAAAAATGTGGTGCCATAATGTGGTATCAAGAAAGAACATGTAAGAGCAAAAACCCAAGAGTTCCAAAATTTTCCGTATGTTGTATGGATGGGAGGGTTCAGTTGCTACTTCTTCAACCTCCTCTTGAAACACTTGCGAAGCTTTTGTTCAACATGGACCGAAGAAGTGCAAACTTCCGTTCTTATATTCGTGCCTACAATATGATGTTCTCATTCACGTCCTTGGGTGGAAAGATCTAGGGCTGGGACTTAGGACCCGAAGAACCGAACCGAACCGAGCAGTTCGGGTCGGTTCGGTCCGGTTCATGGGAAAAAAACATGGGCAAAAAATCGGTTCGATTTCTAGTAAAAATGTCGGTTCGGTTCCCGTTTTTTTTTAAAAAAACCGAATTCTTGAATTATACCCGAACAAAATTAGGTTTTTAGTGCCTCCTTCCCCGCAGCTCTCGTTCACGCAACGCAGCTCTCGTGCCTCCTTCCCCGCAGCTCTCGTTCCCCTCCTTCCCCCACAAATCCGCAGCCCTCGTGCCCCTCCTTCCACCGCGACTCTCGCCGGTCTCCGGTCGCCGGTATCCGGGCTCCGCTCTTCTCTCGGTGGCGCAGGTATCGGGCTCCGCTCTTCCTTCCCCGCAACCCTCCTTCCTCGATTTCTAGGGCTCCGTCCGGTGTCGTCGGGCTCCGCTCCTTCCTCGGTGTCGCCGGTTTGAATTTGTTTGTGTGTTACTTGCAGGTGTTGTGAGGCTTTTGACACCTTTCGCAGCCCTCCTTCCCTTCCCGCAGCTCTCGGGCTCCGCTCTTCCACGACGCCAAGACCGCCATCGACCACCCCTCCGGCTTCAACGTTGTCAACAAGTACTTTCCGTTTTGAGCTTCTGTGTGTGTATATTGACTTCTTGCTTGAACTGTATGGATACTAATGCTATGATCTTCTTGCTTGAACTGTATGTTTTTTTTTATCAGATGCTTGAACTGTATGTATAGAGTTGTTTGCTTTTGTAGTTTAGCTTTGTTTAAGTGGTTAAGGCTGCTATGATCTTTGTTTTCGGTATTCGTTCACTTGAGAGATCAGTTGCTATTTGCTAAGCTGCTGTCCCATAAATAAGCAGTTAAGCTAATGGATTTCTAATATGTTTCAGAGATTTGCTAATGGATGCTTCAACACAACAAGAGAGCAATGTTGAACGCAATAAAGTGGATGGTTCCGATTCAAGCGACGACTCTAGTGATTACAAGGAGGTTACTCATGAGACAAGTCAAACTAACACATCCACTGCAGTCACTAGTTTGAAAGCCAAAACAATTGCTCCAGTTCGTGCATCAAAGAGAAAGCGGGAAAGGAAGGCAATTGAGTTAAGGTCAATGGTCTGGATGCATTTCAACAAATTTGATGAACCAATTATCTCTGAGGTCGATGGAGTCAACAAGCAGGTGGGAATAACAAAGAAGACTGAGTGTAATTACTGCAAAACAGTCCTTGCTTGTGATTCGAGAGGTAATGGAACTTCATCTCTTAAAAAGCATATTGAAGTTCATTGCAAAAAATATCCTGGTAGCTCAGCTTTTGTGAATGTGGAGGATGGGAAACAAGCTTATCTAGGCTCTGAATTGGCTGAAGGGTTTAATCGTTTGACTATTAGAGTATGGTCTCAAGAAGCTTGTATTGATGCTGCAACTAAGATGATTGTGATTGATGAATTGCCATTCAGTGCTATAGAAAGACCTGGTTTCAAATTGTTTTGTGAGGTTGTTGTACCTAGGTTTATATTACCTTGTAGGAAGACAATTATTAAGAATTTTTTGAGGATGTATGAGGAAACGAAGCTGGAATTGAAGAATGAGTTGCAAGAAGTTAGTGTTTGTCTTACAACAGATACATGGACTAGCTGTCAGAACGTGAACTACATAGTCATAACTGCTCATTTTATAGATAGTGCTTGGACAATGCATAAGAGAATTTTGAATTTTTGCGTTATTCCCAACCATAGTGGGAATACAATTGGAAAGATCTTAGAGGATGCTTTGATTGAATGGGGGATTGAGAATGTGCTGACAATTTCTGTTGATAATGCTTCTCCTAACAAGCATGCCATTGATTATGTGAAGAGGAGGATGATGGGTTGGAGTAAGAAACCAGTATGTAAAGGAGAGTTTCTTCATGTGAGATGTCTTCCTCATGTCATCAATTTAATTGTAAAATCTGGTTTGAAAGAGATGGAAAGCTCAGTTGTTGCAATAAGGAATGCAATCGGGTTTGTTAGGAGTTTTGCTGCTAGGACAGAGGCTTTCAAGAAGTGTGTTGAGAAGGATAAGATTGAATGTAAGAAGATATGCATTCTTGATGTCCCAACAAGATGGAATTCAAGCTATATGATGTTGGATGTTGCAATAGAGTTGAAGAGGGCATTTCAGAGGATGGCAGATGATGATCCATTGAATTACAGAAGCTATTTTAGTGAGGAAGAGGACTTGAATGATGATGATGAAGATGGAACTCAAGCTCAAAGGGGTGGAGGAAGAAAGAGAGTTGGACCTCCTAAGGATGTGGATTGGGAAAAGGCGGAGTGTTTTGTCAAATTTCTTAAGGTTTTCTATCAAGTGTGACAATAAATTTGAGTGCTTCAGTGGAGCCAATTGCACACTCTGCATTCCATGACATTGTAAGTATCAAAGTTGAGCTAGATGATTTGACTATCTACCCGCCAGATGGGAACAACAGTGAAGCAGATCACATTCTATATGACATGGAAAGAAAGATGACAACCAAATTCAACAAGTATTTCAACTCTCTTGATGACATAAATCCCTTATTTCTAGTAGCTCTTGTCCTCGATCCAAGATACAAGCTGAAATACCTGGAGAGACAAGGTGAAAGGATGTTATGCTTGAGCAACACTGAAGTTAAGAGAATATCCGACAAGGTGAAAGATTTTTTTTTCGCAAATGGTCAAAATTTTATTGGAAACAAAGGCAAAGCCTTAAGTACATAGAGAAACATCAACAAAAGCAAAAAATACAGCAACACCTAGGTGCTCACTTCCAAAGTCCTAGCAAGGCTATAGATGGACTTCCTCAAAGCAAGGAGAATTCACCTATAGCTCGATGCCAAATCGTAGGACCAAGCCATCACTAACATCCTTGCAATGAACCTCCTCAAAGCTCAGAAAGATCAGGTCAGGGGAAGAGAGCATACAATCAGCTACCCAAACACCTAACCCAACCAAAAGAACAATCACTTAGCTCACTTCTGCACAGCAGACCAGAGGGGCCGTGACACCCTGCAAGGTCCTAACCATAACTACTCCATAGGAGAGGAGCCATAGTAAGGACACGATGCAAAAACGTGGGCCAAACCCCTTTGATGCATCCTCATGTCAAAGCAAAGCTTTAACATTCAGCATAAAGGGAGAGTGAGCCAAACCTCTGCACTCTCAAACTCTAACCCTCCCCCCAGTCCAGGAAAGAAACTATAACCCCAATCTACTTCTCAAAGCTTCTCCTCCTCTGCCTTTAAGATTGAAAGTAGCTATAATCCTCAACTTGCAATCATCTATGATCACCTTAGCACAGGCATTAGCATCAACAGTTCTGTTGTTGTAGATGACTTCATTTCGCCAAATCCAGGTGTGATATACAACACCAAGCACTCCCATAAGCTTTGACTGATAAATGCTGTTTTTCCTACTTCTTGATCTAAGGAACCAGCTCCACCAATCTCTCAAATTGCTCATTCTAATGCCAATTCCCAGCCAAGAAAACACTGAGTCTGCAACAGTTTGGACAAAACCACAAGAGAACCAAAGATGATCTTCAGTTTCCCCTTCATGACCACACAGAGCACACACATTTCTCTGGATGATCCCCCAATGAAAAAACTTGTCAGCAGTAGGAAGCTTCCCTAAAGTTGCCAGCCAATAGATAAATCGCCACCTCTTAGCATAAGAGCCACTCCATAGCAAATCATTCCAATTCTGAGTATTCAAGTGATTTCTCAAGAGATCATAAGTAGTTTGACAGTTCAGCTTCCCATCACTTCTTAAAATAGCAACAAAATCTTCTGGATACCTGATCATAGCTCTACTAAGATTGAGTTTATCAACCACCTTATCCCTCAATCTAATGAGCTCCTTCCAGATCCAAGAACAATTACTCCTTGCACCAATCTCCCAAAAGCTATTGGTCTTAATAATGTTCTGTTTTACCCAAATAGTCCAAAGATTCTGTCTATTAGCTATGATATCCAATCCTAGCTTAAACAGAACTGTTTTATTCCAGGAAAGCAATTCCTTAAAATTCAAGCCACCTTCCTGAAATGGCTTACAAACTCTACTCCAGGCTACCAGACTCCTCTTGCTATCCTCCACTCCAGCCCAAAGATAGGCCCTGCAAAGAGCCTCAATTTTCTGAATCACTTTCTTAGGAATAACCAAAGCCTGCATCCAGAAAGAGAGAACTCCTTCAATAACAGATTTAATAACCTGCATTCTCCCTGCATAAGAAAGCTTCCTAGCAGTCTTTCTCTGAATAATACTTGTTATCTTTTTGATGAGAGGAGTATAATCATCTATTTTCAGCTTTCTACAGTTCAGAGGAGTGCCCAAGTACCTTATAGGGAAAGTACCAAGCTCAATGTTAAGGAACCTGCTAATCTCCTCTTTACCTGGAGCACTAACACCACCAATAAACAGCTTGCTCTTTAGAGGATTAGCTAATAATCCAGACTCCTCTCCAAATTCAGATAAGCAGTCCTTAACTAACCTTAGAGTAGCAACATTAGGCTTACAAAAGATGAGGAGGTCATCTGCAAAAGCCATACAGTTCAGTTGAATCTTTTTGCATTTAGGGTGCCAACAGAAGCCTATTTTCTTACTCATCAAAAGCATTTTCCTATACAGCATTTCCATGACCATGACAAACAGAAAAGGTGAGAGTGGATCCCCCTGTCTTAAACCTCTCTTCCCTGGAAAGAACCCTTTAGCTTCACCATTCACAATGACAGAGAAATAAGAAGTAGTTGCACATTGCAAAATCCAGCCTAAGACCTTCTCTGGAAGATTGAAAAATCTTAGAGTTTTTTCAAGATAACTCCAAGAAACACAATCATATGCTTTTTGAAGATCAACCTGTATCATACACCTAGGAGACACCTTCTTCCTATTGTATCCTCTAATAACTTCCTGAGCAACAGCAGTGTTATGAGCAATATTTCTACCAGGAACAAAAGCACCTTGGTTATCAGAAATAATCTCATCTAAGAAGGGCCTAATTTTCTGCACCAGAATCTTTGAAATGACTTTCAGAAAAGTATTACAGTAAGAAATCGGCCTATACTCCTTAACCATGAAAGGTTTATCCACCTTAGGAATAATATTGATGAAAGTACTGTTAAAACTCCTCAAGAGAATACCATTCCTGAAAAATTCATAGGCAGCATCCTTAACCACACCACCAACCAAGCCCCAGCTATGCTTGAAGAAGAAACTGCCAAATCCATCAGGACCTGGCGCCTTATTATTGCCAATGTCAAAAACAGCATCATGAATATCCTTAAAAGAAGGTTCCTGAATGAGAAAACTGTGCCTGGAATTATCAATCTTCACTCCTCCATACCTTGAGAAGTCAGGTTGCTTTCCAACTTTTTCCTTACCAAAAAGCTCAACATAAAAATCAATGATCTCAGCCTCAATGTCTGCACTCTCTGTAATATCATTACCATTCCTATCTTTCAAAGCATAGATAGTATTTCTAGCCCTCCTAGCTTTAATGCCATTATAGAACAGAGAAGAAGTTTCTTCTCCAAGCTGGAGCCAATCCATCTTTGCTCTTTGTGCAAGGAAACTATGATACTGGCTCATCCTCAAGTTCATTTCCTCCTTAGCATCCATAACAGCTTTCTGTTTCTGACAATCAGCAAAGTCCTCTTGGAGATTATCATGAGCCTCTTTAAGTTTAGCAACACTTTCTTCCATCAAGACTTCTAGAGTTTTTGAGCATCTATACTGCCAACATTTTAAAGCTCCCTTCACTTTACTCAGCTTTTCCTTCAAAACAAACTGAGCTGTCCCATACACATGAATTTCCCAAGCTGCTTTTACAACATCAGCATACTCCTCCTCCTTAGTCCAATAATTCCTGAATCTAAATGGAACTTTCTTGAAGATTCGAGCAGGATTAATGCTTACTATACTGGGAGAATGATCAGAGAGGCTAGGATCAGCAAAAAAGACAGTAGAAGTAGAAAATTCATGCTACCAGCTTTGATTCACCATAACCCTGTCCAATTTACACGCAATCCTATCTCTCCCTTCCTGATTATTGCTCCAAGTGTACTTAGCCCCTGAGTAAGGGATGTCTTGTAATCAAGTCTGCTACAAACTGTTTCAAGCTCACACAGATTCTCATCATCATAATTCCTAAAGGACAACTTCTCTGAACTGTCCAAGATACAATTAAGGTCTCCCAAAACAATCCAAGGCTCATCAATTCTCTGGCTTAGATTAGCAAGTCTATTCCACATCTCCATTCTACCATTTTCAGCATTAGAGGCATATATAAAGGTTGCCAAAAAAGACTCAGGACCTCTTCTATCAGAAATCTTACAGTGCACAAATTGATAGTACACATCCAGAATAGTAATATCAACTTGATCATTATTCCAAGCAAGCCAAATTCTTCCTTTATTCCTATCAGTACTATTAGTAGCATAGCTCCAATTCCTCAGTAAAGACAGTCTAACAGAATCTTCTTTTTGCAAAGCAATTTTTGATTCCAAAATAGCAAGAATACTCAGATTATTTCTCCTGGTGAAATGATTCACCATGTTTATTTTAGAGGGCGCATTACACCCTCTAACATTCCAAGCACTAAGTTTGATTTCACTCATGAGGAATATCATTAGAGTTGCTAGGACTCTCTATATGAACAAATCGATTCCTAGTAGGGGTGATAACCTCAGCCTGCACCTCACCCCTATTCCTCAGAGAATAGCTCACCTGAACACCATTTTTAGGTTTCTGCCAAACTGTTTCATCATTTCCCCTCAAAACCTGAGCTGAATCAATAACTCCTTTCCCCTTATCAATAGCTGCCCCCTGACCATCATTCCCTCTAGCAACCACAGAAGGAACAGCATTAACATTTGACTGCTCATTTCCTTGCACAAGAATATGCTGATCATTAGAATTAGCAACATTTTCCTGCACTAAAGTTTGCTTGGAAACTCCTTTCTGAACCCACTTCTTCTTAGGCTTAACCTCTTGTCTATAAGCCTTGCTAGCTTGATCCTTATGCTGAGAACATCTGTCAGTTCTATGACCAAAAACCAAACATTTGGAACAGAACCAAGGTAGCCATTCAAAGATCACATTCTGCACATACTGCTTGCCTGAAGAATCCTCCAAATTAACCACACGCCTTTTAGCTTATCTGGTGTAACTCTAACCAAGATTCTAGCAAAGGAAATTTTCTTTCTCTTAGCAGTAAAGGTATCCATACAGATAGGAATACCAATCATACTTCCTATGGCACTAAGCATAAATCCAGAAAAAAACATAGGATCTAGATCTGGCAAAATAGTCCACACAGGAACTGAATCAAAAGCATTCCAGCCAATAGACATACCAGATTCCCACAGTCTCAACTCTAGAGGCCTCCATCCTTCAATAATCCAAAGTCCTCCATTAAGCACAGCATCTCTCTCAGCAGAATTGGAGAAATGAAAAATCCAAATACCATTCGACTTCTGCATTATACTAACAGGTTGAGCAGGCCAAGCTTTAGCCACAAATTCTTTCAACTCTTTCATCGAAATGTTAGGTCCAATAACAACACCTATCAACACTGCCTTCCATTCATCAGATTGAGGATTAATATCCTCCATTTTAAATTTGAAGACATTCTTATCCAAATTTGGCATGAATTCCAGTTTCAGACCATCAGAGATGTTACAATTTCCATTCAACACATCCAGATATGATCGATTAGTATTCATAGTTGATTTCCCCTCTTTCTTATTATCGACCAGATTTTCATGTTCATTCACAGGTTTCATCAGATTTGGAACAATATTCTGTTCGATTACAGCATTCTCATTCGCAATCTCGGAGATCGCTTCAATCGGAGAAATCAAATTCACATCACAAACCCTAGGTTGTTGATTGGAAGAAATCGCAGCTGATTTCTCAATCACATCTCCACCATCACTAATAGGTCTCAAATCTCTAGATCCGATACCAGTAGCATTAGATCCAAGCTCCACAGGGCCCGATTCACCAGAGGAACGAGCAAAACCAGATCCTTATGAGTTTCCTGACTCCTTGGAACCAGATCGAAAAAGCGAGAGCACCGACTCGCCCTTCGCAGCAACCTTCCGCTTAGTCTTACGCACCATCGCTCAGATCACACTCCACTCGTCAGATCACACAGGAATCCGAGAAGAACTCAGGCGAAAACCGCTTGTCGTGTGGAGCACGAAAGGAGTTAGGTAATCGCCTAGCTCTCAAGGGGTGGGAACACCGAGCTTTGAGCAATAGATTGTATCTTGTTGTTTGTTTTTGTTTCTATGAAGGTGAAAGATTTGATGATTAAGCTTTGTGACAATTATGGACCTAGTGGTTCAAAGAAATCTACAAATTCAGAGAGTGGAATTGTAGTTGAAGGCAGTAGTCAGGGAAGAAGAAATGGAAAAGACAAGATGGGTTGCTCAGGAAAGAAGAAGGCTATGCTAGAGGATTGGGACAAACAACTTGAAGAAGGAGAAGACTTGGTCGTAGGTCATGAAGTAGATAGGTATTTGCTTGATCCTATTGAAAAACGTAAAACAAGAGCTAAATTCAAGATTACTGATTGCTAGAGGGTTAATGGGAGCAAGTATCCATGTTTGCAAGCTGTTGCTAGAGATGTGTTGGCAATTCAAGTGTCCACGGTGGCCAGCGAATCAAGTTTTAGCACGGGTAAGAGGGTTATTGATCCTTATAGAATCTCGATGACACCTAAGACTGTTGAGGCCTTGATTTGTTACCAGAATTGGTTGAAGAGTGATACTATCATTACTTTGGAATACCCCCCAACCATAGAAGAAATAGAATTCTATGAGGAAGTTGAAAAAGGTAATATAACTTAAAACTATTTTACTCTTTTATTTATGTTTCTACTATATTAAGTTTTATGTAAGAAGTAAGAACTTTTTCATTCTTTTATTAACTTTTGTGTCTTTGTGAATATGTAGAGAGTGAAGAAGAAGCCAGACAAGGAGCGGCTTTGAAGTCTACCAACACTATGAGTACAAATGCGTCAACTGCTCCTACGCCTCAATCGTCTGGCAAAGCATCTACAACTGTCGAACCAGCACCCAAGAAAAAGAAGCTCGCCAAGGGGAACAAATGAACACGTTTCATTTTCTTTTGTTTTGATGGATGTTTTAGTGTTTTTTGACCTTGAATGCTACTTAAAACTTGATGCTTTTTCATTAGATGTTAAGATTATGATTTAAATTTTGGAATAGGAAAACCCCCCAAAAAATGACTAAGTTCGGTTAACCGAATTAACCGAAGAACCGAACCGAATAAAGTTCGGGTACGGTTCCTAGCGAAAATTCGTAGGAACCGAACCGAACTAAAAAAAATTTTAACCCTGCGGGTAGGCCAAAAAATTGTCAAGAACCGAAGTATCCCAGCCCTAGAAAGATCATAGATGTTGTTGGATCGTAAGTCTGTTAGAATGGACGTCCTTAACTGGGTTAAGGGCGTCCTTAAGTGCAGCGGAATAAAAGACTTAGACAGGAAAGTGAATACGATAATGGACACGAGTATTTATAGAGGAACCCCACTAAGACCAACTAGTCTTATGGGTAAACCTCTACCTCCGTTGGAGGATTTTCGAATAGCCTCCTTATCTTATTCAGAGAGAGTCCTTACAACTTAGGCGAGTCGTTACAATTCTCTGAGCTAAGCGTGCGTCCTTAGCCTCACTAGTAACACTCCTTTGAGCCTAACAAGTAACCTAACTCTCTAAGCTATAAGGCAGCTAAACACTCACGTCTCTCACTATACGTCGTGAGAGACAAACTAACTTTCTAACACTTTTGTGGTTTGGTTTGGATTTGATGTGGTTGGACTTTCTTTCTCTCGCTTCAAGCTCACTTGATCTTCTTGGTCTTCGTTCTTGAACTTGAATGCTTCGGGAGTGAGTTCGAGAGAAAGTCTTCAAAGTCCACACCGCTATGCATAACCCTTGGGGGGTATTTATAGCAATAGTGGGTCTTGTCTTGTAGCGTCCTCTGAAGCTTCTACAGAATTCGTTGTCTTCCTTCAACGGTGCGATTTGCATCTTGAGGAAGTCAACTCTGTTGACGCTTGAGAAGCCTCCGCGTGGTCAGGGGACCATCTTTTGGAAAGCGACGTCTTTGGAGTTGTTCACACGTGCCCAGACATAGGAAGCTTCCTTCTGAGGACTACGGCCGATTATGATGTAATCATGTTGGGGCAGCCTTGGTTTGAATTTGAACTTCGTCCGTATTTAGGCGCGGTCCCTACTTGATGAGGACGCCGTCCTATCTTCGCAGGGACTCCATTCTTCTGCTCAGCTTTGGAAGTTCTGATGAAGTGCGTCCCTACAGCTCAAGGACTCTCGTTCACTTGTTGTCCTTTTCACTCATGTGCGTCCTCTGGACTTACTTGAGATCACCACTTAGACAACTTATCAAGTACCTTTGAGTTTGTCATTATCAACACTAGGGACGATCATTATTGGTTAGATATTAATGACTGACGTCCTTAATATCGTCCCAACAGATGTGAAAGATGGGAGAGGACCGCCTGCATTTAGATTGGAAGGCCAAAACTACCACAGAATTGGAAGCTTATTGCCACCCGATGTGTCATTTCCTAAATTTTTATAAATATACATCTTTGACACTAAAAATGAGGATGTGAATCGGCTTCGTGCGTATAGGTAAATTATATTAATATCATAATCCAATATGATGCATCGAATTTTATATTAATAGTATTGTGAATTTACTATTTGCAGCTCTGGTGAAGCTTCATTTGATCGATTCAGGATTGTTGACTTGAAATGCATGATTGATCAATACAATCCTTTAGCGAAGGTGTATAGAATGGCAAGAGACCATTTCCAACAAGATGCATCATGTAATGTCAGAGTAAAATTGATTGGAACAAGAGACAAGGATCCTCGTACTTACAATAGGCCTATTGCTAATGACGTTGCAGCTTTGATTATCGATGATGCTTATGCGGAGACGTGTGAGAGAGATACTTAATAATTCTAGAGACTAAATCCAAGTCATTCAAACGTATTAATGAGCTGCATCCTTCATACCTCGCACTTCAATACCCATTGTTGTTCACATATGGTGAGGATGGCTTCACAGCAGATACTTTGCTTGCAGATAAAGTCCCTGGTTACAACAAAAATAGGACAAAGTTAAGTATAAGAGAGTTTTTTGCATTTAGATTCCAAGAGAGAATTGCAGAAGGTGGAACAATTGTATGTTCCAAGAAGTTGTTTCAACAGTTCGTTGTTGATGCATATTCTTTGGTTGAAGCGAACAGACCTAACTACCTTAGATTCAACCAAAAGAATCTTCAATCTGATACATACTACAATGTCGTTGATGCCGCTCTTAAGGGCAACACGACTCCTTCTTCAATAGGTAAGAGTATCCATTTGCCTTCTTCATTCACAAGTGGTCCAAGATATCAGATCGAGAATTTTCATGATGCAACGGCCATATGTAGGCATCTTGGGGATCCTAATTCTATTGTGACGTTTACTTGCAATCCAAAGTGGCCAGAAATTGAAAGATTTGTACAGTTGCAGGGCTTGAGTCCTCAAGATCGAGCATATATCATTGCTCGTATGTTCAAGATTAAGGTTGATATGATGATTGATGAGCTACGGTTAAATGATAAAATCCTTGGGAAAGTTACTGTTGGTAAGTCAATATATTTCTTTATATGCATCTTCTAGACTTAGGGCCCGTTTGGTACCCATATCTAGATATCAGGTATGGGTATAGATATGACCGATACCCATACCCGGTGTTTGGAATTTTAGTATATCGATATCAATTGATATCTTTTGATATCTGGATTTCAATTCTTCAAGAGAGTTGATATACCAATATTTTGGGGTACATAGCCCATATCTCTTCTTCTTCTTACCGTCCTCCTACCCTTCTGTAACCTTGTTCCTCTCAGACCCACACTGCTCATCTCGTGAGACCACGACCAACCATCACATTGCCCACGCCGACCACCATACGCCCTTCCATGACCACCGATGACCACCGGACTGCCCTTGCCGACCACCGATTTCCCCTCCTTGATCACCGCCGACCACCGTATTCCTCTCGGCGAGCACCGTACTGCCCTCCCTGACCAACGCCGGCCACCGCACTGCCCTCCCTGACTGCTGCTGACCACCGCACTGCCCTCGCCGACCATCATTTTGCACTCTTTGACCACCGCACAACCCCATCGACCATTCTATTGCCCTCATCGACTTTACCTACGGGTTTCAAACTCGTCTATGGCTCAGATCTGGTTTAAACCTCCATTTCTTTTGGTTCAAATCTGACAATTGCTTGATTTTCAAATTTAAAATGGAATGAAATTGGGTTATTGTTGGAAGTTTCTTGAATTGAGTTATTATTGTTGGAAGTTTCTTGAATTGTATCTAGCCACCATTGGAGTTTAGGTAAGTTTAATTGCCAGATCTGTTTATTGAAAATAAATTTGGAATTAGTGTTTTTGTTTAATTTTTTGATACTCTATTTTATTTTGATAAAATTTAGGATTAATTAAATTACTTTTCATAACTTAGATTTAAATTATTTTATTAAAATAAGGTAAGCTACCAAACAATAGATATGAGATATGACTGATATCTAAATTATACCAAACAATCATATATGTATTTGATATCGATACCCATATCTGATATCTGATATCTATACCCATACCTGATATCTGATATCTTAGATATCGATACCAAACGAGCCCTTAGTTTCTTACTCTATTCACTTATATAAGAATTATATATAAAAGGTTTATATAAATGATTATGATGTGTCCAATGTTATTCCATGTTGCAGTTATTTACACTATAGAGTTCCAAAAGCAAGGTTTGTCGCATGTACACATTGTTCTATGGGTTGATAAAAAAAGACAAGCTATATACATCAGAAGATATTGACAAAGTCATTACAGCTGAGCTTCCAGATCCATCAGTTGAACCACGATTGTATGAAGTTGTGCGAGATTTAATGATGCATGGGCCTTGTGGAACATCAAATCCGAATTCTTCATGTATGAAGAAAAATTGTATCAAACACTTCCCCAAGAAATTTGTGGAATCTGCACACATTGGTCCTAATGGCTTTCAAATCTATAGAAGAAGGGACAATGAAGTGGGTGCCTACAAAAAGGGATGTCATCTTGATTAAATATAATGCAAGATTAATGTGGAGGCTTGCAATCATGCCATGCCAGTGAAGTATTTGTTCAAGTATATCAGTAAGGGACATGATAGGATTACAACAACTATGAGCACATATTCGAATCAAGAAGTTGAAGTGGATGAGATTAAAAGGTACTTTGATTGTAGATACCTTTCGCCTTCTGAGGCGGTGTGAAGAATGTTAAGTTATAATATCCACTTTAGAAGACCTGGAGTTGTGAGGTTAGTTGCTTAGTTGCCAAGCGAGCAAGGTGTTGTATTTGATGATGATGATGACGAAATTGATGATGTGGTCAATAGGAATGGAATACAATCCTCTAAGTTGACCGCATGGATGCATTGCAATTCAGTGGACGAGTCTGCTAGAGGGTTGAAATACTCTGAGTTTCCTTCCAAGTATGTTTGGCAGAAAAAAGATAAGATTTGGACACGGAGGAAAAAGAGTGGACTCCTTCTGTCGATCGAATCCATCATATTCCGCCAGGAAATGGAGAGTTGTACTACCTGAGATTACTATTGAATGAAGTTAAATGTGCAACATCATTTGAGGATATATGCATAGTTGACGGAGTCAGATACCCCAATTTCAGGGATGCTTGCTACATACTAGGTATGTTGGATGATGATAAAGAGTATATGGATGGAATTGTTGAAGCAAGTCATTAGGGATCTGCTCATTATTTGAGGAATTTATTTGTGATGTTGCTATTATCCACTACCTTGTCTAGACCGGATTATATATGGGATCAAACATGGCATCTGTTGGCAGATGATGTTCTCTTCAACCAACAAAGAATCATGCAAATTGATGGTACGTAATCACCCTTCTGTATATGGTTAAATTTGTAATCTATGGTATGAAACAATTGATATGCTAATAATCATGCTTCATGCGTAATTTCAAATTATAATTTTTTTCGATTACATGTTACATTTTGCCTTATCAATATTTCACACGTATGCAGATTTACATCTTACAGATGATGAGTTGAAGAATTATGCTTCAGTTGAGGTAGATAAATTGTTGGAAAGAAATGGAGGTAGCCTTAAGAGTTATGTTTCAATCCCTCAACCAGATAGCGTGCTCTTACATGAGGGTAATAACAGACTCATACAACACTTATTTGACGAGCGTTCAAATTCAGTATCCAAATTGACTGATGAACAACAAGCAGTGTATGAGGAGATTTTAACAGCTGTTTCGATGAATAAATGGGGTGCATATTTTTTGTATGGATATGGAGGAACTAGGAAGACATTCATATGGAGAGCTTTATCATCCGTCATTCGATCTCACGATGATATTGTTTTGACTGTTGCTTCAAGTGGAATTGCATCTTTACTTATTCCCAGAGGAAGGACGGCTCATTCAAGATTTCGTATATCCTTGGATATCAATGAAGATTCGACTTGTGCAATAACAACATGAAGTCCTTTGGTAGAATTGTTGATCAAGGCGAAGCTAATTATTTGGGATGAAGCTCCTATGGTCACTGAGTACTATTTTGAAGCTCTTGATCGTTCTTTACGAGATATTCTTAGAGTTTCAAATCCATTGAGCAATGAGCAAGTATTTGGTGGCAAAGTCGTTGTGTTTGGCGGTGGTTTTAGGCAAATTTTGCCTGTTGTATCCCATGGGAGTAGACATGATATTGTATCCGCCACTATAACTTCATCGTACTTATGTCATCATTGCAAGGTAACAACTAAACATCTAATCTCATTACGTGTGTGCTTAACCATAATCTATTTTCTTCATTTGTATTTGTATTTATGTAGGTCTTGAAACTCACAAAAAATATGAGGCTTACTCATAATAATTCGTCTATGGATGCACATGAGATTAAAAATTTTTGCAGACTGGATCCTCCAAGTTGGTGATGGCGTTATTGGAAAACCAAATGATGGTGAAGCTACTATAACTATTCCATCTGAGTTCCTAATCACTGAAGTAGATAAGGGTAATCCAATTGCATCAATAGTTAATGCAACATACCCTGATCTTCTCCAAAAATTAAAAAGTTATGCGTATTTTCAAGAGAGAGAGCTATTCTAGCACCAACGCATGTCGTTGTTGATGAAGTTAATGAATATATGCTATCCTTAAGTCCTTTTGATTCCACCTTGCCATTCAAGTTTCAACGCCGTCAGTTTCCTATCATGGTTTGCTTTGCAATGACTATCAATAAAAGCCAAGGACAATCTCTAACTAATGTTGGTGTGTTGCTTAGAAGACCTGTCTTTACTCATGGTCAACTTTATATTGGCTTTTCTCGAGTCATGGATAAGAATGACCGTAAGGTGTTGATATTGAACAAGGAAGATAAACCAATATCTCAAATAATTAATGTTGTCTACAAGGAAGTCTTGCAAAGAATCTCATGATTCATGTATTTATTGTAAGTCAAAATTTTCTCCATACCATTTTTAATTTTGTCATATTTTTTTACTATTGCTCATATATTGTGCTCCATGTATGTTTAAATATTAACTAACTATTTTATGTTTTTTTCAATCTAGGAGATATCTTGCACATGGCCACAAAGACTCATTTTTATGGTGTTTTGCAAATATCACTCTATTTTATGTATATAAAGCGTGTTTATGCTTTGTCATACATTACTTCTTTATTCTACACAACTTTGCAACCTTTTTCCGATTTGTTTATCTTTTTGGCTTCTTGACTTGACTATCATAACTGTTGAGGTTAATACATTTGCAACAAACTATTATCAAATAGAGTATAGCTTTGTTTTAGATCATGACAATTATACAACATTCTAAAGTGAGTAAGTCAAGACAATATTTACAATCGTATTGACTAAACAATCTTTCATTCCCAAAACATTAACAAGTTATAATATTTTTTTTTTCTCAAAAACGGAGATTACCTCCTGCGAACAAGTTATAATATTATTAACATAGAACAATTAAATGTAATTACATTTTTATGTAATTTTAATTTCATTAATTTGATAAACTCGTGCCCGTGTTAAGCACGGGCCACACACTAGTTTTTTCTGAAAGGTATTTTCAATATCACATAGCCTTTTTTGTTTTTTGTTTTGTTTTTTATCGCTGCGCATTTGTATGGCAAAGCCTTGACACTTGATTCTTCACCTTCTCTCATCTCTCTCTCTCTCTCTCTCTCTCTCTCTCTCTCTCTCTCTCTCTCTCTCTCTCTCTCTCTCTCTCTCTCTCACTAGATTATCCCTTCATCATCTTCTTCGTTCAAAATCACACACCCGTTGCCTTGCCCCTCCTCACCAACTCCTCACCTTTCAATTTCGCAAGAACAAAGCCAAATCACACAATCCCCTGTTCCATCCGTCATTCGATTTCCTCTTTGTACGCCTTTCGATGCGCTTTGCGATTTCCGATGCTTCCAAGCAGTAGAAAATGGCGACTGTTCCTTCCCTTTCTGGTACTCCTCTCCTATCCTCTCTCATCTCTGTCTTATTTCGATTTCTCTCGCTCTTCAGCTGTATTTACAAATTCATAGACTAATGCCTGTTTCTCAATCTCCTTGCTCTAGTATCCGTCGAATGTGTGAACGCCTGTAACTTATCGAGAGTTGAAGGAGGGAGCAGTTTCTACGATTGTAGTGCTCTCTCTTGCGCTTGGAAGGCACCGAGGGCACTTACTGGCTCCCTTGCTAGCACACCGAACCCGTCTTCTAGCTCTTCATTGTCTTCGAGGAGAAATAGGACAAGTAGCCGCTTCAAATCTGTGAGTTTGATCTCCTTTTCCTGATATTTTGTGGCTCTTGTGCAGTTGCCGTTTTATGAATGGACTCCTAGTCCCAGACCTAGATGTTGAATCCGAAACATGTACTCTTGCTATTTGTGTATTTTTGGAATAATAATTTGGTTGGACTATGGGAATTGAGGTGTACTTAATGAATTCTTCTGGCTCCCATTCGTCAATGAATTTTTCAACTACTATGCTGCAGGCTATCAAATATAGTTTGCTTTACTGGGAGAATTAGTTCTATTTGCAACTTTATCAAGAATTGTCGAATCGTTAAGCAGGGGTTAATAAATCAGGTTGCTTTCAGTATTTTCATAGGCTATTTGCTATTATTGAATCTTCATGGTTACACCACCAATTTAGCCATTAGGGCTAGAAATTCCTTAACTTCAGCAAAAAATTATGCAGTATGCCTCAATGGCTTAGTCAAAATTGATAAAACCATTAGGAACCATAGTTACTGATAGCAAAGTTACTTTCTTTTTTAACCATATTCGAAGTTACACTAACAGTCTCTCCATAACCTTGAACTTGCAAAGACAGATAAAAGATCAAAATGCATGAGAAAACGTATAATTTTGAAACTTTATATTAAGGAAAAGTGTGTGTAATGATTGCCTGTAGCAGAATGCTTCTGACTGATGATATAGATCTGGTAGATATGCTTAGCATTAGTTTCTTTATAAAAGCAATACTTTTTAATGGTGTGTTTATTTTCTTTTCATGCTTCGAAGTTACATCTGAATTGAAACTTCAGCAATACCTTAAAATTGTCTATTTACGAATCCCTCTGTTTTCTCTATGCTGCATCTTTTTCTCTTCACTTTTTCTATAGAATTCTTTGTCTCTATTCTCTATGTAGTCGATTTCATCCTCCACGTGCTCTCTTTGCTCAAATGAATAAAGACTATCTTTGATGAGTCCATACCTTGTGTTTGTGTGTCACACTTAGGTGATTTGCTTCTTCTGATTCCAATACCATGTACCTTTATATAATTTTGACAAAAACAGATGATGTTATTAAGAGGTAAAAAAGATTCTATATATATTACACTGAAACGATAATTCAAGAGCTCCCTATTTGCAGGCTCTCCATTCTATGACGAGGAGTGAAATTCATAAGCAATCATCTCCATTTGCAAATGAAAATTTTTCTAGGATATCTTTATAGTGATGATATTTTTTGTGGACTTCTATCTCATTAAACGTAATTAATGAAAATAAATGGTTCAGTGACTCGGAAGTTGCAACATGTAAAATATCAGTATATGTTGGATGTTTTACCCACTTCACAAGATGGAAATTTTTAGCACATTAATGCACAGTTGAGCTTACCATTTTCAGATGTGGGGAGTGATGTGCATATTTGCATGCTTATATATGTCGGATTTGTCATTGCAGTACAGCTGTATTATTCACATTCCTGATCTTTATTGTCCATCCAGATACGTGAGCGTTCTGATGTTGTATGTAGTGCTGGTTTCACGGATTGCTATTTTCTACATAGCTTGAGGCCTTCGCACTCTATCCTTTTGTATGTACCTTCTAAAGGATGGGGTATTGGTTGTTCTTCACCTGTTGCTGCCAAAACATCATGTGAAGTTTCTCCTGAAAGTTTGTGGGAGGTATGCCTGTCACTTCCTGATGAATTTAACTTTCGCAAGATTCCTCATTGTTTTCATGCGCTGATCTATCGCTGCACAATCATATATGTTTCTTTGCAGTAATTATTCAATGGAAGTTGAATCAAGTGCTCACAATTGACTCCATTACCCCATCTTAAGTTCCTTGTTCTAGGGAATTTTTTCACGATCTTTTTTCAAGTGGATAAGTTTAGTTAGTAAATAATATGTTCAATTTTGGGGTTCCATACTGGGTATATTTCCGTACCCCTCCCTACTCCAGCCTCCCCCTCAACCTAACAATATTTTTCTTAAGAACTGTTAGATTTGGCAAATTTGCATCTTTTGTGGATGATATAGCTCAGAACTGATTATTGTGCTCTATCTTTATATTACTAAATTCCATAGTGTTGGTGCTCATTTGAACTTGGCTTAAGTGTTCTATGAAAGTATTATCTGTGATTCCTTCCATTTTTCCACTTAAAGCTTGCACTTACTGGTCTGCTATTTGTCTTCCATAGATATACTGGTTTAACACACTAAAGAGATATATAAAAAATGTAGTGATTTTATAAAATGGAAACATAATTTTTAATAAAGATTGGATTATCAAGTTTATGTAGAGTGTAGACATCTAATTTTTATCTAGCTTTGATGTTCTTTTTTATTTTAGCTCCCTCAAAGTCAGCTGTTTAGGCTTCTTGTTAAATCTATTTATATAGTTTTACTTTTGTCAATTTTCAAATATAGAATGTTGAATAGAATCAAATCAGTTGCTTGTTTCTTTTGATTCAGGATCTTAAACCTGCAATTTTATACCTACCTCCTAATGAACTGGAATTGGTTCACAAAGCTCTTAAGGTACGTGCTATGTCCTCTAATTCATAATTTGCTTTATTTTACAGAAATCGTGTTTTGATTAGTAACCATTAATTTAAGTAGTGTCTTGGTTGGCACAGCTTGCTTTTGAGGCACATGATGGTCAAAAGCGCCGTAGTGGAGAGCCTTTTATAATCCATCCTGTTGAAGTTGCCCGCATATTAGGAGAACATGTGAGTGTTGAACACTTCGTTTTATTTTCATTATGTTATCTGCTTGGAAATCTTTTGTTTTTAAAGCTTGTCCATTTTTAGGAACTGGATTGGGAGTCTATTGCAGCTGGGTTACTGCATGATACTGTTGAGGATACAGATCTCGTGACATTTGAAAGGATAGAAAAGGATTTTGGGTCTGCTGTTCGTTATATTGTAGAGGGAGAGACAAAGGTTGTTACTGGCTTTTTGCTGCTGTTCGTGTTTTATAACTGCTACCTTGCTAGAATAACCATCATTTTTTTTGTTAACCAGGTATCAAAGCTTGGAAAGCTGAAGTATACAAATGACGCAGATGTTGTGCAGGATGTAAAGGCAGAGGACTTGCGACAAATGTTTTTAGCAATGACGGAGGAGGTGGTGAACTTAGCTTTGCGCTTTGGCTGTTAGATTTCTGCATTTCCTTGATAACTAACATGTGACTAAATTTCTTTTTCAGGTCCGTGTCATCATTGTTAAATTAGCTGACAGATTGCATAACATGCGCACACTTTCCCATATGCCTCCACATAAACGGGTATTATAGCAGATCTATGAATACTCTACCCTTTCACAAGTCTGTTTTTTCACTCATGTATCACTTTTATTCATCCAGGCCAGCATTGCACTGGAAACATTACAAGTCTTTGCTCCTCTGGCGAAGCTGCTGGGCATGTACCAAATCAAGGTATTCCATCTACCCTCTTCATATGCCTATTTGGTCTGTACTGGTAGTTGGTGATATACCTCTCTGTGCTTGTAGCTACGCAATACTGTATTTTCACTTTTGCTCCTTTTTATAATTTTGTTTGCACAATGTGTATGTAGAGGAATGACAAAGTGATCTTGAATGTGAATTTTTAATTGTTTCTAACCAGTAAACAACTTGAGGAATGAGGATGCAAGTTTGAATATCCTTTTCAGTTGGCTTGTTACACTGGAAGGGTGGAAGCATTACCATAATAGTCTGCATTATCTTTGCAATTTTTGATTCTGAGTGATGTTTGTGGGAAGTTGAAGGTCTAGCACATTATTTATAGGGTCACATTCGCTATCCTATTCACTTGAGCCCTGATTCTAGTGCTCATATTATGGTATATTCTGATGATGATGCTACATTACCAACTTATATATTGTGCAGTAGTATTTGTTAGTCTTTGGCAAGTTTAAATCTGGATAGAATTCAAACAACAAAAATGAAACAGAAAGAAATAAACAGTGACAGAATCAGGGTTGTGATCCATTTTCAAGTCTGCATACTATATTTTCACCCTGGATGATTCAGTTAGCATGCATTCAACTTTATTGTGAAATTTCAATTGCATCCATTAGAAATGTATCTATTTTGAAATGTAGTGGTTTGCCTTCTTTGTATAGTTGCTCTTTTATTTTTTTCAATTTTGCAAGTATAAGCAATAGTAGCATTTCGGGCCTGAGTGTGAGGACATAAGGAAAGAAATTAGAAATTTAAAATGGATTGGTAAGTCCCAGCCATTGGGTCTTATTTATGAAGAGAACAGAACAGGCGAACATGTTTTACGTGATTTTTTGTATGTTCTGTCTTAACATCTAGCTATGAGCCTCTGAGAAAGAATCTCTGTCTTCCAAAATCCTATGATCCATGTCAACCCACTTTGTGTAGAGTTGCTTATAATATACATTGCTTTTGTTTCAATATCTTCTTTTTTTTCAATTGAATAACCTGTTCAGTCGTTGTTAGCAATTGATTTGTTCATGCTGCAGTCTGAACTGGAGAATTTGTCTTTCATGTATACAAATGCCCAAGAGTATGAGAAGGTTATAAACAAGGTTTCAGAGCTTTACAAGGAACACGAGAGAGACATTTTTGAGGTGAGCCTATATGTGAGAGAGTTCTTGACATGGCACATGATTAACTTAAAAAATAAGACATTAAATTTGCTAAATAACAGATTCATATGACTTGATAATTTTTTTATTATATATTGTATTTTCACGTTTTGAGAGTTGATCTATAAGAGTATGTTTTTTATATACCTGTATTGCTGTTTCTTATTCATCCATGTCTTATTGATCAGGCCAACAGAATATTGATGAATAAGATTGAGGATGACCAGTTCCTGAATCTTGTGACTCTGAAAACCGAAGTCCATGCTGTATGTAGGGAGCCTTACAGGTTTTCACTTCATCTCCCTCATTCTATGCAGTTTGATATCCTCTTTTGGTACTATGTATTTCTCGATTTTATGCCTGTTGCTTGTTATGGAATATCTTTGTGAGCCCTTTGCCCGAGTGGAAAATAGTAACTGTGTGTCAACTTATTTATTGGAGTTGTGGAAGTCAGGCAAACTTCCTAAGCGTATAATTCATATTAGGGAATAAGAGATGATGCAAGGACTATTACCTTTCATTTAGCACTTGCGTACTCTGGAAGATTTTTACATTCCAAGTTTGGAAGATAATCCAATGAGAAAGCTGACTGGATTCTGTCCCTTGTTTAACCTGGATAAAATGCATTGCTTTGGAGACTAGTATGCACACAGCTCAGTATTTATGTGCATCTTACAAGTGGAAAAGGGGTGTTGGGGCAATTAGGGCTATTTCAAAGAACTAGTACAAACTTTTGTCATTTTTTTTCCTTCTTCCTGTGTCCATTTCTGGCTTTATTGTAGTCATTCCTTCAGTCTGTTTATTCCAGCTCTTTTAATTGCAGTATATATAAGGCTGTACTAAAATCAAATTGCTCAATCAACGAGTTCAATCAAATTGCACAGGTTTGTTGCATCACTTTTTTCTAGTTCTAAATAATTCTGTATTCTGCATTGCGATTTCATTATTAACATCAGTTGCTTCTGTGAATAGCTTCGTATTGTTGTTAAACCAAAACCAGGCAATGGAATTGGACCCTTGTGCAGTGCAGATCAGGTAAAAGTGTTTTGTTATTGTAAACTGGCTGCCTTTTCTATTTCTGTATGTTAATGGCTTATCTATTTATTTCTATTTTTCCTTGTGCAGATCTGCTACCATGTCCTTGGGCTGGTGCATGGCATATGGTCACCAGTACCTAGATCTGTGAGTTGTTTTTGCCTTCTGTTTCTCACTATTTTGCTGTAAATTGCTGTAGATTTATCTGATCTTGATTTTTGGAAGCAGATGAAAGATTACATCGCAACCTCTAAGCCAAATGGCTATCAGAGTTTGCATACAACTGTGATTCCATTTCTTTATGAAAGCATGTTCCGGTTGGAAGTTCAGGTTGAGTAGTGCAATTCCATTTTCTTCAGCATTCAATGTTTGTAATTGAAGGCGTCATTTAGTGTTCTCCTCTTTATCCTTATCAAATTGCTTGTAACATTTGGTCATATATATTAGTTTGCAAAATCTGCATCAATGAATTGAATTTGTCGTGATGAACAGATAAGGACTGAAGAAATGGACCTGATAGCTCAGAGAGGCATTGCTACTCACTACAGTGGGAAGCAACTTGTTAATGGTGTAGTCAGATACACAATGAGTAATAGTCGGAGTTCAAGTGGAAAATCTGCTTGCGTCAAGGGAAACATTGGTCTCAGGGTATTCACTTTTGGTCGAATCTTGTGACCCTCACAGTCATTATACTTCTCCAATTATTCTCTTTCATCCTGTTATCTGCAATAATATGCATGGAAGTCCCTTTTCTCTTCTAGATTGGCTGGCTTAATGCAATTAGAGAGTGGCAAGAAGAGTTTGTTGGAAACATGAGTTCCAGGGAATTTGTGGATACTATAACCAGAGATCTGTTAGGAAGCCGAGTTTTTGTGTTTACACCACGAGGAGAGGTAAATGGTGGATATCTAATAGAGAAACATTTGTGGAAATGCATATGCTGCTTTTTTCTTTAAGTTGGCTCATAGGTGTAGCATGATGCACAGATTAAAAATTTGCCAAGTGGAGCTACTGTAGTTGACTATGCATACATGATACACACTGAAATTGGCAACAAAATGGTGGCTGCGAAGGTATTCTTTTCAGTTTCTTAACATTTAAGTTGCTTGTGTGGATTTACCAGTCTGGCTTTTCCAGGTAAATGGCAATCCTGTTTCTCCAACTCATGTACTTGCAAATGCTGAAGTTGTGGAGATAATAACATATGATGTAAGTTCATCTCTCTGGGTATCATATAGTTTCATGTACATGGTTTGGCTTGTGCTTCATTTAACATATGGTTCAGTGCTTTCTTTCCATACTGAATACATGAAGGTAATAGATTCGCTGCAGAGTGTTTACAACCATGAGAATAAAGCAAGTATTGTATAGTTTATAGTTTTGGCCTTCTTTTCATTTCTTTATTTGATTTTTTGGTGTATCATTGAAGGTTGACTTATATTTATCAGGTTTATGTAGAAAGTTGACTTTTATGTTGTAAGATGTTTGTCTTAAAACTATTGTTAAAAGTTGACTTTAATAATGCTATAAGGTTAAATATTATGGACATACTTCATACCTGTCATCTGGATTGATTAAAAAAAAAAAGAGTAGTTTTGGCCCCGTCTGCCCTATATTTTATGTGATACATGCAGTCTTTACCAACTTCCTTTCTGTCAGTAGGATATCTATGTATGATACATGCAAAGCCTTACACATTTTGAGACTTTTGGTTTGGAGCATTGATGTAGTATCAGTACGAAGCATCTCTGAAGAAGTTAGTGTCTAAGAAATTCTTTACAGTGAAACTTAAGATGATTCCTGGATGTAGTCAACAAGGTTTGTGCCATTTGGCATCTCCGATGTTGTACATGGACTTAAGATGATTCCTGCATTGATTTGGGCGGGTTATGGTGGCATCAACCATTCAGTTTGCATCTTTATCAGAGTACTGGAGTTGTGATGCAACCTATATTTACCCAGGCTGAACTTGGAATAGTTTGATGATTAATGATAGTTGGTTATCCCCATATTAGCTCAAAACTTGGATTGGATGTATCGGGATACTTTTTCCCCTTCATTTTCCTGAAAATTGGGGTATCCAAAGGTGTCATACTATGGTATTTGTTGCCCTTTCATCCAAAATAGAAGAAGAATGCATTAGACTTGAACTGACTTGCATGTAAAAGAAATCTACCTGCAAAGCGAAGAAGCTTCTTATACTTTCTTATGTGAATTATAGGCACTTTCAAACAAATCAGCATTTGAGAAGCATAAGCAGTGGTTACACCATGCAAAGACACGCAGTGCTCGGCATAAAATTATGAGGGTAATCTCTCATTGGTTTTCACCTTTTTATTAACATCCCCATCCCTATGTTCTCTTGCAAATATAAGCTTGCTAATCTTCATTTTTTTTCCAATGTAACTTCCTTTCTTTTATGTATTCAGTTTCTGCGGGAGCAAGCAGTATTGTCAGCTGCAGAAATAACTGCAGATTCAGTACTTGCCTTCACTGCTGATTCACAGAAAGAGGATTGTGTGGGGGAATCATCTAGGGTGAGCAAGCTAAAGCTGGAGAATAAAAATGGAGCATTGCCATCCTCCCCCAAAACTTCCAATGGTCTCTGCAATCAGAACGGTGGCATTGTGACACCAAAGGTTAATGGAAAACACAATAAACATGTGAAAAATATGAATTTGGATGGCATAGCAGAGGGTAATGGAATGGCTGATGTGCTTCGTTCTAATATTCCTGTGTTCAAGGAAGTAATTCCTGGCCTTGAAAGCTGGCAAGCTAGCAAAATTGCTGCATGGCATAGTGTTGAAGGGAATTCTATCCAATGGCTTAGTATAATATCTATGGATCGAAGAGGTAATTTTCTAGTTTAGTTTCTCTGGATTATTTTGTTCTCTTCTAGGTTGGGTATTTTATTAATTTTTCACTGGAGATAGGTTTTACTGGTAGTTGCAGTTCTCTTTTGTTATACATCATAGGCTGTTTGGTTATGTGTATCTTGGACTGAATTAGTACTGCCAAACATTGTTAGTAACACAAAATATTGAGAGTTTGTAAGTGCATTTGGGCACAGGGCCCTCCTTATAGACCATCCATGCTGTACTAGTTTACGTTGGCTAGGGTGGATAAAGTTTCATCCTTTCTACTTGTAATCTTTACTATGCAATGGCTTTTCAGGCGTAATGGCTGAAGTCACCAAAGTCTTGGCTTCCCTAGATTTTTCTGTATGCTCATGTGCGGTGAGTTGGAAATCTGTTTAAATTTAGTAAATTTTCAGTTCTCACCAACTTTGTTTTTTTTTTTTTGAATCCCTTTCTATCTTAACATTGATCTTTTCTATGATCAGGCTGAAATTGATAGAAGTTGGGGAATGGCTGTCATGTTATTTCAGATTGAAGGCAACCCCGATAATTTGGTATTATTTTCTTCGCATTTATATCACAGTACTAGGTATATTTTTCCAAATTTAGAGACTTAATCCCTTTACCTTCAGGTGGATACATGTTCAAGAATTGATGCTATACACGGTGTCCTGGGATGGTCTGCAGGCTGCAGTTGGCAACCCTCTATCGAGAAACCAAAACTTCTTGCGGCTTAATTGATGGAGGATCCCGATCTCATCGTTAATGCCCAAGATAAGCAGCAGCTTAACTAGGAAAGTAGTTTTGCCTTGAGATATTGCTCCTAGCGATTCTCTAAGTTTTGTGTACTTAGTGTGGTTATATGGGTGAGAGGAATCTATTTGTTTGAGCAAAGGACAATAAATAGCAGCATGATTTGTCAAGTGAGCGCGCTGTATATAGAAGATGAGATTATAATTTAGGTTATACATGGTTCTTTTGTTCTCTTTGTAAAGATCCACAACGAGCTGAGTGGCAAGCTCTAACAGAAATACTAAATTTCCAGAGACCACGCAACATCTTGAGCTCAAGTATTTTCTAAAATTCTATTTATCTGATTCAAAAAGACGATCCTTCTGATTATATTGTTGTTAATGTCTGTATGCTTATCAATCAGAATCCAGGACAAACCCTGATAAGCTGAATGCTTGGCCCATCTCTTGAGGAAGGCTATAGGTATGCTTGGTAACAGCAACTCTGAAAGCCACCAGACTACTGGTTGTTGGTTAAGGTAATTTTGCAATTGTCATCTCCTTACTGTAAGCAAGTGTGATTGCTTGTTTTGGTTAATCGTCTATGGGATTTATACATGATATTTCTTAACGTACATTATCCCTATCATAGTTAGCAGAGGATAACACCACTGTGAATTATTTGATTTGCTAAATAGCAGTCCATGCTACCACAAAAAATAACTGCAACGTTAATAAGTCTTTAAAACAGTTAGAAATTAAAACATGGCAAGATTTCAATTTGTTAGGAGCTTGGGACTAGCAAGAAGGATCAACATCACAACCACTAGCAAAAATACCCATATCTGCATTCTCCTTCTGTAGATATTCTGCTGCAAAGTACCTACCTTAGCACCCCCAATTGGAATGAAGGCAGATCCTTCTTCGCTGGTTTCTTCATTACCGTTGTCTCCATCATTGACTCTCTCCGTTTCCTTTTCCTCCATAGAGCACTCTTCTATTTGCCCTGAACTCTGCTCCACTTGGCTCCCATGACCATTTTCGTGCTCTTCTATTCCACCCGGCACTTGTTTTGCACTTGCTATTTGTTCTAGTACTTTCCGATGATCCTTGATGGTCCGAATGATTGTTCCCAACGGATCTTTGCCAGAAAAGTCATTACTGGCTAGCAGCTGCAGTGCAGATTACTCTAGGTTGTGAATGCGGCAATGGGTATCGTCAGAGGACGTGATTTTCCGAGTATGAAGGTTGTCGAAGATGACGACCTCATCCTTGGAAGACGCAGGGGCTTCGTGCCTCCATTCTACTTGAAGCACAATCTTGTCACCCTGATACAAAAATTTGCTAGTTTTATGTCATCTTCATACGTACCCAGATGAAATATTACATCATTGAAGAATACTACAGGACAGATTGATTATGTACCGAGATCAAGTACTGAGTAGAGACGATCTCCTGCCCTTGAGTCTCCATCTTGGACAGTGAGACGGTAGACCAGGCATGCTGATGAGGAGCCGGCGACGGATTGTGAAGGGCCAAACGAAACCCGCTAATGCATTCGTGTTCGATGACTCTGATCGTGGCCTTCGAGCAGTTGTTTTTCGCCCTCTTGCGTGGCTCAACGCTCTTCTTGTTCATCTTCTTGATTGAGAAGGCTGTGATTGCTGTGACCACCGCCAGGCCTCCGCCCCATACGATGACTGATCCAACGCCGCTGCTGCCCACACCCCCGGCCACGGCAGCCACCATTTTTAAAATGTCCGTGAACTTGTTCGTACGCTTTTTGGAAGTTTCAATTTCAGCCATGATGTGACCCTTCTCCAATTTCTTTTGCCCGAGCTCACTTTGTGATCGGTCTTGAGTTCTTCTTCATCGTAATGTTCGGTCTTGAGTTGTTCGCCTTTCTCCGTACGTTGTCTTGAACTGATTATTTAAAAATTCTTTGTGCTCAATTTATTTCGGAGATTGAAGCGGTCAAACTGATTTTTTTTTTAAATAGCAATCGGATCGAAAGGTACGGCTGAAATGATAGGTAAGCCACGGACGAAATTAAAAACGGAAATTTGTAGTGGGTTGGATTTACCTTGATTGTTTTCGCTATTTTTAACTGATAATTTTCGCCAATAGCAAAATCAGAATTGCTATATCAAGAATCGGGAAGAAGAAGCGCAGTATTGTAACAAGTTTTTTTTTGTTTTTTTGAGGAAGTATTGTAACAAGTTAGTAGAGGGGCTTTCTTGTAATAAAATTATGTGTTTGGATCGGACAACTCATCATAAAACTGTAAAAGTATATCGTAAAGTATTAAAAGTGCATTTAAAATCACATTATAGTGATACAATCGTGTGTTGTATGATCCACGACAAAAAGAAAGTTAATCTTTTGTACCGAAGAATAGCCTTTATGCTTGAATAACAGCCACGAGGAAATTGAACTCAAAAAATTGCAATACGCAGCAATTCTCCTGCATACATGAGTCACATGAGACATGTGACATGTACATAGGAATTTCCTACGAAAATCAATAAACACGTCCAGGGGAACTTAACCTACTTAACCCATATATGGATCAAACAATCAATCATCAATGAATACAATTACGTTATAACGATGGAACAAGATGGTGCTAGATGAAAATATATGCATGGATGGATGATCTTGGATCAGTTGGGAGCGTAGAAGAATGGCTTGACGGAGAAGCTCTGGCTGAGGGGGGAGAAGGCGATAAGCGGGGCCCCCTTCCTCCCTCCGTTGATGTCGGTGGGGGCTCTGCATCCCCATTGCGAAGACGCGTGCAGGAACGCCTTGCATCTGACCAGCCAATTTGTGACGGATGCTGTCGCGGTGTAGAATCCGCGATCGTTTGCCATATTGCTTATTTTGGTGAAAGGCGCTCCACCTGCTGTCCTGCACTCGATCCTTGCTTTCGCCCCTGTGTGCCCGCCCGCATATATATTAATATAGCGGTTTTTGTTTATAAGGTGGATCCTGAACTTATAAGTTACGAAAGACGGATATGATAATTGATTAAATACCTGGCAAAGGAGTAACTTTGTTTCCGTTTTTCAAGCAGAAAATGGAGCCCTGGATTTTCATGGTGGTGGGTGAGAGAGCCGTTGCCATGGAAGTCAGCGAAAGGAGCACCAAACACAAGGCCCAAACACCACTTGTTTTCATACCCATGCCTCCCTGCTTTATCAATTACACGGTTAATCCCAAATCAATTAAAGCGCTTTAGTTTTTAGCTCTTAATGATTTTGGTTGTGTGGGTTGCATTATGCTAAACATGTACACCTTATATAAGTTTGAGATGAAATTAGGTACTTGGACACGTAGTACTTGAGAGAACTGTTAGTTGAGAGCATGCACGCACGTACGGATGCTTGAATATACTCCAACAAAATTAAAGGGAAAGAATATTAAGAATGCCTTAGATTCGTGTTGTATATATAATTAACTAGTTTAACCCCCGTACTATGTACGGGTAATGTGATTATAAATCCAATTTAATATAGATATGTAACGTCAATGATCATGTTAAAATTATAGGATCATATATATTTATCTTCGTATTATGATTACTGTTTTTTTACCAATAGTAAATCAACTCATAATATAAATAAGTTGGATTTATTTAAAAATTAAATTATGATAAATATCACGTTTTATTAAATAGTAATATTTATGGGAAGATTATAACTAATTCTTGGTAAGTGATAATTTATAATTTTTGGATAATTCATAATTGTTGGTAAGTTTTAATCAATCTTACAGGATAATTCATAATTTTTGGTAAATTTCATTCAATTTTACGGGATAAAATCATATGAGATTCTAACTACCTAATTTGTATAAGGGGGGGCCCGACTGATTATTTTATTATTGAAATGACACATGGCGTAATTTTTTGTGAAGACATTGTCTCCACTTTATACTATACTAGCTGATGACCCGTACCTTGTACGGGGGTGTTATTTATTTATTTTATTGCTTTGTATGAATTTGTTATAATAATTACAAATATTATCATATATATTCATTTGTTTTAAAATGACACTTATTTTTTGGAGTATTAAATGACATAATTCTTGTATATTATCATATATATAAATAAAATTTATTTATATAGTTACTTTTTTATACATACACAAATTTAAGTTTAAATAATTGAGGAAGAATGACATAAGATAAGATGCACTATCACATTTTGTTAACAATTGATACAAATATTTTGGCATTTAATTAAATTATGTAAGCTAACTTATATAATAAAATAAATAAGTTTAAATAAAAACTCGGATTAATATATTATAATATTGAAGATATAGATAATATGTAATATGTTAAATAGAAAACCAAAGTATCTTGTGTATATGTTTTTTTTAAATAATTAAATAATAAATATGTATTATGTAATGAAAATGTTAGCGAATTATTATCTTAATTAAAAAACTATTTTTTTAAATAACATCTACTTTTTTATCAATATTTTTATATGATACGATAGTAAAAATGTATTTAATAAATTATTTTAATAGAATGAATATTTGTCTTAAATATAGTGGTAGAATTTGCTACCATTGATGATTTTAAAAAATAGCATAATAAAATTACGAAAATTAATTAAAGTTAATATCATGTGTAATTAAATGGGTAAAAATATTATGATTATGATTTATAAATTATGATGAAAAAAATATTTTCTTGAATAAAAATTTTATGATAGATCTATGTATTAATTTAATGTGTACAATGATAAGATAGAGATTTATATATTTCGATAGAATTATTAATTAAACAACTCAAATTCTAAGGTAGAACTAATATCTTTATTAAGTATGTATAAGATTATGATAAAATCAAGATTTAATAAGATAGATTTTTTAAAAAGAGGGTGATGTGGCGCAATATGGTGACAGAATTTGCAGTATAGATTGGTAATTAACTAGAGAGTATTAGTAATAGGTTGCCGTACTATTTAAGATTCTTTTTTCTCATATTTCAGCAGGCCATATGTGCACATCGTATAGAGTCGGTAGCACGACAATTGCTCTATGAAGTCAACTTAATTATTGGGTTTATTTATTGGGGCCGATCAGGTGCGAATCTACGCTTAGATGCTAAATGAGAATCAATAAGTGTAGTTGGACGAGGAGAAATCAAGGTCACGATCGTTTCACTTAAAAAAGGGGGGAAAAGTTGCATGGCTAAATCTTTGGTGAATAATTTGTGTATTTTTTCGAAAAATAAAGATATATGACACATCCATTATTGCTCATCAAATTAATGACTTTTTCATCAAAATCGATTGTTTGTGCATGAAAAATAGCCGAAAGTGCATCGAAATTGTGTGTATTAATATATGTTATGCATTATAAGTAGTCGTATGTACGTCAAATCTAATTGTTTTATATGAAACAAAAGGAATCAATTGTGCATTAAAACATCTAAAAAGTACATCAACACTAGTTGAATGAGCATAACAAAATGTGAATCAACATTGGCAAAATGTGCATACAAAAATAAAGAAGTTTAAAATCTATACACAATGTCCGGCCATCGAAATTTTGATTGTGTGATAATGATGCACAAATAAGTAATAATGATGCACAATTATATATGTAATAGTGATGTACAAATATAAGATAATGATGTAAAAAATATAAGATATAAAACTATACGTGCTAGTTCCAGTGAACACATGCAAACACTATCAAAAATATTGATTCTTTATAGATAAACATATTGTTGGTATTGATGAACAAATATGCAATAGTGATGCATAAATACAAGATAATGATGCACAACTGGACAATAGTTGATGCACAAATACAATATATACTACCATGTACGATGCTAGTTTCAGTGAACAAATGCACAAAATTGATGCATAAATTTGAAGTTATTAATGAACTGAAAGGGATTATATACAAAAATCTAAAAAAAAAGGGAATATATATATAGGGCTAGGCGGTCCCCGTCCGCTTAGCCCTATAACCCGTCTAGGCAGCATCTAGGTATCTGTTTAGGTCACCTAGGCGCTAGGCGGTCCCTCTCCACTTAGGATTCGCCTAGTATTTTTTAAAACACTGGGCATTGACATATTTTAGGAAAGATATAGTTTGTTAGCTTTTAGTTAGTTTGTTATCTTTATTGTTTCCTTTTATCTAGTTAGTTATTTCCATATCTATAAGCAAAATTCTATCCTAGGCAATTTTGTTAGAAAGATAGAATCTTGGTTTCTCTTTATCTATTTAACCCATTCAACCTTAATGATGATCCTTGAAAATGGACTTTGAAAAGTTGATTTCCTGGGAGATTATCCACCAAAATTATATTGTTCTTGGCTTGGAAATTTCGGCTCCATTGCTGTGCTCAACCGATCGTCCTCAACATCCCACGAGAAGAATTGTTCCTCGAACATTCTCTTCTCCCTCTCGTCCATATCTCTCTCTCTCTCTCTCTCTCTCTCTCTCTCTCTCTCTCTCTCTCTCTCTCTCTCTCTCTCTCTCTCTCTCATTTTGCACTTCTTTTGATTCAAATAATCGCATGGAAAATGCTGGAATTAATTTACATAAAGTTCTTGCATCTCGTGAATTCAAATCAACTAAATTTGTGTGTTCTCGTGTTCAATTCCGCAGGTGGCCGAGAGGGCCCAAATCCTCTAGGGTCTCGTTTGTGCACACAATCAAGGTTTCAACCCTTGTTGGATCTTCCAATCCAAGGGCGAGCCTTTCACTCTTAAGGAGCAAGCAATCTTGAGCAGGGGCGATAGGCAAAATGATTCGATCCTGGGAATTCATTCTACCTTTGGCTTCCGCACCCGAGATTGTGGCATTCGACGCTGACAGTCACGTATCAGAAAAGAGCGGCTAGTTTCTGGTTTTAGGATTTTTGTGGTGGATTTGGATTTTGGGGGACAGGCCTGCATTGGGAAGAGTTGGGCTTCCCCGTAAAGAGAAGGTTAAAGAAGGATTAAGGGGTAGTGGGGGGGGGGAGTTGAAAAAAGGGCCAAAATAGAAAAAAGGAAGAATAAGAAAAGTAGAAAAAATAGAGGCTAGAATTGCCAAAAAATGGCTAAGGCAGGACTAAGGGAAAGGAAAGGATCTTGACCAAGTGCCAGAAATTGCAAAGTGACAAGATTTAGGACCGGATCCGTAAGAGTGCCGATAATATCACCTTGAAGGATCAAGTCTTGCCTTTCCCATGTTTGATAGGCAAGATTCGGACCTGTGTGTTGTTTGGACCATCAATGGTGGCTGTAGGAGCAGGGAGGGAGCCATCAAGATGACCCATCAGGCCATAGCTAGTGACGATTATCTTGACCTGGGTTTTCTAGGCAAGATAGTTTGTAGGTTGAAGTTTGACAACATTGGTTAAATAAACGCGAAAGGTTTTGTGCTTTCAAAGGGATTTGCAAGGGTGGCTAAGAAGTGAGCCATTTGTGATGCTAGATGATGATCGGAGAAAAAAATTTAGGATCAATTTGAGGGGTCGGATACCATATAGAGATTTGTGTTTTGTGAAGAATGTACTTAATTATTATTGAAGGCTCTCAAGAGTACTTATATAAAGGTGGTGAGTATTTGTAAACTCACGTCTCTATCTAAAGAGATAGGTAGAACTAAGGTTGGCTCTAGGTCAAAGAAAAGGCGAAAAAGAAGATCTAGGAAGGCTTAGGCTAAAATTTTAAACTAGGAAGAAGGAAGAACAAAACAAGAACAAGCTAAGAACACACCATGGACGTCCCATCGAAGCTCAAGCGAAGCTCAAAGGAAACACAACAGAAGCTCACACCTAGACTAACCTTACTCTTGTGTACTTCCTCCTTCGAACACCCTCAAGCTAGAACCACCGGGGGCAGTTCTAGCTAAACCTCACCAAGGACCACCCTCCACTCAAAAATTGGCCCCAACGGAGATAATCTCGATCAGAGGCCATTCCTGCCCGTGTTTTCCCTCATCTCACCTCCAAACACCTTATTTTCGACCACATAAGGAGGTCCCACTGGAAGTAGCTCACAAAAGAACGCCCACTCACACTCACCGCCCCACCGTAGACAAGAAGCTCAACGAAATGCAAAGAGAAACTAAGGGAGAAAAGAGAGATGGGAGTTTCTCTCTCTAAAGGTTCGCTTGGCTGAGAGCTCTTTCTTCCGATCAATATGTAAATTTTTTTAGAAAAGAACTCGGTGTTTACGCGAAGTAGCACACCGGTGATACAAGTCCCGAAGGATTACTTACAAAGCAAAAACAAGCCTGACACAAGCGCCAGGAAAGGGCCATAGAGAACTACATCATTTTCGAAGTTGGGGTACAAACTAAAAAGGACTTTGAAAACTTGCGCTTTGCCACGTTGTCGACAGTGAGACTGACACTTTCAAATAGCCTAAGATTCCGGGCCTTCCAAATGAAGTAGACTGTGGCACCCAAGGTTGTCTTTCGCATTTTCCTATAGTGGGATGGCGCCTAAGTGTTGGAAGAAATCTCTGTCATAGCCTCGACACGGCTGGACGGTCCCCCGAAGAGCTACGTCCAAGTTCTGATGTTTCTCCAAACCTCTAAGCTGAAGGGGCACCTAAAGAAAAGATGTGACTACGATTCTTCCCCAATGAGACAAAATAGGCATGAGGGGTCTATGTGGGGAAGGAAATGCTAAATTTTGTCCCTTGTAGGAAGCCGAGGCAAGGTTGCGAGCCAGAGCAAGAAGGAATGCTTTGGCACAACGGAGCAATGCCAGACAATGCTGTGCCAAGTAACTTCGTTGCTTCTTCTTCGGACCAGGTCGTAGGCGCGGCCAATCAGGATTTTCCCAACCACAACAAGTGCCTCAAGAGTGGAAATTGCCTGGACAACAGTCCCTGCTTCGCAAACTAAGAGGTCCCGGACCTTGACGATCCGCTTGGTGAGAGGCGAGTCACGGCTTCTAACTGCCCAACTCCAAATGTCCAAATCATGAAGGAACTCGCCATGAACCCATAAGACCCAATGGCTATCTTTTTTGGCGTCGATGTCCTAGAGCAGTTTGACCATAAAAGCATCATTCCACTTAGATAGTTGCTTAAGGCCAAGTTCCCCTTCGGTCTTAGGAAGGCACAAATCGTCCCATGCAACTTTGTTGCTCTTCCAAAGAAACCTACGACAAATTTTGGTTATAGATTAGAACACGCCCTCATCTATGGGCATAAGAGAGAGCAAGAAATCGACTATGCGTTGGAGCACGACCCTAATGAGCTCAAGTTTCCCCGCATAGGAGAGAGTTGCCCTTCCCAGCGTGCAACCTTGGCGTTGATTTTCTCAAGGAGGGGAGTGAAATCCAAAGCCTTGAGCTTCCTAGTCGTGATTGAGACGCCTAGATACCTGAATGGCATTTCCTCAAGGTGGAAGCCAGTCACCTCGATAATCTAGCTCCGCTCGGGTTCTAAGACCCCGACTATGAACACATTAGACTTGTGAGGGCTGATTGAGAGGCTAAAGCAGTTTGAGAAGTGAGAAAGGGCCTTCGTGAGGATCTGGACTGAGCAAAGATCACCACGAGACAAGAGAATGATGTCGTCCGCAAATGCAAGGTGGGTGATCTTGCGACCCTCACACCGCGTGTGGAAATTGAAGTCGGTATTGGATGTGTCTCGGGAAAGCAGGCGAGATAGGTACTCAGCACAAAAACACAAAAAGAAAGGGCGAGAGTGGATCACCTTGGCGAAGCCCCTTTTCCCCTTTAAAGAAGCCATGAAGCTGCCCATTTATGACAACTAAGTAGGAGGTAGTTGAGACAGCCTCTAATACCCAAGAAACAAAACGAGGAGGAAATCTTAAGCCAACGAGAACTTGGTGCACAAAGTCCTATGAGACGGTGTCAAAGGCTTTTCTTAGATCGGCCTTGAGGAGTGTCTTACAAGAAGTCCTATTCTGATTATACTTTCTAAGCAACTCTTGGACAAGATGGATATTGTCTCCTAGACTTCGCCTCTTAACAAATGCAGCTTGGGCTTTGTTCACCAAACTACTCATAATGTCTCCGAGCCTAGAAACCAACAATTTTGAGATGATTTTATAAAGGACATTGCAACAAGATATTGTCCTAAAGTCGTCGACTATAGAGGCCTCATTTGTCTTTGGGATAAGGTGGATGGCAGAGTGATTGATCTGCTTGAGAAGACGCCCTGAGTCAAAGAATTCTTGAACGCTAGCGCAAACAAGGCCACCAACAATAAGCCATGCAACTTGTAGAACTTAGCAGAGTAGCCATCTAGCCTAGGAGAACGATTGTCTCCTATGTCCCACAAGACTAATTTGATCTCTACATCAGTGATAGGCCTGGTAAGCTCAAAGCCTTACTTAGAAAAGACTTGCGGCCCCAAAAGAAAAAACTAAGTGTCTACTACCTCTGTACTGTTCCTGGTGCCAAGCAAACTCTGGAAAAACTGGACAAACTCAGGCCCAACCTCTGCCTTGGACTTGGTTAAGGAGCCATCTGACTTCAAGATGCTAGAGATGTGATTGCGCCTAGAGTTCCTATTAAACTGGTTGTGAAAGAATTTAATGTACTTGTCCCCATTGAGAGAGTGCTCTAACTTTTCTTGTTGGGCATAAAACAAGAACTCATTTCTAGCAAGCCGCTAGGCCAAGGCACGTTTCTCCCCGACCTTAGTTTGCAACTAGAGAGAAGAAGGCTCATCAAGGTGGTTGGACTGGGCAACCTTAAGTTCTCATTAGTAAGCTTAGCCCTAGCTGAAATATGAGAGAAGTCATCCTTGTTAATCCGATGGAGTGGCCCCTTGAGAGACTTAAGCTTTCGACAAAGCCTACACTGATTCGAACCCTGAAGCGGAGCCTCCCAAGCTTCAAGAACTACTCGCTGAAAATCTGAGTGCTCAGCTAGCATGTTGAAGAACTTGAATAACTTTTTCTTGGAGGGGCCTCTATTTGAAAGTTTTGCAAGACAAGCAGAGTGATCCGAGAGGTAGCCTGGGGGGAAGAAGATGCCATCTCAAGCAGCCTCCCCGAAGTGGATGGCATGGTTGCCCATAATTCTATCAAGCTTTGAGTAAACTATCCCATTAGATCAAGTCAGCCTGGTCCCAGGGGCCCTAAGATCAAAAAGCCCTGCCCTGGCCACACAGTCAGATAAATCCCTAATCTCTCTCGGGTCTTGATTCGGCCTATTTGTATGGTGTAACTCTTGTATTTTAGGGCTACATTGAGTGTGTTTAGGTTAGAGTTGTACGTAATTGTAATATCTAGGCCGAAGACACAAGGATGCAAGATTCAAGAGTTTTAAGGTGTTTTGAGCTGTCTGCGCGACACCACTTGCTTGCGAAGGCTATATCTGAAGCTACAGAGGTCGGATTGACTTGATTCCGGTTCCATTAGAAATCTAACTTGAAGGGCTTCAATTCATCTTTGTACACGGAAGTCAGATTCCAAGCCGAAGATGGCCAAAACAGCCTCCGAAGTTACGCTAGAGTTTCTATCCCGATACCGCGACCGCGGCGGAGGAACCGCGACCGCGGTGGCTGCTGAGACGAGTTGTTCTTCTCTGTTGTGAAAGCGCGGGCGCGGTGCAGGCGACACGACCACGGTGATGCCGGATCCGTGATGGGCCGAAGATCTATGTTCTTTCTATCTTCTTATTTTTTGCCTCTTTCTTTATCTATCTCGTGGAGCTTGTTCCTTGGGCTATATAAGGAGGAGCTAGCCTTAGGTTTTTAGTATCTTCTACCTCTTAATAATTCAATTCTTCTTTAGCTTTGTTATGGAGAGCTAGTCTCCTTGGGTTTGTTCAAGGGAGAAGCTCTGATGTATAAACTCGTGAGGTTTTGGTAATTGATTTCCATCCTTTTGTTAATATTAATTCTCTTGTGCTTCATCTTATGAATGTTTATTGGTACTCTAGGAGTAGCTAACCTATTGAGTTGATTTATGTTCTACAGTTTGATTAGGTTTGGACCGTGGACAAAACTAATATGTGAAAACAACTTAACCTAGACCTGTTGTCTATACAACTAGGATTAAGAAGAGAGTTGATTGTTTAATTTTGGCGCCGTTGCCGGGGAACTTTGGTTTCTTTCTAGTATTAATATTTTTATTGGCTTTGTGTGGACCTATCTTACGGTCCGCACTTGTATATTCTGATGTCTGCTTTTAGGTTTTGTCAGTTGCAGGATGAGCCCTTTCATGGTTATTTCACTAGGTGTCAGGAACAATTGTATGAGCTTGCATCGTGGGGCTTAGACGTAAAGATTAAAGATGCTTGCAATTACATCTTTGGTGGGGTGACTCATGAGACCCTACAAATGTTGTACCGCAAGAGCGAAGGAAAATACGTCATATGGGAACCCATGGACCAATGGAATTTCTTTTGTGGGATCCGAGCAGACGAGGTCAAGGAGTTAGCTTCTGTCGACGATCCGCGCCCGCGCTCACCAACCCGCGCCCACGGAAATTCGACAGAACCTACAGAGCTTTCTCTGGATGAAGAGACACACCCGCGTTGCCCTCAGACGCGCCCGCGTTCCCCTGAGCCGCGCCCGCGGTCCCTTGAGCGCGCCCGCGGAAATAGCCCAGAGGCATCTCCCGAGTTCTCCGGAGAAAGGCGAGCGCGACACTCATGTCGCGAGGTCCTCGGTGCCCCTTGCTTTGAATGTGCTACGGTGGAAGGGCACTACTACCTTCCTCGCAGCTCAGCCCCTGTTTCGTATGAGGAAACGGAGGATTTCCCCCTAGAGGAAAACCGCGACCGCGGCCCACAAACCGCGCCTGCGGCCTCTAAGGAGGCTTGTCCGCCGGTGCTCAGCCACAAGCCTGTTCCCCCCAAGAGGCTCCCCAGGCGCGTTCCCACAAGACCGAAAGAATCCACTCAAAATGACAAGACAAAAGAAGAAGTTGATTGGGCGATATTTGGTGAATTTTGGGATGGTTTGGAGCAAGAGGAGGTTCGAGATGATGATATGGAGATTTCTTCTTCACCGTCAGAAAATTTTGTATCCTCCTCCATGGAGATTCCGGAAATCAGCCTTGACGATCCATATATCCTTTATTCCACTTCTACTCTCTCTTTTGATGCTGATTTTGTTCATACATGTCAATCTTTTGTTAAGGATTCTATCTTTGAGCATGCTAGGGTAGGTGATGAGTTCGTCTATATTTTATCTCATGATAGTGATAATTCAACTAAGGGATTTGCATGCTTTGCTGAACATTTTGAAAAATCACATAAATCAGCTAATTGGTTTCACTCTAGATTATCCCACCCTAATTGCTCAAGCATGTTTGATAGGTTAAAAAGGAGTTTGAATTATTTCTTATTTCTTGATAATTTGTCAATATGCTATGTGTCCTGTTGTAAGATAGCTGTGCAGGACTTTGATTTGATGCTCAGGGCATTCACGATGTCCGATCATGAAGACGTCGAGCCATCGACGTTAAACAAAGGCGCTGCTTGGGAGGCAACCCAAGGCTTAGATAGATTGTTTTTCCATTCCAAGCTTAGGTTTATTTTTGTTTTCGGGCTAACGTGCAGGTACTAGGTCCGAAAGGACATTCTGGTGCAAAATCGCGCTCACAGCATCCATACCGCGCTCGCGGTAGAACACCAGAACCCATCCCGACAAACAGGTACGCGGTACGAGTACCGCGCTCGCGGTTATCATGCAGTGGGTTCCGGAAAAAAAAAATTACCGCGCCCGCGCCTCGAATACCGCGCCCGCGGTGAGGCCGGGGTCTGGCAAAAAGAAAAAAAAACGAAGAAAAAGAAAAAAAAATCTTTCGGGCATCTATATCTATATCTTCCATCTATCTATATCCATTCTTTTCCATCTTCTATCTTTCCACCTTCTATTTCTTTTCTTTCCATCCATCTTTGTAATTCCATTCTTTTGGCTATGTGTAAAGCCTAAGTATGGGGGAACTTTGTTCCCCCGAGAGTTCTCTTCTCCACGGCTCGAGTTCAAGTATTTGTCCATCTTTCAAGAGACGAGCCAAGATACGAAGGTTCCTTGCACATCATCCGGTTCGAGCTGAAGTCAAGAGTTCACGACTGCACCCATACCGCGCCCGCGCCACCTTTGCCGCGCCCGTGGTTCCCCTCCAGAGGTTGACTTTGCTCGCTGTGTTGATTCCGTGACCGCGGCCTGATCACCCGCGCCCGCGGTTAGCCTGCAGAACGGTATTCCGAAGTTGCTTTCTTCCATCATTCCATCACCTATGAAGAGTTCTTCCATTCCACCCCTCTTCATCGTTTGTGAGTCTTCTGATATACCTTTCTCCTTGCTTCTATCCTTTCTCTTTGCTTCATTGAGGACAATGAAGGATTTAAGTATGGGGGAGGGCGTACTTGATAGCGGTATTTTAGTCGCCTTTAATACCTATCAAAGTAAACCTAACAACCCAACTTACTTAGTAGGAAAGTAAGGGTCGATCCCACAGAGACTCAGGTTTTCAATGTTTATTGTTATGCTACTCAGAGTTAGAAAAGGGGGTTTTGTGAAATTGTTCTATTAACTAACAAATTGAACATGCAAAACTAAGATTGATTTATCAAATATGAGAGAAGTATGCTTAACCAGTTAATATCCATTGCGAACTTGATTATTGATCATTGAGTATCAAAATTCTCTTTTTACCTTGACTAATCTATTGCGGAATGCTAATAACCCAACTTCATGGCATTATTAATCCTACTTCAATAATAGTTATTAGCCCGACCGGTACTAACAACCCTAATTATCAAATAACCTAAGAGACCTCCAAGATTCAACTTGACAACAACATTAATATTTAAGTATCAATAGAAACATGCATTCAGAGCAACCAGACATCCAAATAACATGCAATTGAATTCTCTTCTCTAATCAATTAGTCCTACCAGTCCTAGATGGATTAAAGGTTCTACTTATGATCTAATTAACACCGACCGGTAATTAGAAAGATCTAGTTGTAATTCATCCTAGAAATCATATTAGGTGATCAAGCTAATAAAACCCTAGGCTGAAATTAATCAATTAAGCACAGAGAAAACAATCTAGCCAAGGAAAATTATGAATAATCAAATCTCACAATAATACTTCGTTCACAACTTCAATTAACTAGTCAAGCAAAAGGATTTAGTTGTTCAAAGACATTGAAAAGCTTACAATTCTTCCAAAGGATTCTTGTTCTTCTCAATCTCCAACAATAATTCAAAGTCAAGAAATATCAGATAATAAAACCTAGAAACTAATATCCAAAAATATATCTAAGAGGTTTCTAAAAATATTATCCAAAACAAGTTTCAACCCAAAAGCCAAGCCCATACAAAAATATCAATCTTCGCTGACGCGGGCAGAAACGCGGGCAAGGCCATGAAAACTCGGGCGAGTTTCTGTGGTCATGCCCGAGTTTTCAAGCTAGAGCCTCTGCTGTAGAAACACGGCCTATGCCTCTGAAGCGCGGCCGATTTTCTGAAGATGTGACCGAGTTTCTGCCCTTTTCCAACGAGATCCTTCATTAACTTTGGGCACTTGATTTCTTCTTTACCCTTCATCCTTGCACACTTCTTTGGCACCTTCAAGCTCACTTCCAAGTCCACCATCACCATGGATCCGGCACTTCAATCAACATATCTGCAAATATCAACCAAACGAGTGTAGATTCCGAAACTTCCAACACTAGAGCTAAACTACAAAATAAGGGAAAATCTACCTAAAAATGCATGAAAAACTAAACAAAACATGTCCTAAATACTACAACCTATATGCTCTATCAGTACTCGCATTCGCTTATCGTAGATTATCTTAGTTAGATATTTGCTTCAAATTTTTTATTTTCTTCTTTTCATGGAGCACTTGCACCATACTTTTTTGCATAATAAAGAAAGAAAGAAAAAGAAAAAGATAGAAAAAAAACATAAAAATTGAAAAAAGACATATGAAATCCTGGGATGAGTCGAAAACCCGAACGGGCGGCTCAGGTAATAAGCAGTTAACCCGGACCAGCATTAGGCTGGGGTAATATGAGGTTCGTGAGAGTTGTGAGTATTTGCAGCACACCTTGAGAAAAATGAATTGGGGCCTAATCCTCATACTCTTTGGCTGTTATAGTGCCTTTGAGTTGGATATGACCCCTACATCAATTTTGGTGCATTTTAACTAAATTCAGCTATGATCGTCACATACTGAGTTTCAGTTTCATTTGGGTCTTTCGGGTGCACCCCCTTTGCGTAAGCTAGGGGTGCCCCCATCTTGACCCCCCAGATCTTACGTTTGCGGGTTCCCCCTGGGTAAATGATGATGATGATGATGACCTTGAGAAAAATGAAAAGAGCGGTTAGATGAAAACCCGAAAGGGCGCCTAAGCAGAATTGAGCGGAAAAATTCGAGTGTTTTAGGATCATTCTTGCTTGGGGACTTTGGGGCTTACATGTTAGATTTGGGTAGATCCTAGGTTGCTCTACACTTTTTAGAGCTTGCGTGTTATATCATGTTGTGAGGTGTGTGTTTGAGCTTCATTGTTTTATGCTCATGATTTCTCTATATTTTTGGGTTCGGGTTGTGAGTTGAGTGTTTTTATCTTCCCTTGTATTTCCTGAGATCTTAGATGTGCTACCTTGTTATATTTGTTTGAGCTTACTCGAGGACGAGCAAGATGTAAGTATGGGGGAATTTGATTCGGCCTATTTTGTATGGTGTAACTCTTGTATTTTAGGGATACATTGAGTGTGTTTAGGTTAGAGTTGTGCGTAATTGTAATATCTAGGCCGAAGACACAAGGATGCAAGATTCAAGAGTTTTAAGGCGTTTTGAGCTGTCTGCGCGACACCACTTGCTTGCGAAGGCTATATCTGGAGCTACAGAGGACGGATTGACTTGATTCCGGTTCC
Source organism: Polygonum maritimum (assembly GCA_963924305.1). NCBI lineage: Eukaryota > Viridiplantae > Streptophyta > Magnoliopsida > Caryophyllales > Polygonaceae > Polygonum > Polygonum maritimum. The sequence goes on along the minus strand of OZ002737.1, from coordinate 18,115,562 downwards.
ATTAGAAAGCTAACTTGAAAGGCTTCAATTCATCTTTGTACACCGAAGTCAGACTCCAAGCCGAAAGTGGTCAAAACAGCCTCCGAAGTTACGCTAGAGTTTCTGTCCCGATACCGCGACCGCGGTGGCTACTAAGACGAGTTGTTCTTCTCTGTTGTGAAAGCGCGGGCGCGGTGCAGGCGACGCGACCGCGGTGATGCCGGATCCGTGATGGGCCGAAGATCTATCTTCTTATCTTTTGCCTCTTTCCTTATCTATCTCGTGGAGCTTGTTCCTTGGGCTATATAAGGAGGAGCCAGCCTTAGGTTTTTAGTATCTTCTACCTCTTAATAATTCAATTCTTCTTTAGCTTAGTTATGGAGAGCTAGTCTCCTTGGGTTTGTTCAAGGGAGTAGCTCTGATGTATGAACTCGTGAGGTTTTGGTAATTGATTTCTATCCTTTGGTTAATATTAATTTTCTTGTGCTTCATCTTATGAATGTTTATTGTTACTCTAGGAGTAGCTAACCTATTGAATTGATTTATGTTCTACAGTTTGATTAGGTTTGGACCGTGGACAAAACTAATCTATGAAAACAACTTAACCTAGACCTGTTGTCTATGCAACTAGGATTAAGAAGAGAAATGATTGTTTTATCTTACAATTGACTCGTAGCTTGATTGTTTGATATTATATCCTGCATATCCTTGTTCTCTATGCTAACTCTAGGCTAAGCGTCCTTGCCTAGGGTTATAGAATTGCTTGGACCGTGGACTTGCGATTGTTAATAATCAGGATAGGAATTAACCATAGGTGTGAATGAAGTCAATGGATGAATCTATGATCGAGTGATTATATTGGAGTGGATCTTTTGAATGAACCTGCCTCTTATCTATTTGTTTATTTGTTTATTATTTGCTTTCTAGGTTAGTTTAGGTTAGATCTCTCTTTGATTTCCCCCCATATCTTTAGTTGATAATTATATTAATACTAGAAACCTTAAGTTCTCTTGGGTTCGACCCCTTACTTGCATGCTATACTAGTTTGTAGTTTGGGTTATTTATCTTTGATCTTGGCACGACGACTTTAGCCGAGTCAGGTCTCCTGGCCCTGTCCTATTGATTCTTTCGTCGGCCACGAGAATATTGTTGAAGTCCCCCTAAACAAGCCACAGAGCATCACATCCGAGGTTGAGCTTAATAAGTTCCTCCTAGAGAGGATGCCTGGTAGTGACAGAATGTAGCCCATACCCAAAAGCAACATAGAAGGTCGCTAGAGTCTCCTTCGGGGTAACCTTATAGTGCAGGTGCTACAAACTAGAGCTCAGAATAATAACGGAAATGGCACAAGGGTCCCAAAGTGCAAGGATCCTACCTATAGCATTGTCGCCGTAGTTGTGGAAGAAGTCCCAACCCCGGAATTGTCGCTTCATCATTTTCTTTACCGTGTCCGCGATATTTTTTGCCTCAAAGAATCCCATTAAGTACACTGAATGCTCTCTTAGGACCCTACAAACTCCATCTCTCTTATGACATGGATGGATACCTCTTATGTTGCATGAGGCGACAATCATCATGAAAGAGTAGGGCGGCACCCTACCTTTTGACGGATTGTGGGTGATTTGTTCCTCTGGTTTGCTTAGAGTGGAAGTCCCTTGTAACCCCTGATTCCTTTAGTCTTTCCGAGTGTCGTCTAACATTGTTAGCTTGAGAGCAAGTTTGTTCTGGCGCTCTCGATGGGCCCGGAGAAACGAAACTGGACTTAGCAACCCTCCTTTTCCTCTTACTAAAACCTGTTGGAACTCGGCCTGATTTGGGATTTCTACCTCGCTCTCGGAAGCGGGGACAATTGACTCAAAGCCTGAAGAAGCTGGAGCCGAGGGAGGAATTTGCTCGGGCTCCCCACTAACTGGATCAGGCACATGGGGGGCAGCCTGGGAAGCTTGATTAGACACAGACTCAACTTCGGGGGGGTGCTGGCTGGATGAGCGCTGGCTCAGGCGGGGCAGGGGCTGCGGCCATGGACGGCGTGGGCGCTAGTTGGACGGGCACTAGCATAGGAGCAGGGGCTGGGGCCCTGGACGGCCTGAGCATTGGAGGGGCGCTTTGGCTTTGAACTAGGCACTCTAGGCAAACAAGGTCCTTGGCCCGACTAGGAGCTAGAGGCCTGTCATGGCGAGGCATAGGCCGGGAGCCTGCCTTTGTGGCCTTGTAGGAGGACTCAACCTTCTTGAAGCTCCTACAAGTGAGGCATATGGTTAGCACGTCCTCATACAAGACTGTGTAAGCCCTGCGCGCGCCATCACTAAGAACGAGGGAAACTTCTTTTCGAAGCGGTTAGTCAAGTCGACTTCAACTAAGCACCTGGCAAATTCGTACTTTTGCCGCTCCTTAGTAACCATGTCGGTGTATATTGACATTCCGACCATAGAGGCCAAACCGGCCAGGATATCGACCCCCCAATATTTTGGAGGCAGCTGATCAAAACGTTCCCACACTAGGACAAGGGTCTCGTTAACTTTCTCAAACTCGAAGTCGTCACCACTGAGGACGGACTTAAAATCTTCCCCATACTCGAACTTGAAGATGAGCCAGCCCGAGGCATGTGGAATGTTTTTGAAATTGACTCCACAAGAGGGGCAAATCTGGAGGAGGGCTTGCCTCCCGGGGAATTTTTGGAAAAGTAGCCGATCAAAGTGTGGCCCCAAGCATCAAGCTCCGAGAGAATCTGATTGTCTTCCACCCTCATGAAGTCCTCATCTGGGTGGACAAAGTGAAGCTTAGAGCCAAGCCTAAACTAATTCCGGTTGTCTTTGAAAAGTTTGGCGTAACCGGTTGGCCATCACCGACAATTGGGGCTGGAGCAGCCCCTAAAGTGGGGGAGCCAGGGGCAGCGCTAGCTCCGGCCTTGGGGGAGCCAGGATGAGAGCCAGCGCCGGCCTCAGGACCCTTGCCCTTCATGATGGTGAAGTGGCTGGCCTCAGATGCGGTAGAGTTGGAAGAGCCTTAGATTGGGCTGGCTGGGGAAGGCGGTTCCTGGTTTTGGGAAGATTGAGGCGGTATTGGATTTTTGGGGAGAGGAATGCTTGGGGAAGAGCCTGTTTTCCCCATGAGAAAAAGTGAAAGGCAATAGAAAAAGGAGGAAATTTGAAAAGGCTCCAGAAAATGGAAGCAAGGCTGGCAGAAAAGGTTGAACAACAGGGGCCAGAATTGCCAAAAATGGCCAAGGCAGCCCTTACTGCAGGGAAAAGGGGCTTGATCAGGAACCCAAAATAGACAAAGACAGTCTACGCCAAAAGACAAGCGAAAAAAAAATATCTGGGAAGGGGTGGCTGAGAAAAAAAGGCTGGGAAAAGGGATGAACTAACCAAGAACATGGCTGGAACAAGCCATGAACACCCCATGTCTTCTCATCAAAGCTTGGGCAATCAGGCACACATACCAAGCAAGACCTAGACTAACCTCACTCTTGTGGAATCGCTCCTTCAAACACCCTCGAGCTAGAGCCGTCTGGGGCAGCCCCAGCTAAGCCTCACCAACGACCACCCTCCACTTAAGAATGGCCCCAATTGAGAGAATGTCGGAGGCCATTTTCCCGTGCTTGTGCTCAACTCACCTCCGCACACCCTCTTTTCTGGCCACCCAACGAGGTCCCACCAGAACAAGCTCACAGACAAACACCCACTCGCACTCATCACCCCCTCCCACCCCGGACAAGAAAGCTCAGCCAAAACGCAAAGAAAACAAAGGGAGAAGAGAGAAGTTGGAGTTTCTCTCTCTAGAGGTTTCGGCTAACTGAGAGCTGTTTCTTGATTCTAACTGAGAGCTCTTTCTTTTTTTTGTTTAAAGGTTAATTCTATAGATATGGACCCTACAAGAGGGTAAAAAGAACAACATTTTTCAAAGGGTATAAAAGGACGACATGTAGGCCGTCCTAACTATGCAAACTGGCACCCTTGGGTAAGCACGTAGGCCTACCATGCAAGTACCTAATGGGCAATCGACCAAAAATGGGCAACCACGCATGCCCCCCAAAATTTGTCTAAAATACCCCAAAACAAATACCGACTACAAGGCCGCAACATCATCACTCGGACACTCATCCGAGAGCAAAGTAAAAACACGAGACACAATCAAACGTCTAATGACATCTCTAAGGATCAAGTTATCATAAAAAACAATTACATTCCTTACATGCCATATGTAGTACACCGTGGCCGAGAGTGCATAAACACGGGCACGCACAAGGCACCCACGTCCACGGGCATGCCTCCGAAGCCACCGCTGAGTGCGAGCAATGGACGAGGCCGAGGCCGAGATCATAAATCTGACACAAACCTCTCTCCGTATAGCATTAGAATAAGAACATCCAAAGAAGAGACGATCATGCCTCTCAAAGGCCCTCCCACAAAGTCTACAAGTAGGATCCACATCAAGGAAGTGGAGTTGGTCATAAGTGGATAACTTTCCAAGGGTGGCCAACCAAAGAATGAAGGCATGATTACGCATATTCCAGAGCACCGACACCTCCTTGTGCCAACGAAACACGAGCCCTCTTTGTCTAATAGCATTATACGTGCTCGTAACCTTAAATCTACCTCCATGGCACCAACTCAAGAGAGTGCCCTCTACACTCTTGGCCCTATCCTCCAAATTCTCCACGGTGACCCGAGCATCAATAATAGCTTTAATCAAGGGGGAGTCACGACTATGAGTAGTCAAAGGGATAGCCCCATCGACCCTAGTGAATCGGTGATGCACCCATCAAACCCACAAGCAGTCTCTCTTGCTTTGAATATGCCAAAAATTCTTGATCGCGAAGCTAATACTCCAAGTACCAATGTCAAGCAACCCCAACCCACCTTCTTTTCTTGGTAAACACACATTATCCCATTTGACCTGAGGTCTTCTCCAAAGGAAGTTGCGGCAAGGGACACAAGCTGGTCATGGACGAGGGTGGGAACCGGGAGCATGGATAATCAAAATCCCTCCACCCCATGGAGAATCAAAGCAATCAACTCTCTTCTTTTGGAAAAAGATATAGAATTGTTGGCCCACACACTCAAGTATGCACCAATCTTGTCAATCAAGGCCTTATAATGGATCACTCTAAGGCCGTGAGGGCTGATTGGTATGCCAAGGTACCTAAACGGGAACTCTCCAACTTTAAAACTCATGGCCGCCTAGATGGGGCCGCGTTCCACCTCCGGGATTGAGGCAAGAAAGATGGTTGATTTGCCCATGTTCACAGTCTACCCCGACATCTCCTCAAATCTTCTAAGACAACCCATAAGAACCTCCACCGAATCAATATCCCCTCGGCAAAAGAGAACGACGTCGTCGGCGAACATAAAATGGGCAATCCTCAAGTCCCCACAATGTTGGTGGAAATGAAAACAGCCCCGAGCGGTCTCAAGCTTGATGAGGCGAGAAAGGTAATCCATGCAAATGACAAAAAGGAGAGATGAAAGAGGATCACCTTGCCTAAGGCCACGGTTGCCATGGAAGAACCCGAACAAACCTTTGTTGAGCTTGATGGAATAACACGTGATGGAGACACACTCTATGACTCAAGCAATGAACTTAGAAGGGAATCCAAGATTCACAAGGGCAACCCGGAGGAATCTCGAAGAGATGGTACGTATCATAATCTTTGGTGAGGTCGACGTTGAGGAAACACCTCCTAGTATCCCTTTTGACGTTGTATCTCCGAAGGAGTTCTTGAACTAGGAAAATATTGTCGGATATGAGTCCCAGCAAAAGCATTTTGCGTCGGGTCAATAAGATGACCAAGACACTTGTTAAGCCGGAGGGTCATCGCCTTAGAAACCACCTTCTACACCGCATTACAACAAGAAATGGCACGAAAGTGAGAAGCAAGCGAGGGGTTATCAATCTTAGGAATAAGAGAAATAATGGTATGATTAAGTTGTTTGAGTAAATTCCCATTCATGAAGAACTCCGTGATCGCCGAACAAAGTTCGGGCCTGGTGATATCCCAAGTCGCCTTGAAAAACTTCACCGTATATTCGTCGGGGCCCGGAGCCTTATCGTCGCCCATAGACCATAAGCGAAATTGGTACGACCCTCGCTCATTAGTCACATAAGAACTCCTAAATACATCATGAAAAGAGGAGTGCTCAGTCCACTTGTTGAACAGTTTGAAGCATTTTTTACCTTCGTTATTGTCCGCGAGAAGGGACACAACTCCCGGTTTATGGTCCGAGAGGTGCTACATGTCGGGGAAGTGGGCACTAGCATGGAGCTGGAGAGGTTCTACCACTTGTGATCCACCATAAAACGATCAATCTTGCTCCAAACGGACTGGTTGGTCCACGTGAACTCATTGGTGCTAGTGCTCGGCACGTCCACAAGGCCATGGCGCCGACACCCATCGATCATGTCTCTAGCCTCATACATAGTAGCCGGTTCACCATTGAGCCGCTCCTCGTCCGCCATCACCATGTTGAAGTCACCTAAGACCATCCAATGAGCACCCTGACATAGGCGCCCCTCTTCCTAGCGGTGGTGACCGGATCAATGAATAAAGCTTTACCCACTAAAGATGCAATTCTAGCTAAAATTTCGAGAGTTCAATAATCTTTAGTAAGGCCAAACATATGCAACCAAATAGGTATAGTAGCAATATTCCTACAATTAAAAGTGAATTTGGATGGAATATGTTTAATGATAAGAGGTTTACGATGGATAAAGTAAGGACCATTTTTAGCATATTGTTGCAATCCTCTTCCGAGTCAAAATTAAAGATCATGGAATCCTTCTCCTCACGATATCTAGATGTGACCCCCATTTCTTCCGGAGCTCATTGATGAGGAAGTATCCCAGGTGGTGTCCCACGTATTGGCCGAGAAGGGACCAGCCCCATACTTCATGCCTCGGGAGGGCTTCGGCCACTTTGATGGACACGCGGCCTGGGGTCGTAGGAGCAATGTATTCTAGCTTCCCTCCAAGGTCTAGGTTCATGAAGACTCGCTTAGGAGAATTGGCCCAAGCATTAGGGCGTCCTTGCGTAGAATTTGTGGCTGCATGGGCCGCATTCCCAACCTTGGCCAAGGTCACATATGAAGGAGCCAAGGGTTGGGCATTGTTTAAGGCTAGGGTACCGTTGACAAGGCCAGTGTCCAGGGCCACATGGGCCGCGTTCCCAATCGGGACAAATGGGCCAGAGCCCAAGGCAAGCATTCCAAAGCTAGGGCCACGAGCGTCCGCGTTCTGGACGGTGCTCGAGGGGATGTTGCAAGCGGGCACGGCCGTGTCCTTGTCCTACGAGTTAGCCAATCTAGCAAGCGGCACACCTTGGCTCGGCTCGATGGAGCCGTTAGTCATAAAATTTAAATTTGAATTTAAGTTGGAAGCATTAACCTTAGCATGGGTATCTGGTGCATGAGGAGTGGGCACTTGGCTTGATTCTAACGAACATTGAATGTTCTTCGCTCCTAACATTAAAGCTTATGTAAGGCCACGGTTGCCATGGAAGAACCCGAACAAACCTTTGTTGAGCTTGATGGAATAACACGTGATGGAGACACACTCTATGACTCAAGCAATGAACTTAGAAGGGAATCCAAGATTCACAAGGGCAACCCGGAGGAATCTCGAAGAGATGGTACGTATCATAATCTTTGGTGAAGTCGACGTTGAGGAAACACCTCCTAGTATCCCTTTTGACGTTGTATCTCCGAAGGAGTTCTTGAACTAGGAAAATGTTGTCGGATATGAGTCTCAGCAAAAGCATTTTGCGTCGGGTCAATAAGATGACCAAGACACTTGTTAAGCCGGAGGGTCATCGCCTTAGAAATCACCTTCTACACCGCATTACAACAAGAAATGGCACGAAAGTGAGAAGCAAGCGAGGGGTTATCAATCTAGGAGGTGTTTCCTCAACGTCGACCTCCTAAATGGCACGAAAGTTGGAAGAATTAACCATGGCAGTCCGACTACCATTACTAGTGGAGCTCAGCCCCTCCACCATCACCGCCGACGGTGGCGCTAGAGCCTCCAGCCTCCGTATTTACACGAATTTCACCTTCTTCTTCATCCGAGAGCATGTTTCTTGATTCATCAACAATTTCTTCCTCTTCGACTCAGGTTTTCTCAAGAGTAACTTGTTTTTCTTCTTCTTATCACCAAGAACATTGGCTTTGGGGGTGTACTTTAGGGCGACACCATCATTCTTTTTCGAGCCTTTGATCAACCGATTGTTCTTGGGATTGTTAGCCATGGAAGAGACCTTGGAGCCACCAGCCAGCTCCTTTAAATACTTCGAAGGGTCTCCAACACCATTGTTGAGCGAGGAAGCTTTAACAACTCTTCCCCATAACCACCAAGCTCACGGCGTAAGCCGGAGATGATAATTAAAACTCACGAAAAGGACGCCAAAAATCTGCAAACGCTACACACAACACCACACCAAGAGAGGAGAGGAGAGAAAGTAGTCGGAACAAAGAAAAACCGAGAGCACAAAATCTTGAAAACACCACTTACAAACTTTCCGGCGAGGGGAGAGGGGAACCGAGCATCTCTAACTTGATGGCAACACCGGGGAGGGCACACCATGAAGTTTGGAGACGAAAGGCCTAGGGGAAGGCGTCCGCTAGAGGGTTACTCGGAGAGGGAAGAGGAAGGCCACCGAAAATTGCCACAAAATTGCCCACAAAAGAGAGAGTTTTCATGGGAGCGTACTCACTGAGAGCTCGACTGAGATCTCTTTTTTTTTGTTAATAGTTGATTCTATAGAAAGGGACCCTACGAGAGGGAAAAGAGAACAAAAATTTTCAAGGGTGCATAACAAGGGAAGACATGTAGGCCGTCCTTACTTACGCAAAAACGGGCACTCTCGGGAAAGTACACATGCCCCCCCAAGCAAGTGCCATGGGTACCAAGCCAACAATGGGAAAGCATGTAAGCCCCCCAAACATTGTCCAAGAGACCCCAAATCAAAAAGGATACCCCAAACCCAAAACAAAAGAACGGCTACAAATCCGCAATAACATCACTCGAAAATTCATCCGAGAGCAAGTTAAGAACATAAGACATAATCAAATTTTCATCAAAAACAATGGAATTCCTTACGTGCCAAAGGAAATAAACCGTGGCTGAGCGCGCATAGACACGGACGCGCGCAAGGCACCCTCTCCCACGGGCATACCTCTGAAGCCACCGCAGGGTGCGGGCAATGGACTAGGCCGAAGCTGGAATCATGAACCTAACACGAACTTTCCTCCAAATAGCATCTGAATAAGAGCAACCAAAAAAGATGTGATCATGCCACTCCAACTCTCTCCCACAAAGCCAACATGTAGGATCAACATCAAGAAAGTGGAGGGGGTCGTAGGTGGATAATCTCCCGAGAGTGGCCAACCAAAGGATGAAAGTGTGCTTAAAAGTATTCCGGAGCATCCAAACCTCCTTGCGCCAACTAACCACGGGCTGCCTTCTTCTAATAGCTTTGTACGCACAAGTGACCTTGAACCGACCACCATGACACCAACTCAAGAGAGTGCCCTCAACAGTTTCAGCCCTATCTTCCAAATTATCCACGGTGTCCCTAGCTTCAATAATGGTCTTGATCAGCTTGGAGTCATGCCCGGTGAGCAGTCCAAGTAAGTGCCCCATCAACCCCTAAGAAATGATGATGCACCCACCGAACCCATAAGCTATCCCTCTTGCTTTTAATGTGCCAAAAATTCTTTATCATGAAGCTCAAATTCCAAGTGTCAACATCAAGAAGCCCTAGCCCTCCCTCTTTCTTAGGCACACACACACTATCCCACTTGAGCCGAGACCTCCTCCAAAGGAAATCACAACAAAGGCGCATAAGTTGGTCACGGACAAGCGAAGGAACCGGTAGAATAGAGAGCCAAAAACCCTCCACCCCTTGAAGCACCGAAGCAATCAACTCTCTTCTTCGGGTAAAAGAAATAGACTTCTTGGCCCAAGCACTCAAATAAGCACCAATCTTGTCGATGTGGGGCTTGTAGTGGATCACTCTAAGGCTATGAGGACTAATAGGAATACCAAGGTATCTAAAGGGGAACTCACCAATTTTGAAGCCCGTGGCAGCCACGATGGGGGTGCGGTCCACCTCCGGAACCGAGGCACGGAAGATGGAAAACTTGCCTATATTAACCGCCAGCCCCGACCACTCTTCAAATCTTTTGAGACAGCCCATAAGGGTCTCCACCGAGCCAAGATCCCCTCGGCAGAGGAAAACCACATCGTCGGCGAACATGAGGTGAGCAATCTTTAAGTCTCCACAATGTTGGTGATGATGAAAACAGCCCCTAGCGGTTTCAAGCTTGATGTGGTGGGAGAGGAACTCCATGCAAATGACGAAGAGAAGAGGTGAGAGGGGGTCACCTTGTCTTAGACCATGCTTGCCATGGAAGAAACCAAAGATCCCTTTGTTGAGATTGATGGAGTAAGACGTTGTGGAGACACACTCCATGACGCACTTGATGAACTTGGAGGGGAATCCGAGGTTCACAATGGCAAAATGAAGGAATTTCCACAAAATAGTGTCATAAGCTTTGCGAGGTCGATGTTGAGGAAGCACCGCTTAGTATCTCTTTTCACATTGTATCTCCAAAGAAGCTCTTGCATAATAAATACATTGTCGGACATGAGACGCCCTTCAACAAAAGCATTTTGAGCCGGGTCGATGAGATCACCAAGACACGAGCTAAGTCGGAGAGTCATAACCTTGGAGATCACCTTGTACACCACATTACAATAAGAAATGGGACAAAAGTGATAAACAAGAGAGGGGTTATCAATCTTACGAATAAGCGAAATAATAGTATGATTAAGTTGCTTTAGTAACTTCCCATTTACGAAAAACTCCGTGACCGCCGAACATAGCTCGGGCCTGGTGCTGTCCCAAGTCGTCTTGAAGAATTTGGCCGTGTACCCATAGGGGCCGGGTGCCTTGTTGTCACCCATAGACCAAAGAGCAGTCTTGATCTCCGCATTGGACACCGGGGCCTCGAGGGCCATGACCTCACTAACTTTGATCAAAGGGCCACGAGCGAAGACATCCGGATTAGGCTCGGTGGTGGGCCGCTCCGTGCCGAAGAGACTTTGGAAGAAAGCATTGAACTCATGGGCAACTTCCTCCAACGACGTTGTAGCATGGCCATCCTCTTTCGTGATAGAAGTGACGTGATTCCACTTGAATTGATCCTTGATGAGGCCATGGAAAAATTTGGTGCACCGATCACTTTGGAGGGTGTACTTTGCTTTGGCGATTTGACCAAGGAAACTCGCCTCGACATCATTCAATCTTGTGGCCTCGACCTTGGTGCGGGCGGCCGCGCTTTTGGCCAAGGGGCAGCTAGGGTTGTTCCGGGCATTCTCAAGGGCATTTGCAAGGGTAGCATTTGCCTCGGACGCCCTCGACGAAATGTGGCTAAACTCATTCTTGTTGAGGCACTTTCAAGGGCTCCTTGAGGCCACGTAGCAATTTGCAAAGGCGAAATTGATACGAGCCACATTTATTAGTCTCCCAAGAATCATCACGACATCACGAAAAGAAGAGTGCTCAGCCCACATATTGAAAAACTTGAAGTATTTCTTACCTTGTCCGGTGGCCTCAAGAAGCAACACCACACCCGGTTTGTGATCCGAGACATGCCACATGTCGGGGAAGTGAGCACGGGCATGGAGCTGGAGGTTTTGTCACTTATGATCCACCATGACACGGTCAATCCTACTTCAAATGGTCTGGTTGGTCCACGTAAAGATGTTGTTGCTTGTGCTCTGCACATCCACGAGCCCATGTCTCCGACACGCATTAATCATGTCTCTCGCCTCATACATGGTGACCGGGTCACCATTGATCCTCTCCTCGTCCTCCATCACCATGTTAAAATCACCAACAACCAGCCAAGGCAAATCATGGGTGGCAGAGAGCTCATCCACGACATCCCAAATGGCCCTACTCGCCCCCACACTATGAAGGCCATAAGTGAAGCACACACCGAAAGAGGCACCGGTTGTCTTGCACTTAAGAGAACACCCAATGACTTGGATATCCACTTGGAGGACCTCTAACTCAACAAAGCTCGGGTCCCAAATCATTAAAACTCTACCACGCTCATCAAGGTGGAAGTTAGACACATAACACCACCCCGGAGCGAGGCGGTTAATGAGAGAAACCATATTGAGATTAGCACACTTGGATTCGTAAATGCCACATACTTTGGCATCATTAGCTTGAATAAACCTTCTCAAGTCATTTTGTTTCTGGGGATCACAAAGCCCCTGCACATTCCATGAAATGATCTTCATCTAGACAATTGCTTGTCTTTTTGGGCTCCGGACACACGAGAGTTTTGTCGAGTCGATCGTGTGCTAATCTTGTTGTTCTTGTTGTTGATCTTGTTGTTATTTTGAGGCCATTTGTAAGGTGTCGGAAGCCCCAAAACCATGTGATGTGAATTGATCCAGGATCGGCGGAATCTGGTTCGAATGAGTCTCGTGGAGGTGTTCTTGATTTGATATTGTACGAGATACAAACTTGAAAGTGTTATTAAGGTGGCAAAGTGTTTGTTTACAATTGAAAGGGAAAGAATTGGTCTAGTGAAACAAGGATGGAAAAGATGGATCGAGCTAAGGATTCAAGCAAGAATCGGCTAAGGCTAGAATCCAGCGAAGGGGACTCCCCCGGCCCGTTCTCCCTTGAGGAGAAGAGACCGGATGAGTAAGGCTTATAGCTCTTAAACTCAAATCCAATCTAAGTAAAATATGAGGCCCTAGGTGTCTATATATAGGGACGAGAGGAGGGGAGGGCGGCAATAGCTTGGAGTGGGCGCCAAGCATCTTGAAAGAGTGGAGGAGAGTAGCGTCCAAGGCAAGCCCACATAGCCGGCCTCTCATGTGTTACTTGGCGGCCAATCCTCCCATTTAATGAGTCTTTGAAGTGCTAGCTTGGCAGCCAAGGAAGGAGCTTAGTGTGGCGGCCAAGCATCCCGGTTGTGTGGCGGCCAAGCTTCATTCCAAGTGGGCTTTGAATGTCCATCTCCATAATGGGCTTCGGGCCTATCAAGACTCCCATTCGGGCCGAGCGTTTGGAGGCACACCAACGCTTGACTAGGTTGGTCATGTGGGGCGTGGGCCATTGCCAAATGAGCCCGAAGTTGCTCTTGTAAGGTCTTAGCTTGTCGCCTTGTCAAGGCTTCGGGAGGGTGGCTTAGCTCCTTAGCCGTGGTCGACCTTGTGGCGGGTCGTGTCCGACCTATGGGCGGGTGTCTTCGGGGGTGCCTCGAAGAGGCATTGGCCTGCCTCTCGGCGCCGTGTGTGCGGCGCCCCATCTCGGCACCGGGCCTCGCCTCAACGCCGCTCGCGGGGTGCCTTATCGAGGCACCGGGCGCCTCGGCGCCGCTTCTGGGGTGAGGCGTCAAAGAGGCACCAGAAGGCACCGTGGCTTCGGTGCCTTGATGCGAGCTGGGCGGCACCTCGGCTTCGGTGTCTTGATGTGAGCCGGCCGTGATCACATCATCCTCCCCCAGTTGAGAAGGATTCGACCTCGAATCCAATTGGCCTATAACATAAGCAAGAGAAGGCCACACGTGCAATACATAATATACGATTGATATAAACGCAACGGAATTCCCAATTTCAAGATGATATGACATTATGCAGGGATAAGCCCTACCACTTTTATTTTTAGTCCTATATAGACTCAAAGCAATCAAGTTCTTAGCATAGTGAAACAATGTAATGAGTTGAGCTATATGCATCCTAGATGATATATATTGAGAAAGAGAACTATGATGGATGCATGAATATCTACTCTTTGAAGTGACGTAGGCATGAAATAATGTTAAATAGCTTATACTATTTGCATGTATCACACCCAAGTCATTATCATCATTAAAGTAAGAGAGGGTTGAGAAAACTCCCCTAAAGGCGGAACTCCCTTCATGCTTGGGAGTTGGCACGATGAGCTCATCCGTTGCAACGCTTTCAATGGAAGTGGCACACAGGTTTGACTCCCTTGATATGATCGACCCAATGGGGGATGGCTCATCATCTTCTATAGCCAATGATTTCAAGGGGAAAACTAATCCAAGTCTCGGATGAGCGTCCAACCACGGAGTGTGCATGGAGTTCAAAAAGCTAGGAAGAGGGGCAAGTGGTAGCTCTTTGGTCTTTGGTATGAACTCAATGGTTTTAGACTTGGAGGCAACGTCACCCTTAGTTTTCGAAGTACCCACTTGGGGTGACTCACTTAGGTAGTCCACTTGGAATCTTTGCTTTGGGTCTACGTCGTTGGTGACTTCGGAGGATGACTCCATATAGACCTCCTTGAAGGATGATAGGCCACCCAATGGGGGAACCTCCTCCACGAAGTCCTCTTCGTCTCGGCTCATGAGGTCCTCCAACTTGCTAAAGTCGTCCACCTCGTCTAGGCCATTCCCCTTTTCTTGCTCGGTAGACTCCTCACTCGAATTCCCAATGATTTCTACTTGCCTTGCTATGCCACACTTGGTGGCGACCTGAGGGGGTGGCGCCAAGGGTGTGCCTTCGCTGAGAGGGCTCTTGACCTCGCACTGGGCCTTAGGACGCACATTCTTGACTCGTTTGACCTTGGCCTTGCTCAAGTCGATCATTTCTAGGTTGTGGCGTGTAGGGGCTCGGTTTCCTCTTCCCTCCATAGGCCTTGATAATTCAGCCAATGAAGATGGAACCGCTGGTTGAACCCTCAAAGACCTATGTCTTGATTCTTGGGCCACCGGATTTTGTTTTGACATTGGGGTCACCATAGGAGGAGGATGCTTTGAGGGAGGCGAGATATCGGCCACGTGTTGGGGAATGCCCCTCACCTCTTTTTCAATAAAACCCTTGGTAGAATATTTCCTTTGTTGATATTCATACTCCTCGTTAACTTCTTGCACGACATATGATAAGGGCATTCTACTCCCAAGCCTATGCTTCTTAACATACAAACGAAGGTCAGTGTTTAAACCATTAATGAATTTAGTTATAATGCACCTGTCTCTGCAGAGGTGGCTTGAAAAGAACATAAGTTCTGACAATTCTTCGTAGCATGCAAGGGGAGAGTGATGGTGTTGTCTACACCTATCCCATCTGACTTCTAGGCGCCATCTATAATCACAAGGGACAAAGGAACTTCTAAGGACAGTTTTTAGTTCCTCCCAAGTGTGGATCGGCGGATACCCAAGGTAAGCACATTCTGCTTCATATTCATTCCACCAATCATGTGCATTTCCTTTAAAGCAGTTAATGGCAAGAGCCACCTCTTGCTCGTCCGTATATTCATAGCAATTGAAGAAACGCTCAACTTTCCACTCCCAAACCATGTACTTAAGAAAGTCTTGAGTGGCATGGAAGGACTGGAGAGTAGGCTCTTCTTGAAGATAATGCTCCATTATATCCTAAACATCACAAAAGACGACCAAACACGGAACTAGTAAGGGTTAGGGTAATCCAATGACTCACATGTGTTTGACTCGATGTGTTTAATTTTTGTACACTCCCTCACAACTCCAAACTCCCTCCGGTAACTTGGAGAAACCGGGTGGTTAACTCCAAGTTTTCTAAACCTCACCCGATGTCTCCCGCTCACTCTCGAAAAGCAAGTAAAAATAGGAGGACGGACTCGTGTTTTGACTCGATTTTTATATGTGGCGCTCAACCTCACACACTCTAATGGAAACTTTCCTTTTGCCACCAAAGTCTCTTTTAAAGGAGTTATCCTCCACACGAGAGTTAGTCTCCACTCGACCAAAAGATCGATTCCAAGTGGGAATCAGGGCAAGCGACTTGAGCTTGTGGGCGAGTTTTTACTAGCCCCACAAGTTAGGCGTTTAGTTGCTCGGGGTTGAGGGAATTAAAATGATGGAAGCACCTTGGCTAGACCACTCGATGAACCAAGGCTCGACCTCTTCTTCTTCTTCTCGTTTTTTTTTTTCGGCTTTAGCAATTTTTTTTTTTTGGCTTTAGCAAAAGAGATATACTATATCTCTTTCTCCTTTTTTTTTCTTTGCTTTTGCTAAGAGAAGTACTACTTCTCTTCTTGTTCTTTTTTTTTTTGAAGGGTGAGATACTATCTCACTTCCGTTTTTTTTTTTTGATCCTGAGAGAGGTACTACCTCTCTCTCTTTTTTTTTATAGAAGAAAGGTCGAGCACTTGAGGCTCTTTCCACACCAAGTGATGCTTGAATGAAGGTAGAAGAATGTTTGGGTGAAAGCACAAAAGGGACGAGGCTGAATTTTTTTTTTTTTTTCGAATGTAAAGCAATCGAAACTGGACAAAGTTTTAAGAAGAAAACGAAGTTGGCTTTGAGGAAGCAAGAATTGGCTTCTTTTTTTGTAGGAGATTGGATTCGGTCAAGGGATGAAGAGGGAAGAAAAAACGAGGCTAAGTTTATCAAAGGCAAGAAAGGGGTTTCGAGCAACCAAAAACCTGATTTGTCGGGTAGTAATTCATACCCCCACAACTTGAGAGACTCAAGTCGACAGGCTCTGATACCAAATGATGTGAATCGATCCAGGATCGGCGGAATCTGGTTCGAATGAGTCTCGTGGAGGTGTTCTTGATTTGATATTGTACGAGATACAAACTTGAAAGTGTTATTAAGGTGGCAAAGTGTTTGTTTACAATTGAAAGGGAAAGAATTGGTCTAGTGAAACAAGGATGGAAAAGATGGATCGAGCTAAGGATTCAAGCAAGAATCGGCTAAGGCTAGAATCCAGCGAAGGGGACTCCCCCGGCCCGTTCTCCCTTGAGGAGAAGAGACCGGATGAGTAAGGCTTATAGCTCTTAAACTCAAATCCAATCTAAGTAAAATATGAGGCCCTAGGTGTCTATATATAGGGACGAGAGGAGGGGAGGGCGGCAATAGCTTGGAGTGGGCGCCAAGCATCTTGAAAGAGTGGAGGAGAGTAGCGTCCAAGGCAAGCCCACATAGCCGGCCTCTCATGTGTTACTTGGCGGCCAATCCTCCCATTTAATGAGTCTTTGAAGTGCTAGCTTGGCGGCCAAGGAAGGAGCTTAGTGTGGCGGCCAAGCATCCTGGTTGTGTGGCGGCCAAGCTTCATTCCAAGTGGGCTTTGAATGTCCATCTCCATAATGGGCTTCGGGCCTATCAAGACTCCCATTCGGGCCGAGCGTTTGGAGGCACACCAACGCTTGACTAGGTTGGTCATGTGGGGCGTGGGCCATTGCCAAATGAGCCCGAAATTGCTCTTGTAAGGTCTTAGCTAGACGCCTTGTCAAGGCTTCGGGAGAGTGGCTTAGCTCCTTAGCCGTGGTCGACCTTGTGGCGGGTCGTGTCCGACCTATGGGCGGGTGTCTTTGGGGGTGCCTCGAAGAGGCATTGGCCTGCCTCTCGGCGCCGTGTGTGCGGCTCCCCATCTCGGCACCGGGCCTCGCCTCAACGCCGCTCGCGGGGTGCCTTATCGAGGCACCGGGCACCTCGGCGCCGCTTGTGGGGTGAGGCGTCAAAGAGGCACCAGAAGGCACCGTAGCCACGGTGCCTTGATGCGAGCTGGGCGGCACCTCGGCTTCGGTGTCTTGATGTGAGCCGGCCGTGATCACATCACCATGGGTTCCTCTTCAGCCTCAGCCTTGGCCCTCTTCTCTTTTTTCTTGGTTGATTTGGACTTCACCTCCTGAAGGGGCAGTTCAGCCGGTGGCATAACCTCCAAGGCACGCGGTGGAGTCTCGGTGAAGCCTTCATTATCATCATCCGAGCTATCACGTTCCTCTCCCGATGACACATCAAGGCTGGGGTCAAGGTCTTCCTCTTCCTCATCACTTGTTTCTTCACTTTCATCTTCACTTGGATGCTCACTAGAACCCTTCGAGCTTTCCTCCTCATCCGACGCATTACTGCCAATGTCGGCATCACTCGCATCCAACTCTTGCTTGTCCTCATTATCCCTGTCCACAAAAATTGGATTGTCACTAATACGCATAGGAGAAGAGGGAGAGGTCATACCTTAGGGTAAAGGGGGCTGCTTGTTGCCATGGGAAGTGGAGCGAGCCAAAGGAGTGGCCTCGGCATTGGCCGTGGGTGTGCCCTCGGTGTGGGTGCCGATGGAGGTCTTGGGCGCCGCCGTTTTCTTCCTTTTCTTCTTGCTAGAGCCATCATCTTTAGCCCCTGGAGTGACGTCCAAAGGCACCTCCATGGGGCGAACCAAAGGAGTGGCCTCAGCAATGGCCGTGGGAGTGCCTTCGGTGGTGGGTTCGGTAGTGGCCTTTTGAGCCTCCACCTTCTTGCCTTCTTGTTTGTTTGAGCTAGCATTGTTAGCACCAAATTTCCCCTCATTTTGAGCCCCCTTATCTGAGGCGCTTTAGGAGGTCGTTCATTCTTGACTCCAACGGTTTCCCTTTTCTCCCTGTAACTACAATTGTCCTTTGTTATGATCACGCCCGGCTCACATCAAGACACCGAAGACGAGGTACCGCCCGGTGCCTCTTTGACGCACCACCCCGCAAGCGGCGTCGAGGCGCCCGGTGCCTCTTTAAGGCACCCCGTAAGCGGCGACGAGGCGCGGCCCGGTGCCTCGACGAGGCACCCCACACGCGGCGCCAAGGCACGGCCCGGTGCCTCTTCGAGGCACCCCCGAAGACACCCGCCCATAGGTTGGGCACGACCCGCCACAAGGTCGACCACGGCTAAAGAGCTAAGCCACCCTCCCGGGGCCTTGACAAGGCGACGAGCTAAGTTCTTACAAGAACAATTTCGGGCTCATTTGGTAATGCCCCACGCCCCACAAGCCCAACCTAGTGGCGTGTTTGTGTGCCTCCAAATGCTCGGCCCAAGCGAGAGTCTTTCTAAGCCCGAAGCCCATTATGAAGAGGGACGATCCAAGCCCATTTTGAAGGACGCTTGGCTGCCACACTAACTCCCTTCCTTGGCCGCCAAGTTGGTCTCTAACGAAGCATTAAACACATTAGCTTGGCCGCCAAGGAACAACATTAAAGACAACTAATAAGAGCTTGCCTTGGAGGCCACTCTTCTCCACCTCCTCTCGGAAACTTGGCGCCCACTCCAAGGAGCTTGCCTTGGCCGCCACTTCTCTCCACCTCCTCTTGATGCTTGGCGTCCAAGCTAAGGAGCCGACCCCCCTTCCCTTCCGCAGCCTATATAAGCACGCCTAGGGGTCTCCTTTTTAGGTAGATTGGATTTGAGTTTAAGCGCTAAAAGCCTTGCTCATCCGGTCTCTTCTCCTCAAGGGAGAACGGGCCGGGAGAGTCCCCCTTCGTTGGCTTCTAGCCTTGACCGATCCTTGTTTGAGCCCATAGCTCGATCCATCTTTTCCGTCTTTGTTTCAAGAAGACCTTTTCTTTCCCTTTCTATTGTAATCGAACGTTTCCGCCGTCTAAATATTATTTCAGATTCAATCTCTTTCAAATATCCAATCAAGAACACCTCCACGAGACTCAATCGAACCAATCCCCACCGATCATGGACTCGGATCACATCATTTGGTATCAGAGCCTGTCGACTTGAGTTTCTCAAATTGTGGGGGTACGAATTACTTCTCTACATTTCTGGTTGTTGGTTGCTCGAAACCCTTTCTTGCCTTTTGCCCAAGCTAGTCTCGTTTTTCCCCTTCTCCCTTAGCCAAATCCAATCGTCTATAAAAAAAAAAAAACAGCCTTGTTTTTGCCTTTACCTTTTGTCGAGTTTCCATTGCTTCCATCCAAACCAAACCAGCCTCGTCCCTTTGCTTTCACCAAAAACCTCTTCTACTTTCTTAAAAGCACCACTTGGTGAAGAGAAAAAAAAAAGCCTCAAGTGCTCGATCTTTTAAAGGTCCTAGTCCTTTGATAAGAGTGTTTGTCTTGCGCACACAAAAAAAAACCAAGAGAAGTGTGCCTTAGACTAGACACCCCTACTTGTGTCTTGTCGTTGGAAAAAAAAAAGAAAAAAAAAAGAGAGGTAGTACCTCTCCTTGCAAAAAAAAAAAAGAGAGAAAGAAGAAGTAGAAAAGCAAAGAAAAAAAGAGAGATAGTATCTCTCCTTTGCTATTTAAATAAAAAGGAAGATGTCGAGCCTTAGGCCATCAAGTGGTCCAGCCAAGGTGCTTACGCCATCTCGTCCCCTCTAGCCTTCTATTTTGTTTTTCCCTCAACCCCGAGCAACCCAACACCTACCTTGTGGGGCTAGTAAATACTCGCCCACAAGCTCAAGTCACTTGCCCTTTGATTCCTTCTTGGTGTCGCTCTCTTGGACGTGTGGAGGATAACTTCTTGACAAGAAATTCGGTGGCGAAAGAAACATTTCTAGTAGAGTGTGTGAGGTAGAGCTCCACATAAAAATCGAGTCAAACACAAGTCACTCCTCCTATTTTATTTTCTTTTTGAGAGTGAGTGGGAGACATCGGGTGAGGATTGGAAAACTTGGAGTTAACCACCCGGTTTCTCCAAGTTAACGGAGGGAGTTCGGTTGTGAGGGAGTGTAAAAAAATTAAACACATCGAGTCAAACACATGTGCGTCATTGGATTACTCTAACCCTTACTAGTTCCGTGTTTGGTCGTCTTTTGTGATGTTTAGGATATAATGGAGCATTATCTTAAAGAAGAGCCTACTCTCCAGTCCTTCCATGGCACTCAGGACTTTCTTAAGTACATGGTTTGGGAGTGGAAAGTTGAGTGTTTCTTCAATTACTATGAATACATAGGCGAACAAGAAGTGGCTCTTGCCATTAGCTGCTTTAAAGGAAATGCACATGATTGGTGGAATGAATATGAAGCAGAATGTGCTTACTTTGGGTATCCGCCGATCCGCACTTGGGAGGAACTAAAAACTGTCCTTAGAAGTTCCTTCGTTCTGCGTGATTATAGATTGCGCCTAGAAGTCAGATGGGATAGGTGTAGGCAACACCATCGCTCTCCCCTTGCATACCACGAAGAGTTGTCAGAACTTATGTTCTTTGCAAGCCACCTCTGCAGAGACAGGTGCATTCTAACTAAATTCATTAATGGTTTGAGCACTGACCTTCGTTTGTATGTTAAGAAGCATAGGCTTGGGAGTAGAATGCCGTTATCGTATGTCTTACAAGAGGTTAACAAGAAGTATGAAAATCAACAAATGAAACATTCTACCAAGGGTTTTATTGAAAAAGAGGTGGGGGGCATTCCCCAACACGTGGCCGACATCTCGCCTCCCTCAAGGCAGCCTCCTCCTATAGTGACCCCAATGTCGAAACAAAATCCGAGGGTCCAAGAGTCAAGACATAAGTCTTTGAGGGTTCAACCAACGGTTCCATCTTCATTAGTTGAATTATCAAGGCCTATAGAGGGAAGAGGCAACCGACCCGCTACACGCCACGATCTAGAAATGATCGACTTGAGCAAGGCCAATGTGGAACGGGTCAAGAATGTGGGTCCTAAGGCCCAGGGCGAGGTCAAGAGCCCTCTCAGCCAAGGTGCACTCTTAGCACCACCCCTTGAGGTCACCTCCAAGTGTGGCATAGCAAGGCAAGTAGAAATCATTGAAAACTCAAGTGAGCAAGAGAGTGACCCGAGCCTTGACGAAAAATCAAGTGAAGAGGTGAATGACTTCATCGGGTTGGAGGACCTCATGAGCCAAGACAAAGAGGACTTCGTGGATGAGGCCTCTCCATTGGGCGGCCTATCATCCTCCAAGGAGTTCTATGTGGAGCCTTGCCAAGTCCAAGAGCTTCATGAAGAAGAAGGTGTTGGAGGATTCGTAGAAGTCGCCAACGTCATAACTCCAAAACCAAAGGCCCCCGTGGATGAAATAAGGAAAATGGTCCACGTGTCCCCGTCAAAGACCAAGGGTGATGATGCATCGAAGCCACAAACCAGTCAGTTCATGGCAAGGACCAAAGAGCTCCCACCATCCACTCTTCCTAGCTTCTTGAATTCCATGCACACTCCTTGGATGGATGCTCATCCGAGACTTGCATTGTCTTTACCCTTGAAATCATGGGTTATAGAAGATGATACGCTAGCCGCCATTGGGGCGTTCACATCAAAGAATTCTAACCCGTGTGCCACGTCCATTGAATGTGTGGCAACCCCTGAGCTCATCACACCAACTCCCATGCATGAAGGGAGTTCATCCTTTAGGGGAGTTTTCTCAACCCTCTCCTACTTTTTTGACGATAATGACTTAGGTATAAGACATGCAAATAGTCCGAGCTATTCCGCTTTATTTCATGCCTACATCACATTTAGGAGTAAATATTCATGCATACATCAT
Source organism: Polygonum maritimum (assembly GCA_963924305.1). Taxonomy (NCBI): domain Eukaryota; kingdom Viridiplantae; phylum Streptophyta; class Magnoliopsida; order Caryophyllales; family Polygonaceae; genus Polygonum; species Polygonum maritimum. Next base: position 18,093,356 of record OZ002737.1, on the reverse strand, counting down.
AGCTCTCTCTCTCTCTCAATATGTATCATCCAAGATGCACATGGCTCATCTTATGTCGTTGCTTTACCAATCTAAAAATTTGATTGGTCTGAAACGATATAGGTCGAAAAAGAAAAGTTGTCGGGCTAATGCATGTACAATGTCATATCATCTTGAGCTTGGAGATTATGTTGTGCGTATATCTTTTATATTGCATATATTATCTTTATGGGCTTCGTGTGCTTATCTTATAGGCCAATGGGGTTCGGGGTCGAATCCTTCTCAATTGGGGGAGGATGATGTGATCACGCCCGGCTCACATCAAGACGCCGAAGCCGAGGTACCGCCCGGTGCCTCTTTGAGGCACCACCCCGCAAGCGGCGTCGAGACGCCCGGTGCCTCTTTAAGGCACCCCGTAAGCGGCGACGAGGCGCGGCCCGGTGCCTCGACGAGGCGCCCCACACACGGCGCTGAGGCACGGCCCGGTGCCTCTTCGAGGCACCCCCGAGGACACCCGCCCATAGGTTGGGCACGACCCGCCACAAGGTCGACCACGGCTAAAGAGCTAAGCCACCCTCCCGGGGCCTTGACAAGGCGACGAGCTAAGTTCTTACAAGAACAATTTCGGGCTCATTTGGTAATGCCCCACGCCCCACAAGCCCAACCTAGTGGCGTGTTTGTGTGCCTCCAAATGCTCGGCCCAAGCGAGAGTCTTTCTAAGCCCGAAGCCCATTATGAAGAGGGACAATCCAAGCCCATTTTGAAGGACGCTTGGCTGCCACACTAACTCCCTTCCTTGGCCGCCAAGTTGGTCTCTAACGAAGCATTAAACACATTAGCTTGGCCGCCAAGGAACAACATTAAAGACAGCTAAGAAGAGCTTGACTTGGACGCCACTCTTCTCCACCTCCTCTCGGAAACTTGGCGCCCACTCCAAGGAGCTTGCCTTGGCCGCCACTTCTCTCCACCTCCTCTTGATGCTTGGCGTCCAAGCTAAGGAGCCGACCCCCCTTCCCTTCCGCAGCCTATATAAGCACGCCTAGGGGTCTCATTTTTAGGTAGATTGGATTTGAGTTTAAGCGCTAAAAGCCTTGCTCATCCGGTCTCTTCTCCTCAAGGGAGAACGGGCTGGGAGTGTCCCCCTTCGTTGGCTTCTAGCCTTGACCGATCCTTGCTTGAGCCCATAGCTCGATCCATCTTTTCCGTCTTTGTTTCAAGAAGACCTTTTCTTTCCCTTTCCATTGTAATCGAACGTTTCCGCCGTCTAAATAATATTTCAGATTCAATCTCTCTAAAATATCCAATCAAGAACACTTGCACGAGACTCAATCGAACCAGTCCCCGATCCTGGACTCGAATCACATCATCCTTATCATGCCCAAAAGAGCAACACTTATCGCAAAAGTGAGGTTCATTCTCGAAAAGAAAATTACAAGCCATGGATTCTCCATCATCAAGATCAAGAATAATATCACGAACAAGAGGCATAGAAAAGTTAACTTCAATAAGCACTCTAGCAAAAAGACCCCTCTTCCTAGAAGTAGTAACCGGATCCATAAACAAGGGTTTCCCCACAAGAGAAGCAATTCTAGACAAAGGGGCAAAGGACCAATAATTTTTAGCAATACCAAACATGTGAACCCAAAAAGGAATGGTAGCTATATCTCTACGGTTAAAAGCAAACTTAAGAGGAATATGCTTGAGTATGAGAGGTTTACCATGGATCAAGTAGGGGTCGTTTCTTAGCACATTGTCACAATCCTCCTCCGAGTCGAAGTTGAAAATCAACCAATCCTCCTCTTCACGGTATCTTGATTTGACTCCCCATGTTTTCCGAAGCTCATTGATAAGAAAGTGGCCCGGATGATGGCCAACGAATTGGCCGAGAAGCGACCACCCCCACACCTCATGTCTCAGGAGGGCTTCAGAGGTCTTGAGAAGCACACGCTTGGGGTCCGTGGGAGGGATATACTCTAGCTTGCCACCGAGCCCTTGGTTCATGAAAACACATTTGGGAGGGTTCGCCCAAGCATTAGGCCGACCTTGATTGGGGCGGTTGGCTGCATTCCTAGCCTTCGCAACGTCTGCGTACGAAGAAGCCTTCACATGTGCATTGCTTGGGGTTGGGGTATTGATCTCATTCAGCTTGGATGAGGTGTTGTCATGGGTAGTAGTCATGGGCGGCGCACCGGAGATGGGGCCGCTAGCATTCATGTTTTGGGCGGCGGCGGTGGAGCCATGGCTATCAGCCAAAGGCACATTATTGTCCATGGAATTGGCCGTCGTCCTTTTTGCTTGCTTTCATGTTTTGCCATCATCAATCACGAGCTTAGTGGTGTTCTTGCCTCCACCACCATCGGCCATTTTGCTTGCTTTCATTAAGCGATTTTTCTTAGAAATTTTAGCCACCATGGAAGCCTTAGAACTTCCAGCCGGTTCTCTCAAATACTTGGACGGATCTCCCACACAATAGGTGGTCGAGGAAGAACGGGAATTTTTCCCCATAACCACCAAACTCACGCCCAAAGCCGGAGGTGGAGGAAAATCTAAACAAAGAACCTAAAATCTGCAATGAACCACAAACAAACCACACCAAGAGAAGAGAGGAGGGAGAGTGGCCGGAACTTGTAAAAACCGAGAGCTAAAATCAAGAACAAAAACATTTACACACTTCCCGGCGGGGGGAGGGGGGGGACCGAGCAACACCAACTAGATGGGGCGGCGAGGGAGCACACACCATGAAGAAAGGGGGACGAAAAGCCTAGGGAAAGGCCATCGCCGGAGGGCGAACTCGGAGAAGAGAAGGGAAGGCCGCCGGAAATCGCTCTTAGAAAAGAGAGTTTTAACTAAAAGCTCTTTCTTACTGAGAGCTCTTTCTTTTCTTTGCTAAAAAGCTTAATTCGACTATGAAAAACCTCCCCCCTTTATTTCTTTTAAGGGGAGGAAAATAATCAGCAGTTACAACCTAAAAAAAGTAACAAACCTATAAAGAACAACCAAAAGGTTGTTCAAAATAAAGATCAAGCGAATGGTCCAAAGACCGTACAAACCGAAAGTTCACACAACAAGTACACAAATAAGAAGCACGCATGCCACTTATAAAGTGTACAAACCATACAAAAGGCACGAAGGCCAAACCAAAAGACCTCAAGAGCACAAAACAACCAACACGGCAATCCACACAACAAGGTACAAAACAACAAAACATCATAAGTTATAAACATCCAAGAGAGGGAACCTAGCATGGAGTAGCCGAGTAACATGAGAAATGATGAGTCGTGCGACAACTTGAACCGGCATAAAATTGTTGTCGAAGACCTTGGCATTCCTAGCATGCCAAATGAGGTACACCGAAGCGGAGAGCACAACATCAAATCCTCTGTCCCGTCCCACGTCCCCTTCCCGTGTCCCTCCTTTCTTATTGGTCGAAAGTATGGGTCCTCCCTATATTTTCCCTTTAATTCTACCGAAATAAATGACTTCGACCAATAAGAAGGGAGGGACACGGGAAGGGGACAGAGGATTTGAATCCCAACAACGGGCACGATCGAGGCAATCCCGGTGAGATGCCCGAAGACCGCGCCGCGAGCGGCGAGAACGCCTCAGCCACCTAAGGGCCACCGGCACCGAATGGACATAAAGAGGAATTGAAAACGAACTTGTACCTCATGCCAAATGTCTATAGTGTACGAGCATTCGAAGAACAAGTGTTGATGAGTTTCAAGCACATGGACACATAGCCGGCAGCCGGCGTCCACATCCAGAAAAAGCATCCGACCATAAGTTGACAATCTGCCCAACTTGGCGAGCCATAAGATAAAGGAGTGTTTGGGAGTATTGTGCGGCTTCCACACCTCCTTGGACCACCGAACAACACTACCACGTCTTCTAATGGCATCATAAGCCTTAGCAACACTAAACTGATCACCAGTGCACCAATCACGCAAGCAATTCTCAACATTAGAAAAATCAGTCCCACGGCTAACAATCAAGTCCCGGGCATAGATAATATTCTTGATCAAGGAGGAATCCCTCCGGTGCGGCGTCCAGTCAATAGCATCGTGAATCTCAATGTATTTGTGGTGCACCCACCGAACCCATAAACAATTTCTCGTAATCAATATATGCCAGAAATGTTTAAGGAGAAACGAAGAGTTCCACGTACCTATATCAATAAGGCCAAGGCTACCTTCGGAATGTGGGAGACACACAAAATCCCATCGAACTTGAGCCCTCTTCCATAAGAAGTTGCGGCATAAGGCCTCTAACCGAAGGATAACAGTCTCGGGCAAGGGAAAAAGACCAAGCCAAAATGCTTCCACGCCTTGAATAACCAAGGCAATAAGCTCCCTACGACCTGCGAAAGAAATGGACTTCTTCGCCCAAGCATTCAACATCCCACCAATTTTATCAAGAAGCGGGTTATAGTGCATGACCTGAAGCTTGTTCGGACTAATGGGAATACCAAGATACCGAAATGGGAACGATCCTTCTTGGAACCCGGAAATATCAATCAAGCTCTGCCTATCGGAATCCGGAACTGATGCTAGAAAAATAGATGATTTATGCTCATTGACGGCAAGACCAGACATAAGCTGAAAACACTTAAGTCTATCCACAAGAATTTTGATCGAGGCATGATCCCCACGGCAAAATAAGACCACGTCGTCAACAAACATTAAATGCTAAAGCCTAAGACTTAGACAATTCTGATGAAAGTTGAAAGAAGTATGGGCCGTTTCCGCTTTGACTAACCTGGAGAAGAACTCCATACATATAAAAATAAGAGCGGTGAAAGTGGATCACCTTGACGAAAGCCTCGTTTGCCTTGAAAGAAACCGTGCACATTCTTATTGATCTTGACTGAATATGTAGCAGATGAGACACATTCCATGACCCATTTGATGAACAAATCAGGAAACCCAAGCTGGCCCAAGGCGAAGCTAATAAAGTCCCAAAAAATAGTGTCATAAGCCTTAGCGAAATCCACATAAGGAAATAGCGACAAGTGTCACGTCTGACATTGTATATGCGTAGCAGTTCTTGAACAAGAAAGATATTATCCGACATCAAACGCCCCTCAAGAAAAGCATTTTGAGCCGGATCAATAACGATTTGTCTATGGGTGGTGGTGCATGGCCGTTCTTAGTTGGAGGAGCGATTTGTCTAGTTAATCCCGTCAACGAACGAGACATCAACCTGCTAACTAGTTATGATTGAGAGTTCTTTTTTGATTGTATGAATGGTGGTGCATGTAATTAAGAATGTATAATAAATAAATCGTTCATATATTATTTTTTTATAGATTTACTTAGTATAAATAAACAAAACTTTCAATTTCTATTTTATAGATGGATAAATACTTCATTATATCATAATGTTTATAGATAGATACTTCATTATATCATACTTCATTATATCATAATGCACAGATTTACACTTCATTACATCTCCCTCCTCCGCGTTCAACGCACGCGCACCTTCACTGCCACTTTGCATAAAATAAAATTCTTCTCCCGAAATGCGATTGTTCGGTGTCGGTGGGGAGAAAAAGGCATCCTTCTCTTATGAAAAGACTTTTTCCCCTCTATTGATTGCAAATCTGATACAGTAGTAGCCCAACTCCGTATTCCACTCTCCACAGCTCAATCAGCTCGAAACCACACGCCAACTTCAGGAGCAGAGAAGCTGGCTCCGATTTCCCAACGAATGCCTGGTTTTTGAGCTTCAGCTATTGTAAGTATGTAAAATCGAGCTCTGTCTACAACCCTAATTTCATCGAGATCTCTTACCTCGGTATCTTTTGCTCTAGATCTCCCATTTCTACCTACTGCTTTGTTCATCACTCCCTCTTAGCTACCTTTTGTGATGCTTAGTCGACTTCTATGCGTAATGCGCATTCCTTACTCCTAGATCTGAACAAGTCTTGTAGCCTTCCTCGTTTCCACTACTGTGCTTTCTTAATTCGTTGTTTTTCCGATCACGTTATAGCTTTTGCCTATTGATTTGGCTTTGCTTAAACCTGTGCATTAATTATGTTTGATTAAATTGTATCCTTGTTTGCGTTTCAGCCTTCATTGGTTGGAATTAGGTTAAGCTGAGTGTGGTTTTGCAAACTGCAAAGATGATGTTTGGACGCTCCCCCCTTTTGAGAACTGCGAATCTGAGGCCCGAAAATCTGGGGCAAAATGCTCTGGCTATGATTGGGAACCTCTGTTTCACAATGTTTGTAGTTGCGGTCTTGATCTTCACCATCATTGCCGCCACATATGAGCCCGAGGATCCGCTGTTCCATCCCTCCGATAAGATCACCAGTTTCCTTGTCTCCACGTCGAATGCTACGTTCAAATCCGACAACACGGTGGTGAAGACCGGGGAGGATTTCATGGCTTCCAATCAGACGGCGTTCTCTACTTTCATCAACATCACTGATGTTGCTGGTCCTAATGAGGAGGGTGTGGCTTTGAGCTCTTCCGAGTGTGAGGGTGAGATGGGCAAGCCCATCGAGTGCAGGGATCCTGAAGTCTTTCATATGATGATGAGAGCTGCCATTGAGAAGTTTAATGACATCCATTTCTATCGTTTCGGGAAGCCGGTTGCTGGCTCAGATGATAGCACCTGTGACATGGCATGGCGGTTTAGGCCCAAGGAAGGGAAGTCTGCTGTGTTTTACAAGGATTATAGGAGGTTTGTGATTTCAAGGTCAACGAATTGCACTCTTACTGTCACAAGTATTGGAGAGTACCATAGTGGCCTAAATGCAAGGAAGAGGAAGAAGAGGCAGCAGGTCTTTGAGAAGGCTCCAGAGAACGCAGCGGGTTCGGTTGTCGTGCCTGTTGTTGGGGAAACTATAAACGATTCCCTTCCTATAGTTGAATCGGAATCCTCATTCAAGGATGGGAAGTACTTGTTTTATGCAGGTGGAGGGGATAGGTGCAAGAATATGAACCAATATCTTTGGAGCTTCTTATGTGCTCTAGGAGAGGCTCAGTATTTGAACCGAACATTAGTGATGGATTTGACCCTTTGCCTGTCTTCCATCTACACCAACAGCAATCAGGATGAGGAAGGAAAAGATTTCAGGTATTACTTCGATTTTGAGCACTTGAAGGATTCAGCGTCTGTGTTGGACCAAGTTCAGTTCTGGGCAGACTGGAAAAAGTGGCACAAGAGGGATAGGTTAGGCCTTCATGTAGTAGAAGATATTAAAACCAGTCCAGTGAGGCTGCAAGATGTGAAGGATACATTGATAATGAGAAAGTTTGGACATGTTGAACCTGACAATTACTGGTATAGAGTGTGTGAAGGGGAGGCTGAATCTGTGATCCAAAGACCATGGCATCTTTTGTGGAAATCAAGACGGTTGATGGATATCGTCTCTACTATTGCATCAAGGCTGAATTGGGACTATGACTCTGTCCATGTCGTGAGAGGCGAAAAGGCTATGAACAAGGATTTGTGGCCAAATCTTGATAGGGATACGTCACCAGATGCCCTCCTATCCAAACTAGGCAGCAGGATTGAAGAAGGAAGGAATCTTTATATTTCAACAGATGAGCCCGAGGCTTCATTCTTTGACCCTTTAAAGGACAAGTACACCACTCATTTTCTTGACGAGTACAAGGACCTTTGGGACAGAGATAGTGAATGGTACTCGGAGACTGCAAAGATCACTGGTTCTCCAGTTCAGTTTGATGGTTACATGAGGATATCTGTTGACACGGAGGTGTTTCTCAGGGGCAAGAAGCAGATTGAGACTTTTAATGACCTCACAAACGACTGCAAAGACGGAGTGAACAGCTGCAGTACAAGTTCCTCTCGCTGATTGCAAATTATCATGGTATTTGTATAAATAGCACTACTATTTCCCAGCTTTATATTGTCAGGAATTTTGTTCAGTCTCATATTAGACTCTTTTAACTTGTTGTGTTACTATCGCTGGATTTCCATTGTCTCTCTTCGGTAATTCATTACTTGTGTTCATGTTGAGAACTTAGATTTTACTTGTGAAAATTTGAGCAGCTTCAGCTATATTTTAGATAAGATGCTTATTGAATGTGTTCCTGAATTGCCAAACTTCATGAATTCTGATTTTGTACTGCTTCTGCTGATTTGCCTGCGCTCTTGTTGTTTATGTGCCTGCGTTCACAGTTTTGATGAGTTCTTATGTGCCACCACTGCCACGACCCTTTCCTGATTTGCCCTCCCAAATCCTTCCGGGTCTTGATGCAGATTGTGATCTCCACTCAATGTCTATTTTCCTTTCATGTATTTATAAACTTCAGGGCGCAAAGTTCAGTTTTCCTGTATGAAATTTGAATAAAATCAAGTATTCTTTGTCTTATTTTACTCAATAGGATTCCTAACTCTTTAGTGATGTGTTGTGAGGAACTTATGATAAGTCACAGGCACATTCAAATTTTATTTTGAATCAGCACCCTTGATCTAAACCTTACCATCCACCCGGCAATATTAAAAAGCGCCTGACCAGAAGACGTTTTGCTTTTATAACAATTTAATCAACTGGAAAACTTAAGAATAATCAACAGCAAAGAGCCTGACCAGAAGCGGCGTACAACAAATCAATAACCACAATAAAGTAACGTACATCCCATTCTCATGGCTTAATAATTAGGTAAAGCTAGTAGGAAGCGGCGTTGTAGACGAAGGGAGGGATGGAGTACAGCCTGGTGTCTTCACTGAGCGGGCGATAAGACGGGGGCAGAGGGGCGCCCGAGATACCGCGGCTTGCATCAGTGGGGACACTGCACGGGCCCGGGGGTGCATCCTCTAAGTACACCTTGCAATCGGAGAACTTGAGTGAGCCCATCTCGTATTTCGAGAGGTTGATCTTGAAGTATCCCTTGGCATCGGTACGCCTGCTCACCACCGAGAATGGCGTCGCCTCGTATCCTCCTTGCCCCTTCGATGCTAGGCACGTTACCCTTGCCAGTGCTCCTACATAAGGCCGGGGAAGGGTTCAATATATCAGATTGATAGGTGGACATGCTATTTACACACGCCTTGATTGATGAATGAATAGAGGTTAATTATGCATGGATTGATATTTACCAGGGAGCTGGAATAGGTTGCCGGCTTTCCTACAATAGATGCTGCCTTGGATCTGAACGTGGTATCGCTCGTCCTTGGGCTTCGCGATGTAGGCGGGCGTCTTTCTGTACATGGGTCTGTCGTATTCGGCGGTGGCAAGACACGCCAATGCTAAGAACAACACAGCTGACGCCCAAAGGAAACGTGAGACTGCCATGCTTGTAGGCTGTGTGTGTTAGCAGTTACTTTGGGGGTTTAGATTACTTGAGTTGGAGATTAGTTTATCTTTCTTGCCTTTTTTATAAATGATTATAGGTTGATTCTTGCAATTACTTTCAGGTATATAATTTCAGTGTCCTTCCATTTTTCTCTAGTAGGAAGAGTCTTGCCTTGTTTCCGGAGGAGTTGTGTGCACGTTATATTAGTGAAATGCATGAACTAAATTCGGCCGGTATGACATGTTCCACATATGTGTTCGTTCTTCGTCTATTTTGACAAATCAGTTCGTCTTACGTTTTGGGCTTCTTTTCAGGCCCATTTTCAGGATGGGTTTTGGAATGTAAGAACATAAACATTTCCGAGAATCACATAAGTTCATCAATATATATATATAAATTCTCGCGAACTTTTATTTTTGAGAAATCCAATTAATGTTATGTTGATCATTCCGACTAATTTTTATATCATAACTATATACTAAAGCTGGGGTTAGAAATAATATTTAGTCCAACACGTGTCACATCCTTATTGGTTCGCGTCACCTATCTTTATTAATACAATTCAATTTGTTTGATTGGTTGAAATTTCATTGTAGACCCCACATTAAATTTCTTCTTATCTACTAATTCCCATTTTAATTATAGAATTTATCCAAAAAAAAACAAATCCTAACTTACCGTATGGCGTATGCATATGTAGCCAAATTTTAAAAAACATCTATCTAATATATTGGTTGAAATAAAGTACGTATATATTGCAAGAATAATGTACGTATGGTATAGAATAATCTTACCCAAAAAAACCCTAGCTTACAATTTTTTTTATGGCGCCTATAATAATGAATCCCTTGCATAATATAATTTGGTGCGGGTCAAATCTCATATGAATTCACTAATATATCATACGTACAAGGTGTTCATTATCTAATATATTGCTATAATTTAGTTAAAAAAACACATCCGTATAAGGTGCGGGGCAAAGTCGGATACGAGTCGATATTTCTGAAAGTTCTTCTTTGTGGTGATAATGCCAAAATTTCAATGTCAGGGTGTTTCAGGTGAATGATGAATAATAATCACAATCTTCTTAGTGAACTCATACAAAAAAACAATATGAACTACAATATCCAAGTGTGTTATAAAAATAAGGATATTAAATATTTAGAAATCATACAATTATGATCTACAGATAAGGAGTTAAATAAATTAAAATATTGTTCAAAAATTAAAATTTTGGGATTGATTTGAATATCAAGTAAACGGGTATGATGATAAGAAAATAGTGGCTGGAATAATATGTTTAATGACATATGTTAACTCCACAATCCACATTAAAATACATCACTTATCTTTTATTAAACTAATCTAATGGCTCAAATTTATTTGACTTACTTTTTATTGATTAAAATTTAATTATACTCACACATAAATGTACTACATATATGCTATATGCATGTAAATCATTTCAATATTTCATATGATTTGGATTTTGATTTTTTTTTCTAAAATTTTTTATCAAATGAAATATAATGATTAAGTAAGAAAACTTATTGATCAAGCATTAAATTCAATCAGTATTTATACAAAGTAAATTCAAATTCAATCATATAACACCTTTCTCGATTACAAAAAATATTCACATAATTGAAAAATAATATATAATATATCATAAAAAAATTTAATACATAATATATCATTAAAAAAATAAGTATAAACAAATGTTCAAATCCCATAAGATAGATTAAAAAAATTGAAGAAATTGTACATAATCTTACATTTATCCAACTATTATTTTTGTATGAAAATCCAAGCAAGTCCAAGTCGTGCCTTCAAGGCACGGGTGTAACATCCCGTCTTTCTGACAAGGCGTTACTCGTTAGTAGACCTCACGAGGCGCTACCAAGCTAGTTTGACAACAGAACATCCGGATCTTGCAACGCGGGCACGGCGAGAAAACATTGAAAAACATCCAACTTGTATTACGAAATAAAACTTTTACAAAACAGATCATGATCCCATCTAATACAAGACTAGCAGTTACGAACTTCCCCAAACCCCAAGTACATTAACTACCAACTTACGATATGAAACTATACAGGATAATTCAAACAATAAGATAAATTAGAATGACAATAACCCTTCCCAAAACCTCAATCCATTTTATGACACGTATCGCCGCTTCGCACCACCAATCCGCCAAGTCCCTACACGGATTCCTAGATACCTGCAGTCTGAAAAATAGTTTCCCGAAGGGTCAGCTACTATCTTAATTCAAGTCAGAAAACATACCTAAAGCACCACCTAGCTGAACAAGTCGCAGAACGACTTACCTGAAAGCAGAAAAACTTCCACCTAAAATCCGAGAACCCAACGAAACCACTACGAACCCCTGAATATTTTAATGATGAAACCGAACCCAGAACGGACTCTAATTAATTCCCGGATATCACCCCCACTCAACCCCACCAACCTCCTTATTCTTTTGACTTTTGACCAAGAAGACTAACCCCTCCTTCCACTTCCTTCTTTCGCTTCTTCACTTACCATGGGCCCACCTAAGCCACTTTTCTTTCCTTCTCCCTTCCTTCATCTCAGTGGCCCACCACTCTACCCTTCTCCTTCCTATTCTAATTCTAAACCCACCCCAACACCTTCAGAGACAATCCATGGCCTCCAAGCTCTTCCTTCCGCCGCCAAGACGCAAAGCCGCCCAGCCCTCGATCGCTCTCGCTCAACTGCCACTCGACCCTCACCTGGCCGCACCTTTCTCCACCTCTGCCTCTCGTTCCTTTACGGCCTCGGTACCCCCGGATTCCCCCTGTTTCCGCCCGACCCGACTGGCCACGCCCCAACCCACTACCCGGCCGCCTTCTCCGCCTTCTCTCAATGGTTCCCGATCTGGTTCCTGCCCAGGCCCGCTCTCGCACTCGACCCTCCTCCGGCTCGCTCCATCCGCTTTACCCAGCCCGACTAACCCCGACGAGCCCGACTTCCGCTTCCTAGCTACCCTGCCCCGGCCCACCGACTCACACCCAACCCCCGACTCTACCGATCGAAAACAAATCAATGGCGGAAAAGAGATACAGTAAAAAGGAAAGGTAAGGAAGGTTACCGGCTGCTAAAGGCACGAGAATGGAATTGAAGAAAAACAAAAGATAAAAGAAATACTGAACGAGAATTTTGGATAAAATTTTTAGGTAGATTTTCGATCGGTTAGACAAATCCTAAGAAGATTATTTGGTTACTTTTATTCTTACATGTACTTAAATAATAATAAGACTCGAAGAACTTGCGGGTCAAGAAAATGGGACCAATTAAAGCCGAATATTACAACGGGCACTAACACTAAACCAATTACTTATATATTAACATTTTCAAAAGAACTTAGTTTTTTTTCTCAGAATTAGTTTTATCCCCGTATAATGTAGGAAGTGTGTCAATTATTTATTAGAGATATTGGTATAAAAGGCATATAATATCTATAAAATTCACCTATTTGAACAACGATTTTATTAAAATAATTTATAAAATATAGGGACAATTTTGTATAGATAATATAAGATTTATTTTAATAAATACTAATGGTAAGATCCAATATCTAAACTCTCATATAATTATATAAGATTTTTCCTTTTAAATAAAATAATATTTATTGAAAATACCATGTTCAAGTTGAAATGAATGTAGTAATTCTAGATATATATTTAAATATGTATAGATAAATTTGTGAATAAAGTTTATGGAATCTAGTTATGAAAATTTAATGGATTATTTTATTACATTTGTGCCATGTGACGTAAACTTTTGTGAAGACTTAACTTTAGCTTAATAATATAGTAGGGGTAGATAAAATTATTCTTATTTAATATATTTTATTTATTTGAATAAATAAATTTTCTTTAAGCCATTAGAATCATATTTAGCCCATTTTATATTTCCAAATTTGTATTTTATCTTTTAATATTGTTTTATTAAATAGCACTTCATAGTAAAGAGATCTCATATGAATATATTATTGTACTAAAATAACAATAAAAAATCCAATAAAAAATAAAAACCAATTAAAAGATCACATGCTATATCATATTGACTTTTAATGTCTCAAAATTATGATAAGAGGGATAATGATATATATATATATATATATATGAATCATCATCATCATAGAAAAATTTGAGAGGATGAAACGTAGGTAAAATTTACATTTAGTTAAAAAATAATTTTATATTGTTATAATTTGATACATGTTATTGTGATAATACAAATATGAAAACAACTCCATGTTCTTTAAAAAAAATAAAATTTTTATGCCAAATTATGTTAAGCTTTTCATTTTACAATTTTAATCATTAATATCCTATTTTAAATTAAATTAATTTTAAAATATGAAATACGAGTCATAGTCATGCATGACACAACAATACTCATGATGACCAATTTCCAAACATGTGTATAAAATCTAGTAATCTACTACAATACAATATAGATAAGAACCCAAGTATTTGTTTATGCCATGTCATCCAATCAGAACAAAATAATGATTTTATTTTTTAGTTGTATTTTGTAAAACTAACTCTTGTATTTTTATAAAAGTATAAGAGTATTTGTCTATTTGATATCTTACCTAGTTTTTGATAATTTTATGTATAACGTTTCTGTAAATGAGTGGAACATTTTTTAATCCAGGTAAGGAATTTTTTTCTATTTTTATTGTTTATGAATATTCTAGATAGCTAACTAAAATAATGGTCCATAATTAAAGCTCTTGCATTTTTTATTTATAGATAAAATACAATTAGACATATTATTATATACAAATGAAAACCTTAATGTTTTAATACGAAAACATTATTTCCATAAATAATTTGGCAAACTAATCTTACTTAATAATCTAGTCAAATTGGTTGAATTTACTTATTTATAGATAAAATATAAAAAATAACATTATCAAGTACAAACATAAACCTTCATAAATTAACTTTATAAATTGATTTTATAAAATTGATAGTTCTTAAATTTTTGTAATCTACTAAGCTATTAGACAACTTAGTCGTTTAAGTTAGTTCGAGTTCAGGCATTTGAACGTTGGCTAACCGCGAGTTCAACTCAATTGAATTACCAATTAAACTAGGTCGAGTTACGGAAAGTTCTTGTACGCGGTCAGTTTGACCAACAAAGCAATAATGTCATTTTTTCTCTCAATTTTATTATTAAATTACTATAAAGTTATTAAATAATAATGTAAATACAGAAATTTAATGAAATTATATTACAATTAAAATCACATTGATATATGAGAAATTTTGTTTGGTACCCTCGAGTTTTTGGCCTTTTCAATTGGTACACAAGTAAAAAACTTATTTCGAGAAATACCCCCGAACTCTTGCAAAAGTTCGGCTCGTGCCCTTACTTGTAATTTTTCTCTTACATTTCACTATATCTTTTACAATAAAAAATATTTTTATATTTACTAAGTTAAAAAATCAATTATAATATAAAATATAATTTAAACAAGTTTTAAATTTAATCTATAAAATTTCATATATCCTGTGATTTTAGGTTAATTTATGTTACATTTATCAAACTAAAACCAAATATATTCCCATACTTATAGTTAAAATTTCATTATATTGTGAATACACACACACACATATATATATATATATATATGGAAAGGTCATTTACTATTATTGAACAATATTTTTTATTTTCTCCTATTATTTAACAAATGAAAATTCATATATTCTATCAACATATGTACATATCTATATATAGAATTTGAATTGATGTTAAAAATTGTCAGAACTTACTATGTAAAATTTCATAATAAATTTCTATTATATAATATATTAATTTATATAAGTATTTAAATATGTTTGGTTTTAATTTGATAAATTATATCAAAAATTCAATTGAAAACATAACTTATATAATAAGTTTAGAGAGTATATTTTAAAACTTATTTAAATTATTTTTTATCTTATAATTGAATCTTAACCTAATAAAAATAAAAGTATGTATTTTTTATAGAAAATAAATGAAATATAAGAGAACAATTACAAGTAAGAGAACGAGCCAAAGTTTTGCGAGAATTCGGGGGTATTTAGCAGAATAAATTTTTTACTTTGGTACCATTCGGAAAAACCAAAAACTTGAGGGTACCAAACGAAATTTCCCTTAATATATTAATAAACATACATTATAGGTCAATAGATTCATACTCAAGACTATGAGTTTTGGATTATGCATTATCAAGTTAAAAATAGACTCGGGCTAAAATTTAATCTATAATCGATTAAGTTGGATTTATATTTCTATTACTGGTATATTATATGAGAGATTTGTAGTAGTTTATTTTATTTTTCAAACCTACGTGATCTAAGTCAAAATTCGCTTGTATGGTCCATTTCAAAATGGAGTTCATCACCTTGTTAGCGATTCAAAAACCATCCTCACATATCAACGATTTCAAATATATAAGAAGGTTAGTTGTCTCCAAAAGGTACAGCGGAAGAATTCATATTAGCTCCACAATAATTATTGTTTTTAATCTTTCAGCGCTACTTAAAAGACATCACTTTACCTTTGTCAAGTCATGGGTCCGATTCTGGAACCGGTGGTTCCGAATTTCCTGAATTTGGAATATAGAATTGGAATCGGGATGTAACTTGCAGAATTAACTATTCGGTTTCGGTTTTCTCGGTTCTAAGTCGGTTTCAGTTTTGGTTCGAACCAAACTGCGCTTCGCATCCAATGATTAACTATTTGAAAAATAGGTGAATTAATGGTTAATCTGGTTTGAGACCAACGATTTGGAGCCAACGGTTTGGTCCTGTTCACCGGCTCCGAAAACCCCTGAATTCAAATCGAGAGTTGACCGGAATCGCCGATTTGATTCCCGAAACCAACGGCTTTTACTAGTTCGATTTATCGGTTTGAACTGAACCGAATCCATGACACCCTTTGTCTTCTCATAAATCAACTAATCTCTTACGACTTTATGATATTTTCAATTTAAGAGATTGGTATAGAACTAAGGGCATCAAAGTTAGTATTTTAATCACTATTCAAACAACTCAAATTTAATCGTGATAAGGCAATTTCTAGTTCAAATCGGTAGACTTTCAAATAGTAATGAATAAAAATTGTGTTGTTTGTGTAGTTCTGTTAAATGAAACTTAGATTTGCTTGGAAAGCACGAACAAGAGGATCAAAAGTGAATAAAACACTCAAAAATGTTACAAAATAAAGAAAGAAAGTTTATGACGACATAGGAATCTCTTGGAACTAGGAGAGTAAGATTGATACTCCGTATGATTTAGATAGAACAGTGAGACATACTGACTTTTCTTTGATTACTAGGGATACATATAAATCTCATAAAGGGAGATAGACAACCTTTTTAATGAATCTCAGAGCAATAACCTTATATGCTCTTAAATTTTATGGATAATTTCTAATTTGGGCAAACTCAGCTATTTAAACTACCAGCGCCAGTTGACATCACATTCCCTCATCATTCTCTCCTCTGATGATTTTCTATGACACGTCGTCATTATTAGGCAGCCTAAAAAGGCATATTTTTTTTTTATAAAGGAAAGAATTAGGCTAGCTCCTACACAGTAAGAGACTATCCTATGGCATCCAGACGGATGAGGTCCCTAAGGACCGGATCAGAACTGAGCGAGCAAGTCTGCACATGACGGAACGAGGCCGCAATATGATCTGCAACTGAGTTGGCTTCCCTGAAGACATGCCGGATACCCCAACTCTGAAAGTTACTGACTAAAAGCTGAATGTCCGCCCGAATAAGCTCCACTTCCCACGGACAGCTCCAATTGCCCAACACTGCATTTACCACCTGCAGGTTGTCACCTTCAATCACCAAACGGGGAATGCCACGCCGAGTAGCTTCAATAATCCCCTGCCGAAGCGCATAAGCTTCGGAAAACACCACGGAACGCCGCCCTAGGAAACCACCATCATAAGCAACAGTGTCGCCTGCAGAGTCCCGGATAATAAAGCCAAACGAGGCCACTCCACAGGAGTTTACGGCACCATCAAAGTTAAGTTTACAAAAATTACATGGGGGTTTGGTCCATCTCGCATTCCCCCTTTTGTCGGTTTGGGAGGCAGTTTTCGAGCACACATTTTTTGCCTCTTTGTCGGATTGTTTTGAATCCAACACTCTTTTCCAATCAGCCATTTGCTTACATGCAAAATCCATTGTTTCCTTAGTAAAAAGGCACTATTACCTCCAACATAATTAGCTCGGGGTTTGATTTTTATTTCTCCATTTTTTTGTCCTTTTTGACTTTTTGTTTGTCCTTTTTCGTTCTCTTAATTAGTTGGTGTGTTTAGTGTTGGATTCTGGTGTTGATCCCTGCACTGGTCCAATGGCACCGACAGCGTCTGTTGATCCTGCTTCGTCTGGAATGCGCAACACTTGGGGAACGATCAATGATGTCTGTTCTCGGATAAGATTTGAGTCGTGTAAACACTTTCCGAAATCAGTATTTTGCCCCTTATAAGCCTTAGGAAATCCACAAAATCTGAAGTGAGATAAAACAAATCAGCTGATCCTTTCCAAGGCTTGTGGTAAGGATCAAACTATAGAATAATGTATTAATGGATGTATGACTTCGACTAAGTTGAATCTTAAGAGAGATTATGTAACCAGCCCGACTTCATCTTCCTTTAGCCTTATATAGGGCGTAGGAAAGCCTATGGAGCAGTTTCTAGAAGTTATGGGCAGTTAGCAAGGCGGTTACAGCGGTTACCGCTGATCCTTAACCTCCAACGGCTCTCTCCTAGAGAGACACGTGGCCCATCTGAAATCAATCTTAAAAGGAAGTTACAAGAGTGTTTATCCAACGGTCATATAGGTAGTTAACCCACGTGATCAAAATTCAAACCGTTAAACTGTTGATCCCGTAGGTACTAATCAACCAGAACTATTGTTCATTGAACCACTGATCCCAGAGGGACATCTCAGTGTAACATATCCTTAATATCTCCCACTAGATCCCAAATATACTCACACAAGCGTGTACTCCACACCCCCAAACTTGTGATAAGCTAAATGGAACCTCATAAAGTCGTCATGAACCCCGATAACACTAAAAGGCCATTGATCCCTCAGGAACCATCACTGATTCCTCAGGGATCAACGATTGATGACACTAAAATCACCAACATTTAGTCAGTTTAGTTCTTTCTTTTGGGTTTTATTGGGCGTATATCATCTAGGTCTGAAATGCCCCCATCCTGACCCCCCAAATCCTGCTTTTGCGGGATTTTTCTAGGTAAATGTTGTTGTTGTTGTTGTTGTACCTCCAACATACTCCGTATAACATCCTATAAGTTGTGTTTGGTTTGCCCCCTTAACAATGTCCTCCCACCTTAACAATGTCGCCCTCTTTAAAATAAATCTTGTCCACAAGATTTGAGCCAAAAAACTACTACTTGAATTATTCACAAGACGTTTAGGATGCTCCCTTCTTGGCTTGTTCAACCGTATGATGAGTACCTTGTGGCAAGCCTTACCAACCTTAGGCTACCTTCTGACTTTCAATAGTACTTCTGGCACAAATTCCTCATCCTCTATGTCAATTGGAAAAGTAGTGGCAAGTATGTGGTTTCCCATTACCTTCTTCAAAAGAGAGACATGGAGCACTAGCTAGGTGAATCTTGGATGAAGTTGGAAGTTCAAATTCATAAGTAACTAGTCCAACTTTCCTAATAAAAGGGCTTGAATTGTCTACTAGCCAATTTCTTATTTCCCCTAATCTAGGTTGACATTTGCCGATTGGGTAAAACCTCTTCTTATTAGTAGACATAAGCATCCTCTTTTGAGCTCTACCGAACTTGTACTTGAGGTTCCTAATTATCGTATCTCTGTTCGAGAATTCTTAAGCTATACTTGCCACTATAAACCCACTAAGCAAGTGTTGTTTAATAGTAGGTGGTCATCTTCCATATACTACCTCGAATGGGGTCTTTCTAGTTGATCCTTGGTAATTGGTATTGTACCGATAGTTAGCCCAATTGACCCACTTAGCCCACTATTTAGGACATTCTAACGAAAAATATCTTAAGTAGTTTCCAAGCATTCATCCATGACTTCATTCTGTCCGTTTGTTTTTGGATGGTAGGCACTACCCATCCGCAGGGTTGTATCGTTCTTCTCAAAGAGTTCTAAAATAAATTCTCAAAAGTATTGGTTCCCAATCACATTTTAATGACCTAGGAATCCCCGCAGGGTTGTAAAGTATTGGTCCCCCCCCCCGAAATCCATGCATGGAGATATCTTGAGGAATTGGCAAAGGCTGAAGGAGGCTAGTTGGGTATGCATTTCATACTTGTTCTTTTGATAGATGAGGAAGTTAGCTACAAACTCTTCCACTACACTAAACATCCTTGACCAATAAACTTTAGCAATGAGTCTTTTATAGATCCTTTAAGGCTCCCGAATGACCACTGAATGGGGTGGAATGAAATTCTTCTAGCGATTAAGGAATCTAAGTGGAAGCTTCGTGGGCACAAATTTTCACATTGTAGAATAATCTTTCATCAATCAGCCGATAAGATTCCTCATGGCTGCTCGTTTCTCCAGATTATCCTGATTTCTTAAAACTTGGCGATAGCTTCTACTTCTTTTTGAATATACTCCTAACAACTAGGGAATAGATATAACTCGACAACTCATCTCTTCTTCTCTCCTTGATAGAGAATCGACAACTTTATTAAAGACTCCAACCTTGTACTCTATCTCCATGCCAAATTGTATCATTCTGCAACCCAATTTTTTATTGTTCGGGAGGGTGATAGGATAGTTTAGTAGGCGCTTCAAGCTTTTATGATCCAGTCTAACGATGAATCCACTTCCTAGCAAGATCGGCTCCAATGTTGTAAGTACTTCCATCACTTGAGCCATAAAATTCCTTTCGTACACGACTAGATAGTCCCTTGATGAAGTAAACTATAAGCTTATACTTCTGCATCAACACAACTCTCACTCCAACGCTAGATGCATCACATTTCACTACAAACTTTTACCTAAAATCTTGTAGTGTTAAGACTCGGGCTGTCATCATAGCCTTTTGTAGTCATTCAAAAGCCTTTTGTGCTTCATTGTCCTAGAAAAAGGATCTATCCTTTTCCTTCTTAAGTAACTCTGTAAGAGGCTTGCCTATTTTTTTATAATCCCGAATGAACTTCCGATAGTAGCTAGTCAAACAAAGAAACCAACCCCCTAACTCCCTTGATGGGCTTTGGTATTGAATAAGAGAGAACACTAGCAAACCTTACTCAGATCCATGAAGACTCTCCTAGCAGAAAGTATATGGCCCAAATGCTCCACAAAAGTTTTGCTAAAAGTGCATTTCTTCTTGTTAGCTACAAAGGCATGATGTTGCAATAGCTTCAACACTATTCTCATCTGATTTAGGTGCTCCTCCCACATATGGATATAGATGAGAATATCATCAAAAAACACAATTACAAACTTCCTCAAGAAGGTTCTAAACAAATCATTCACCATAGCTTGAAACATAGTTAAAGCATTGGTGTGGCCAAAGGGAATCGCCAAAAAACTAATAGGGACCTATTTGAGTTCGAAATGTTGCTTTAGGCACTATGTTGGTTGCAACTCTTATGTCGCGATAGCTTGATCTCAGGTCAATTTTAGAAAACAATTCTACCTTGCCTAGCTCGTTAAGCATTTCTTGAATTACAAGAATAAGATATGCAAAATTCCCAACTTCCATCTTTTCCTTCACCAATATTATTGGCCTAAAGAATGGGCTTTGGCTTGGTTGAATTATCCAGGATTTAAACATTTCATCCATTAGGGTCTTAATTTCATTCTTTTGATAAACCCATATCGATATGGTTTTACATCGACATCCCCAACCCTTTTTTCAATATAATCTTATGGTCTATAACTCTTACTAACGATAACCCTTCTATCTCATCAAACACACCTCAAAACTCTATCGACAATTGTTTAATCCCAATAGTGTTCTCTTCAACAATTTTAGTTGCCCCACAATGCAGTTACTTAATGTCAATAACCCATACTAAGGCCTCATATTCGATGTCTGAAAGTTTTGTAAACTATTCATTGTTATAGTTGTGAAGTCAGACTTAATTAGGTCTTCTTGTATAGTCACATGTCGCCCCCTCTTGTCATCCAATCGACCGTCATTTCTTCCGAACCCACTAGGGTTTTCTTCATCGAAAACAACCAAGAGAATCCATGTGTGCCCTTACTAAGGCCTCATATTTGATTTCTCAAAATTTATCCAAACTATTCATCATTACATTCGTTAAGCCGAAGTTGGGTCTCCCTATATAGACACATGGTGCCCACTCTTGTCATCGAACTCGACCATCAAATCTTCCCAATCCATTAAGGTTTTCTTCATCAACAACAACCAGGAGAATCTAGGTATGACATCAATTCCGCTTAAGTCAAATGGATAACAATCGATTTCCATATACATGAGCCAAAATTTAGCGGCAACTTTATTCAAATCTCACTCGTCTCTCTCTACTCTACTTCCATTGCTTAGCCTCATCCCATATACCACCTTTTTCTCATCTAGAAGTTCTTTAATCTTAACAATTCTAGAGTTTATGAAGCAATGGCTTGCTCCATTGTCAACTAGAGCTATGATTTTTCTTTCACCCAATTTGGTTCTAATCCTCAATGCACATTTAGTTCGGATCCTCCATGCCCAAAACCTCTCTTCAATTCAATCATCCTTTCAACCCTTTGAGCCCCATCCATGGCGGCCATGAGCTTCGCCGCTGCAAATGATTGTAGATTCACTTGGATTTCAGGGCATATTCCCTCTTGAAAATGGCCAATAGTTAGTCGTTCCCAACCCGATGGTATGGCATGCGCAAGCTGTTAATTCGTTCATGAACTCGTCTACTCTTCCTATTTGTCTCAATAAACTCAATTGATTCAACCGGTTTGAGGCATCAACCCTTATGAATCACTTGACCAGCTCCAATTTGAAATCTTCCCATAAAAATTATGGCCTTTATTGATTGATCCACTGAAACTAGCTCAGCATTACATCATTCATCATCACCACCAAATAGTCGCATTTTAAGTATTAGCCAAAGATTCTTATCAATCATTTCACTCCATAAGAATTGTCTTTAAGAAAGTCATTTGTCTATTTCTATCTTGTACATAAGACAAGATTGTATTATTTGTATATATCGTAAATATTTTCGATCAATGAAATCATTCATTTACTTACTGTAAATGGTATCTAGAGCCTATGATAATTTTATATCCTCATTTTTTTAGCCCCCTTCCTATACCCCAAAACCCTAGTCAATTGGCATCTTTCGTCTGATCACGATCACCGATCACCATAACCTTCATATTTAGAATTATACCTAATAGACAAATATGTAAGAGAGTAGAAGATACTTCAAGGCTTGAAACAAGCTCTACAGACTTGGTTGAATTTATAAGATTTATATGTACTTACAAAGTTGTGGTTTTCAAGCTTGTGTTTCTGATAACTCTCTAGTTTTGATTATTACAAGTTTTGATTACAAGTTTTGATTCTCTCTTTGGTGCATAGACGATATTATTATTACAAGTTTTGATTCTCTCTTTGTTTATAGTTTCATCACTTCTCTAATCAGAAGTTTGCTCTCAAGATTCTAGGTTGTGTGTTACTCTTTCTTGGTGTTGAGATTACATATTCAAGTACTCTTATTCATTTGTCTAAACATTAATATTCTTATAATTCGCTGGAATAACGCAATATGCTTGAGGATAAGTCGATCCCCTCCATGGCGATGCTTTTTGTCATAAATTTGGCAGTTGGTTCAAATTTGCAATACTTAGACCCTAGTGCATATATGACTTAGCATGCTTTTATGGTATTTTCTTTTATATTGGTAATTACGTCCATTAATCTTGTCATAAGCAGGAAGTTTTTTGCATGGTCAAGCCATGGAGTAAAGCACTAGTAATCACCACCATTAAGCTTATTTGGTTTGGCTTCAAGAAATCTGTTCCCTCTATGTTAGCCGTCTATGCTCTTGCATGACAATGTCTCTACTAATTTCTTAGCCAATAACGCTATCATTGTCACCCAATTTCAAACATATTCAACTCGATGTTCACTATGCTTGTTACCTAATTGATTCACATGAGTTGATTGTTCGTCACATTCCAACAAGTAATCAAGTTGTTGATATTTTACGAAAGCTCTCATAGATTTACATTTCAGTTTTATGCAAACATTTGTCTCAATATTCTAGTCACTTTGCATCCATCAGGTTGTCGGTCTAGTCCAAGACACTTCAAGGTTGAGCACGATTCAAATCAAACTGAAATATTGGTCTAAACCGATTGAATTGAACCAAAACCAATACTATTTGCTTCGGTTTGGTTTTCTATTTAAAATTCTTAATTCAGTTTTTTTGTTACCTCGGTCTAATTTTTTTCACAAGAATACATACATTTAGCATTTTACATGCAAAAAATATAAACCAGACCAAACCATACAAAATCACCTTATATTAAATTTCAATTTTCACTTCGATTTGGTAATTGTTGGGTTGATTGGATTAGGTTTTAAATCAATGTTAAGTCCTAAACACTTAAGCAATAATAAGATGGGCTTCGATCCGGTTGTTGTTTGGTTGATTAAAGGTATGCTTATTAGTTATTTTATTCAATTTGAAACATCCCATGGATCAAGGATTATTGAGAACTCAATTTCCTTATCTTAACAAGCTAGACAATATCTTTGGATCGGACCGAGCTAAAGGGAATGAAGCCGATGACTTGGAAGAGACGGTTGGAATGATGGAGAATGTATATGTGACTCTTAATGATGATGATGATTTGGATGAATTAGCTGATATTAAGTCCTCCACCTTTGAAGAAGCAAAAAAAAGGTACATCTAATCTTGGAACTTCAAGCAAGAAAGATAGTGCTCAAACTTGGGCGAATGCAATGAAAGATATGAACAAACATCTAGAAACAATTGCACATTCTATAGTTACGAGAATAAATCGTGAGAACGAGCTTATTGAACAAAAAAACAATTATTGTCTGAGATTGCCATGACTCAAGGGATATCCGATGATGATGCTATTGAAGCTACCTGTATTCTAGCTAAGTCATCAAGTGACCTTGATATATTCTACAAATGTCCTAATGATGAGTGGAAGGCTCAGCATACATGCAAGCTCCTTCATTCGACTCGAGGTACAAGAGAAGCCTTTGGGGGAGGCTAATGTGGTTAAAATAAATTAGGTAGCTCATTTTTTTGGAGTGATTGCAATGCTATTTTGACGTGGTATCATTGGTACTTTTTTGGATGTGTATCACAAAACCTTATATGCCAAACATTATTGTGTAGTAGTCTCCTTGACTTACATGAAGATTGCTATTTTGGCATGGTTGGATGTGATATCTTATTTTTTTGTACAATAAGAGGAAAGCACTAGGCCTTCTAATCAGGGTAGGACCGGCCTATATCATCCACCCGGATGATCTTCAAAAAATGTCTAGCTTCACATATTCTTCCCTCGCTTAATCCAAGAGTGGTCCTCAAACAATCCTCCCAGTAATGTGTTTGACACATTGTCTTGATGCTGGCGAGTAGGAGTTGTGGGTCAGCGTTCCTGGCCGCTAAGTAGTCTGTTTCTCTGTTACTTTCCCTGTAGCAATGGAAAACACGAACCTCCTCAAAAAGGGGACAAGAGGCCTTTTATATCACCAATATTTGTCTGGGTTTCCCAAGGGCATCTCCATGCCCCCATAATGCTGTTAACTACGCATAGGTTATCGCCTTCAACCACTAGCCTTCTTATGTTAAGGGACTTGGCCCTCCGCACCCCGTCCAGAGCCACCAGAGCTTCAGCCTGAAGGATGGACGGGGCCGCCAAAATTTCGTCGATCCTGGGCAAGAACTTTCGAGTTTTCATCTCTCAAAATAAAACCTCCATGCGTGGAGGAGTTGGATCGTCGAGATCCATCGAAATTCATTTTCACCCACCCCTTGTCCAGTTTCTTCCATGTTGGGAATTTAGGTCTTTGTCGATTCACTGATTGCTTTTGCTCCATCTGTTTTGCGAACTTCCATTGAGAGTAAGTAGCTAGAGTCGTGTTAAAGTGTTTTTTATCCCTCAATGGCCTATCTCTATTAAGAGTCAGTTATTACGGTGCATCACAATAGTTCACCAAAGACAAAGTACGATAGTGTCACCTTTGTTACCCTTGACCGTTTGTAGTATACTATGATTCAAGTCATCCTTCTCTTTTAGAACAACTTGCACACCAGATCGTTGTTCAAGGTGTCGAAGCATTTTGATAGTAAAATCACATTCAAAGAATAAGTGATTGGTATATTCTTCTTGGGTTTCACATAAGAGCACATACTCGGCACTCTCGAGTAATACCTATATAGTCATTCCGTTGTTTGGAGGCAATCTGCACAAACCTTCCAGTTGAAGTTCTCCACCTTTGGGAGGACCTTCAAATTCCAAATCCATTTCATGTTCTTATCACGGAGATTTCTCATCTCTTCACACAATTGGGCAATCGTCTTAATGGAGAAAGTCCCATCCGAAGATGGTGTCTATATTACTCTATCTTCCTAGTCAATAATCGGAATGCGAACTTGCAGAATCCATGCTACTAAGTGTTGCGGAAGATGAGTTTGCAGTTTTTGAGCATCCCAAGTTTTGTCATGTAATACAAAATCTGATACTTTCTTCTTTACATCAGAGTTCTGTAGGTACAGTCTGAGACTCTGAGTGTGGTGTCATTTGGCCACGTGTCTGTCTAGAAATTTATACTCTTTCCGTTGCCCAGTTGCCACCTCGCACCCTTCATAAAAGTTGGCCAAACTGCTAGGATTGCGTTTTCTTTTCAATTGTCATGATGGAGTTACCAAACGAACCCTGTGGTTTTCGGGTTCAGTTAGAATCTTCCATAGTAGTTTCATTTGAAGGGCCGTGTTAGAGATCTCCACAGTTCTCAATCCCATCCCACCATTCCTTGTCGGAGAACATATGCGCTCCCAACTCATAAGGGGATGGAAATTTCCAGTGCTCTTATTCCAGAAGAAATCACAATTTGTTCCTAAACTCTTTTGGGCAACAAGAGGCTTTGCATAAGGTAATTCGTCTTAGATTGCAAGTTGGCCTGGATCAAGACTTTCCTTCCAGCATGAGACAAAGAGTTTGCCTTCCATTTAGGTATTTGTTTCTTTAAACTCTGTATAACATTTGAAAAGATTGCATTATGCACATGTCCTCTAACAATCGGGATGCCCAGGTATTTTTCTAGGTCATTTGCTATCCTTACGTTTAAAATACTCGCCAGAGACGTTGTATTCAGTTTCATTACATTCGCAGATGCCTACATCGTGCTTTTATCGTAATTTATAGCAAGGCCTGTTTTTGTCGTGAGATTATCAAGAATTTCTTTTATCACAGTCATGCTGCCTAGGGAAGCATCAACCAAGATTAAAGTATCATCTGCAAAGTTAAGGAAAAGAATCCTCATTCCGTTCCGTGTCAGTTGAACTCCAATTTGCTTGCCCAGTTGGTTGGATATCAGTTGTAGAGCCCTGGCTAGATATTCCATGACAATGACAAAAATAAAAGGCGACGGATCCCACACGACGGGTGGAAAAGCTCACCAGATTCATTATTAACTAGTACAAAAAATTAGGCCGTAGAGACGCCTGACATGTGATATCTTGAGGCACTTGCAAAACACTTGTGATTGACATTATATGTATATATATATATAGGTTTTGGTTCCGGTAGGGACCAACCTTATGGTAAGGAGAGGGGCTTATAGTAGGGACTAATCTCAGCTCTTGATCTTAAGAGAATCAACGCTCCAAAATCAATGTGACAGCTCACCCAAAAATAAGGCGCGTCTCTCCCCCCATGTGTTTCTTGCGTCGCACGATATCCTGCTCCTGCAATCCCGAATGATTTTTTTCTGCCCCTCTCCCGATCACAATCTCCTCCCGATTTTTTCTACATTCAAATCCTGATTGATCGATTGTTTTTCTGTGTTGATGGTTGAAGGTTAGTGAGTTTCATGAATTTCCTTCAATTTGTGCTGATTTTTCATGTGATTTGCGAATTTGACAGCAAATTCCTTCAATTAGTGTGTTGATTTGCGAATTTGACAGCAAAATCCTTCAATTAGTGTGTTGATTTGTGTTGATTTGCGAATTTGACAGCAAATTCCTTCAATTAGTGTGTTGATTTGTTGATTAAGTGTGCTAATTGTGTGGCCTCAATTTGTGTTTTTCCTGTGTGGTTTTTACTACTCTATGAAATTGGTATTGGGTTTTGGTGTATGAGCTTATGAATGGTTGAATTGCTTGATGCTCAAGGCTTTTATAGTCTTGGATGATGGCTTCTTCTAGTGGGCAATTGTTGATTCCTTCACAAGTACTCTTTAACCCTGTCCTCTGGTTTGTGAGAGCTAAGCTTCAGTTTCCGGCATGGACTTGAACATTTATGATGGGGATTTGGATGGCAAGTCTGTCACATTCAGACCTAGGAGGGTTTTTTCTGAAAGGTTTGGGTTTCCAAATAGGGAGATTGGTGATGAGGATTCCAGGCTGATATATATAAACGACCCAACAAAGACCAATGAGAGACGTGAGTTTTCAGGGAATTTGGTTAGGACAACAAAGTTTTCAGGGAATTTGTTTGAGCAGTTTCATAGAGTAGCGTATGTTTACTTCCTACTTATAGCCGTTCTGAACCAGCTTCCACAACTTGCTGTCTTTGGCCAAGGTATATCTCTCTTGCCATTGACTTTTGTGTTGCTAGTTTCAAATAGGGAATTTTGAGGTCATGCTTTTATTGTATCCGGATCGGACATATTTCATGTGATTTAAGCCTAGATCGTGTTTTGAGATTTTGTAGCTAGTACATACATTATGACTCCAGTGATTTTTACTGAACTTGTTACACATTGGTGGTGGAGTTGCACCTAAATAGAAAAATGGCTCTAAAGTATTGCATAAGTTCAATTTTAGTGAGCTCACGATGGAGTTTGTGTCTTAGCTACGTTCTACTGAAGTTCGACTGTGCTTTATCTCATAAGTCTGTCATTTGGAGATGGATAGCTTTTTGTAATTTTCAATTCCAATTGGTATGGTTCAGACAAAAAAATCAGCTCACATATGTTTCGCTATGACAGTTTTCTGTATATTGTCAAGTATGATTTTATTTAGGTTCGTATGACATACTCTGCTTTTGTGCAACTTTTTTTGAACTCATGTTCTCTAGTTTTTGAACTCATATCACTATTTTTCTAAACAATGTGTTTGCCTTTTATAGATATTAATCAGGGTCCATCAACGGTCAATGATGATGACACAGTAGCGCTTCCCTCCAGTTATGGTATGAATTTTGTGCTGAATTTTAAGTGATTGTACCGAACTTAATTCTTATTTTTTATGTTCAAATACACTTTACAGCAAATTAAGTGTTGGTTTTTTTTGTGTTCAATTTTGCTTTCGTATGATCTGATTGTGATGATATTAATCAGTTGAGTGGTCCAATCCCAAGTCACCTTGCTGAATGCAAGAACTTGACACTCATTTATTTTAGCTCAAATCACTTAAATGGGAACTTATCTTCTAGAATAGGAGAATTGTCCATGTTACAAACTTTAATAGTGTCCTCTAACAACCTCACTGGTCCTATACCAGGAAATCTAGCCAATATCATGTCGCTCTCACGGTTTGCAGCAAATCAAAACCAGTTTTCTGGTGCAATCTCATCTGGGATTTCAAAACACCTACAAAATTAGACCTGAGTTATAATCTATAAAGTGGGTCAATACCAGGTGATCCCATGACTAACATTATCCTAAGCAAACAAGCAGGCGCTAGATTTAACCCCTAAACTGCCAAAAACCTAAGCATCCCACTACAAGAAAACTCTGATTTGCCCACACTTAGAATTGCCACACTTGAAAATGTGGGATAGATTTTCCACACTTTTTTGTATTGGAAAATTATTCAACACATTAAAGTGTGGGTGAAGTGTGGAAATATTTCACACAAAAAATTTCCCACATTTTAAAGAGTGGGTTATTAAAATATAATTTTGTGTTTTTTTTCCTTTTTGTTCGATACATATGAGTGTGGCAATTAGTATGTAGAACCCAAGCGATCATATACTCACATTTATTAAATTTTTGTACTTTACGCATGTTGTATTGATATCAGATTTATAATTGATGATTTAGCGCAATTGTAATCTAAAAATTTAATTGTATGCATCACTTTATTGACTAGTAAAAAACTAGTACAGTTCCCCGCGCCTTGCGCGGATTTTATAAAATTTTTATATATAATAACATCACTCAAACAATTTTATACTATATAAAATGTATAATAAATAAATTTTTAATTGAACTACTTTTACAAATATTAGTAGTAGAAATTGTTATTTATATCAATACAAAATTTTGTAAATTTTATGTTTGGTAGTGTTAGTTGTTTTTTTTGTTAATCTTAAATTTTATATATACAAATTTGTGTTTCTTTTCATTTCGTATTATATAATGATAACTAATATTATTATTATTAAGTCTTGATGTAAATTGATATATATTGATTGATTGTATAGCTGTTATCCATGATTTATTACATATATACAAAACAATGTTATTATTATTATCCATATAAAGTATTATATCATTTTTTAAGAAAAATGATCCAAACATCCTTAATAACGAATTTTTCGTGGAGATCCTAGATGATTCCGTGAGTATATGATTTTTATGAAGTTGTATGTTTATCAAAATATGAACGTGATTATCTTCTAATTAATTGTTTAAGAATTTTTTTAAACATTCGTTGAGAATTTGTTAGCCTATAGATCCCCTTTAAGTATTCAACTAAAATTTTATTATATTTTGGAAATGCAATTATATCACCAACTTTTATGTTTGGATAATTATGTCATCTTTTTCCCATAAAAAGAGTATTGTGTTTCAATAATATTTCGTGATTTTAGGCAAAACTTTTGCGTGATAATTGATTTACTTCCTAATGTAAATTGTTCACTTTATCCTTTGCTAATTTAAATTACTCACCTTATCATCTATATTAATTATTTATATTAATACCTTTCATTATTTAAATATGATTACGCAATATATATCATTTTAAATGAAGAAATAATTATAGTAACATTAATTAATTCCATATAATATAAAAATAAACACGCACAATATATTATAATATCTATAACACAAATATTATATTTAAATTTATCACTACTAAAAAAATCAAATCACTATATAACATTCCTTAATGTAATATATTTAATTGTTTAATAAATAATATTATATAATTGAAGTGTTTGATTGATATTATTATGTATAAAAGTTTATAAATCCGCATAAGTCATAAGAAACTTTGCTAGTGAAATTCTATAAATTGTTTAGGATACAAATTTCTCAATATCTAAATATTAAATCCCATGACATTTGAAGAGAATTACTTGCCATATGCCTACATGGTAACAAACAAAATTTCTTTACAAAAATATTGATTTAGCTAAAATTTCCTTAAATAAGTGATGCGAAAAAAATAAAATTTATACACATTTTTTGAAATTTAAAATTTATTGGTTTGTGGTAGGAAATGATTTTCTTTTATTATTTAAAACAAAGCATTATGATTTTGAAGTAGAAAATTATTTATTTAAAAGAAAAATGCATAATATAATAACAAAGATCTACATTTATATAAAGAATAGTTATTTTTTTATTATTATTTTTTTTTGATAAAGGAAAGAGATTAGGCTAGTTCCTATACAAAAGAAACTATCCTATAGCATCCAACAGGATGAGGTCCCTAAGGACCGGATCGGAACTGAGCGTGCAGGTCGTCGCAAGACAAAACGTGGCAGCGATGTGGTCTGCAACTGAGTTGGCTTCTCAGAAAACATGCCGGATACCCCAACTCTGAAACTTCCCAAGCAAAAGCTAGACGTCTGCTCGAATGAGCTCCACCTCCCACGGACAACTCCAATCACCCAACACTGCATTAACCACCTGCAGGTTGTCACCTTCAATCACCAGACGGTGAACGCCACACCGGATGGCTTCAAGAATCCCCTGCCGAAGCGCAAACGCTTCGGGGAACACCACGGAACGCCGTCCGAGAAAACCACCATCACATGAGATAGTGCCGCCTGAAGAGTTCCTGATAACAAAACCATAAGAGGCAAGACCAAAAGAATTAACGGCACCATCAAAGTTAAGCTTAAAAAAATTATCGGGAGGTTTAGTCCATCTGACATTCCTTCTTTTGTTGGTTTGAAATATATTCTTTGAGCCCTCATTTTTATCATCTTTGTCTGTTTTTTTTGAAAGCATAGCTCTCTTCCAGTCAGCTATTTGCTTAGAAGCAAATTCAGTTGTTTCTCTGGGATTAATTTGGGGTTGGCCATTCCCATTAAAAATGTTTTTGTTCCTGAGAAACCATGTACACCACCAAAGAGTGAACACGGATTCAATTTGGGTTGTAGTGAGTCTAGATCGTAACTCGCTAATAAAGTCTAGTGGGTAGCGATTGTGTGCATCAAGTTGTCCCATTACCCGACTAATTGCGGGATTAAACGCAATTAGAGCCTGTCGAGCATGATTACATTCAATAAATAGGTGAAATGCATCTTCATTCTGTGAAGTGCAGAACCCGCACCCTTGCGGCACCGCTATATGGTTTGCAGCTAATCTGGATTTAGTAGGCAGTCCATTACGACAGACTTTCCAGATAAAGTTTTTCTGCTTTGGTGGGATGTTTAGCTTCCATATCCATTTGAGGTCAACTCTAGGACTTGTTTTGTTGTCTTGAATCCACTTCAATGTGGCATTGGTGGAGTACCATCCATTCTTGCTTGCTTTCCAGTACAGTCGGTCTGTTAAATTGTTGACCGGTAAGATAATCTTGGCGATCTCATTAGCATCGTCAGGGTTCAAGACGTGTCTTAGTTTGTGAAGATCCCAGGTTTTGTCATCCCGTATGTATGAACACACGAGTTCTTCCTCATTGATTATAAAGAATAGTTATCTTAGCTATTAACATTAAGGCTCAATAAATATGTTAACAATGTCATTTCAATGGATTACATATTTAGATAAGGATGGATAGTTCGTACAAAATCTCTTAGTTAGGTTAGGTATGATCTTTTCTTATTTAGATTATGGTCGATTTTTGGTAACAATATGATTTGGCAAGTTTTGCTTATTCTTTTTATTTGGTTTTCGGTAACAATTCTTAGAAAAGATCACACCAAAAAAAGAAGAAGCAATTGTTAGAAAAAATTATGTAATAATTATCCTTTTTCCTAATTTAAAATATTGCTTAATAATTTTGAGCGAGTATATCGAAAAATATTCAATTGGTATTGTTAAACACAATTAGCAATTAGGGAATGAACTTCATGATTCTGTTAAATAATCTTAATGTTATATATATATGTATATATTGATATGTATAAGGTTTTGTTAGAGTTCATAAGTCAATACATTATATATTAGGCAATTTGTTATTTTAAGCTACCTTAAGGAATTTCAAATTTGAAAAAGTTTTTTGAACGATAAGATTTTTGTAAAAAAGTTTCAATTTGTTGCGATTTTCAAAAGCATAAAATCAAACTATTTTAAAAAGAAATAAAAGATACTATACCAAAAATGATCAATTTTCCAAATTTAAATGATCATGAATTTTGTAGATAAGGATAATTTTAAAAGGAGATCAATAGCTATCGTTAAAAGCTTGTGATTTGGTTAATTATCGTAACAAATTACCAAAAAGAGTTGCAATTTGAGGTGCAAATCAACCGGCAGTAATCAATAATTTGTGATTTTGCTAAAAAGAGAACCATTTTTATAGAAATTCAAAAAGACTACTCCACCTTTTTAGGACAAATTTGAATTGATATTAGTTTAAACCCATGTAAATAAGCCTGTGACTTAAAAGTTAAAAGTGGCACGTACCACACGTCTCAAATAATCTTTTTCAAATTATGTCAGAACATATTTGATTCATTGAAAAATCTAACCTAACCGATTATAATAATAAAGTATGGAAGATAGTACATGAAGAGAATAACCAATTTCAATTTGCTAAGAAGGTGTTCATGTGTATGATGAGGATCTCATCATTATTTTTCCATAGCTCTAAAAAAAGTCCCTTCGTTCGACCTATTTATTCGTTTTAAATTTTAGAGTGTTTTAGATCAATTGATATACCAGCACTACTTTAAATTTTGCTTTATATATTAATGAACAATTACAATAATTTAAATAAACTAGAATGCTGAACTCGTGGGAAATTTTTTTTATTTCATGTTAGTTATTATATCTTGCATGTTTATGTTCTTAAATATCATCATATGTGATTAACATACTAAATAGTTAATTGAATTATAATATAAAATACAATTTATTTTATTTTGAAGTGTCATTAAGATATTTACTTATAAAATTGTCACAACTTTTATTATAGAATGTTTTAAACAACCATTAAAATAACATAAAAAACTAATCATCATCCTCTTCACTAACTACGACATAAACATCTTCGTATCCTTCTCTATCCTCATTGTCTTCTTCTTCTTCTTCTTCTTCTTCCGAACTAGAGCCCATAAATACTGTATCAATTTCATCAGTGCTCTCAACATCATCATCAGATACATCATCCACTAATACGGTTTCCCAACCCGAACCCGACAAATTTTCTAATATTATATCACTTTCATCAACTACGGGCACTTCAACGGTTTCTTCAGGCTGCTAAGCTTCCTCAATTGTTGTCCACTTCTGCTGAATTGTGCTTCGAGCTTTTGTTTTACATACGGCCCACCATTCTGCACGTTCTCGGGTTGCTCCAGGGTAAGGTGCATAGTAAACTTGTCTTGCTTGTTGTGCTAAGATAAACGGATCCTTCGACCTATACCACCGTTTCTGATGCACCTCAACGAGATCGTACTGTTTGTTGATGCTCATACCTTTTTTTGGATCAAACCAACGACACTTGAAAAGGACAACTTCATTTCTCGGAACACCGGGATATTGTACTTGTATTATATCTTCAAGAAGGCCATAATACTCAACTTCGAACCCTTCCGAGTTTTTTCCTATCACACAAACTCCACTATTCATTGTTGCTTTATCTGCTCCTCTTTGCAAAGTATGAAAAGTATATCCGTTAACGACATACGCTGTCCATGATACTACTTTTGCCTTTGGACCCCTTGATAAATTCCTTATCAACGCATCTGTCAATTGTTTCTTGCATCTACAACCTGGTCAATAATGTATATTATCTCAAATTAGTTATAAAATATTTCATCAAACTTTAATTTAGTTTTTTGTCAATCAATATATTATATCAAAATAATTATAAAATAAAAGTAATAATAAACAATACACTTACATATGAGTAAAACCACGGAGCAAAGTCATCTTCAAAAATTTTATCAGTTGCCCCACCAACTTGTTCCGAAAACAAACTGAAATATTTCATATCATTATAATATGTTAGATTTGGATACGTATAATAACATTTGAAATCTGAAATATGCTTTGCTATTATACTTACTTGTGGTAAAAATCCACTTCATCGCAATTCATCAACATAAACGTCTCAATTGCATGCTTCTCATCTTCGTCTTCAGTAAGCCATCGGGATGTTGACGTCCCAAATCCTCGGCCAGGATAGTTAAATATGGAACAAGATATGATATTATCGGATGGTTCCACATCATCATTTTGTTGATGTCTCCTCCTTTTGCTTGAAACTTGACGTTTGAAGTAGTGCTCAGAGAACGTCGACATTTCCTCAACAAGATACGAGGAGCAGATGCAAGCCTCAACACGCGCTTTATTGCCAACTTTTTTCTTCAAGTGATGCAAAAACCTACAATACTTAATTATTGATGAAAATATAAAACAAAGATAATCTATGTTAAATACTTGTAATTTTAATAAGATTTGTTACCTCTCAAATGGATACATCCAACGATATTGAACCGGTCCTCCAATTTTTGCTTCAAATGGCAAGTGCACTAGCAAATGTTCCATTGAATCAAAAAAGGATGGTGGGAATATCCTCTCCAATTTACATATAATCAAAGGAATTGCATGCTCCAATTCTTGCATATCTACCACTGATATGGATGGCGAACATAATGAGCAGAAAAACCAACTTAATTCAGTAATAACACCCCATACTGACTTAGGTAGCATCTCCCTAAAAGCAATCGGAAGCAATCTTTGCATAAATACATGGCGGTCATGGCTTTTCATTCCGATCAACTTGCAATCATCTACTTGGACACATCGACCAATGTTAGAAGCATAACCATTTGGAAATTTTAAGTCTTTTACCCAATCATAAATTTTTCTTGCCTGAACCCGAGTGAGTGCATAATTAGCTTTCGGTATAGGACCAACATGAGATTCATCCACTTCTAATCCTGGACGATCACAATACAACTTTAGATCTTTTCGAGCATTCAACATATATATCCTTTGACTTCCCCTTGATGTCCATCACCGTGTTAAATGTGTTATCAAACACATTTTTCTCTATGTGCATGACATCAAGATTATGACGGATCAATAATGTCTTCCAGTAAGGAAGTTGCCACCAGACAGGTTGCTTAGTCCACTTGTGATGTTTCCTGTACCCTTCAATTTTTGCATCCGGGTTTTGAATCATAGTTGGCAAGTCCTTCACGCAGTTCCAAAGCTCTACACCTGTCAAACGTTGAGGAGCAAAAGATGTCTCCTTGCGATTCTTGAAAAATGCCTTCTTATCTTTTCTATATGAATGCCCAATATCCAAAAATCTCCGATGGTCATCAAACCAAGAGCACTTTTGACAATGTTTCAACCAGAATGATTTTGTATTTTTCATGCAATCAGGGCAAGCCATTAAGCCACTTGTACTCCAACCAGACAACATTCCATACGCCGGAAAATCATTAATCGTCCACATTAAGGCAGCTCTCATTTGAAAAGAATCCCCTGTAGAGACATCTCGTGTTTGCACCCCTTCTGTCCACAACAACTTCAACTCCTCAACTAATGGCTGTAGACAAACGTCTATTAGCTTCTTTGGATTTTTTGGACCAGGTACTACCGTGTTCAAAAACATGTAAGGGGTTTTCAAACACATTGAGGGTGGAAGGTTATAAGGGGTCACAATAACTGGCCAACATGAATAGACTGATCCTCATTGACCAAAAGGAGTAAAACCATCTGCAGCCAATGCCAAACGAACATTACGTGGTTCAGATGCAAAATCAGGATACATACTGTCAAAATGCCGTCATGCTTCACTATGGAAAGGGTGACTCATAATTCCCTCATCAGGGCTTGAATTTCATATATATATATATATGAAATTGTCTGATAATGATTTGTTTCAAAATTATTTTGGTGGTTTTTTTTTTCAATGTTCCTAGCTTGCATCCATTCAAAGTATGTAATGTCAACAATAGACCATTTTTAATTCTCATTCCATAATTCAGTACATATATATTTAACCAAACAATAGGTTTTTAGGATAACTGATTCCGACAATTTAACCAAATAGTAAGTGTAGTAATGAGAAAACTCAACAACCTAATCTCTAATCCGATTCCTGACATGGTGTCAATTCAAGCCCTTAGTTCCAATCAAAGAGAAAGCAAAAAATAAAAAATTAGAACATACTAACGACGAATAATGTTGTTATTAAGATACTACTGTAAAAGAGAATGTAAATGCACAAACGAAATGTTGACCAAAAATGCACAAACGAAATTTACTTTAGTAAGTGGGACAATTGACCGCGTAGAAGGTAACAAGTGGCCCCCATCCTTGGGAATGGATAGAGACGAGTAGGATATAGTAGCCTTGTTTGTAGGTACATGCATGCTTGCCCTCCACGAAAGACCATCACTAGCTTGGAACAAACTGGAGCCCACAATATGTACGTAAACCGGCGACGATACCGCATACCTCCTCATGCAACTTGCTCTAATGCTACGTACCCCCCGCCACTCTGGCTCTGCTTATTATATATATGCCGATTCCTCTCCTTCTGTCCTAGTACTATAGCCAGCTAGTCCCATCTTCAATTCACCCTTCTCAAACACCCTCCAAAGCAAGGAAATCCACATTTGCTACCAAGTCAAGTATATAATATTAGTTAGTAACTCTGCTTTTTTTCAACTCGATCAAGTGGTGTATATCTAGTCGATCATCTCTAGTGAGCCCAAAATGTGTGGCGGTGCGATCTTAGCGGACATCATCCCCTACGAAGAGGCGACCGGTAACGGCGTCTCAAGCTCCGACTTCTGGCCTAGGGCCTTCTTCGCAGCCTCCAAGTCCACCTGGCTTCCTCCCAAGCGATGCTTTCCTTCTCCATCAGGTAACGTAACCGCTTAGCTGCATGTGAATTCAGTGTTGTACATATCTGTTATACGATAAGCATACCAAAAACAGAAACTAAAACGATATAATATTTGCAAGAGGTTTTTCCTGAGTGGGTCATTCTGTGGAGCAGGTGATGAGCAGCAGCATGTTGAGAAGAGGCCGCAGAAGAAGCAGCGGAAGACGCAGTACAGGGGCATAAGGCAGCGGCCGTGGGGGAAGTGGGCGGCCGAGATCCGCGATCCGAGAAAGGGGGTGCGCGTCTGGCTGGGCACCTTCAACACCCCTGAAGAGGCCGCCAGGGCCTACGACCGCGAGGCCCGCACCATCCGCGGCAAGAAGGCCAAGGTCAATTTCCCCAACGAGATCCTCGACGACCAACAACAGCTTGTTTTCCTCAATAATCAGTCCTACCAGCAGTTCAATCCCATCAATCAAGATCTCGGCAGCTTCGACTTCACCGTCCCAGATCATCAGACTCAAACCATGACCAACAATAGCGAAGCAGCTGTTATCTCTTATGAACAGAAGGCGGGTAAGCTAGAAGAGGAGTCGTTGCTGCTGGTGCACAAGGAGAGCCAGCAGCCTCGTGAGAAGAAAAAGAAAGGGGAGATAATTGATCTGGAGGCGGAGAGCGAGGTGCACAAGCTGTCCGAGGAGCTGTTGGCCTACGAGAACTACATGAAGTTCTATCAGATTCCTTATCTCGAAGGCGACTCCTCCTCCGCCGCCGCCGCTCCCGCCCCCGCCCCCGCCTCTCAAGAGGCCGCCGCCACCTTGGAGTTGTGGAGCTTTGACGACGTCGCCTAATCCTCAATTCTCTCGCCGTCTCTTGGAAACCCTGTCTGCAATTTCCCGCTCCTTCATTTAAATTGTGTTTCTACTTGCCACTAAACTTGTTTCTTCCTGTAATCAATTTCTACAATTGTTATTACTTTGTTGGCTTTTTTTAATTGTGTTTCGAATTCTGAAATTTAATTGATTGTTTTTTTTACTTTCAACTACATAATCTGTACCAGAGCGAAACAGAGGATGGTTGTCGGTGGAAGAACAGAGGAGGATTTTTTTTGAAATCACTCACGTTTTCTATAAAATGGACTCGTATAATGGTTAATATTAAAACACCACCCGCAGATTTAGCCATTGTTATTCCCAGAACCACCCCTTAAAATCATATTTTCACAAAAATCAAGGAGCAGAATGAAGGGGTTGGGATTTTCATAAGGTTCTCTTTAAAGGGGTGATTTTGTGAATATACAACTTTTAGGGGTGGATTTTGAAGATCTTGCTCCTT
Organism: Polygonum maritimum; assembly: GCA_963924305.1. Lineage (NCBI taxonomy): Eukaryota > Viridiplantae > Streptophyta > Magnoliopsida > Caryophyllales > Polygonaceae > Polygonum > Polygonum maritimum. The sequence goes on along the minus strand of OZ002737.1, from coordinate 18,054,336 downwards.
TGCTGAATCTCCGTACATAAATTCATACATGTGGGTAACTAGTACAAACCCCGTACCATGTACGGGTAATGTAAATATAAATCGGAATCAATTTATTTGAGATCGAATTTTGATATGAATCCGCAATAATTATGTAGGTATAAAATTGATCTTTGAGATGTACAAATATATAAGCAATATTCTAACTACCTAATTGGTGCATATATAAGCAATTTCAAGATCATTCATATTTTTTTTTCAGTATTTTTTTTCCTGCAATTTCGGTATCATTCATAAACTGCCTAATATTCTAACTACCTAATTGGTGCATATAGAAACAATTTCGGGATCATTTATATTTTTTTTTTTGAATGCATGTACGTATCTATTATTTAAGAGAAGTGTTTGGACAATATCTTCCGCATGTACATAATTATGTACGTATCTATCATGTACATAATTTGGTAAAGTATATTGTCACTTATTTGGTAAAGTATGTACGTATCTATCGTAATTCAATTTAGTTCAAAAAAAATGTACATAATTCAATGAAAAATTACGTACTAATATATATATATATATAGCAATTTCAAGATCTTTCATATTTTTTTCAGTATTTTTTCCTGCAATTGTTGAGGTGGCACTAATAACATTTTTTTATGCAGTGTTGATGAGGTGGCGCAATTTTTTCAACAGAGATGGGTTCTGCTTTATACTGTATTATTATATTTTATATAGTAGATATAGAGAATATGTTGTAGTCATTTCTAAAAAATGACCACTAATTCGACCAAAAAAAGGAGCACTAATTATGTTTGGATTTATTATCTTAAACACATACGTTTAGGTAACAGGGATAAACATGCACATATATAATACAATATAATATTAAACCGCCGTGAATTCGTTATACTTCATCCCATTTCGTTCCGAGTTGACCAGGGACATTGTACAAAATTAAAAGTTGATCACGTTCTGTTTTTCCCCTCTTGTCGTCATGATTGCAAGTTGCCCACTAGTAGAATAGCCGAGTAACATTATAAATTTATAATGAAGGGGAGAGATGATACTACTAGTAGTAGTGATTCTACAATACTCTAGTCTTTTGGACGACCCGAATTACTAATCAACGTACTAGTTGATTTTCAGTATTTTGTATAGAATATGATTGATCATATTATTTTAACATAAGATTTAAATATTTAATTGATAAAACATTATATGATAGCATTATTGGTATTTTGATATTAATAACATTTTATATCCAATATCATGACTTGACGTAAAAAATAAATTTATATTTGTATTATACATAATATGACGTAAACAAGGATCCTTAATTAAAAACTAGGATATAAAGTTATTCTATAGAAAGAATTCGGTTAAATAAAAATTCATTCGATATTATGTATATATATATATAACATGATTTAAATAGATATATAGTATATATGCATAAAATATGGTGGCTTGAAAATGTACAACTTTAGCATATAGCATAAATAGATTAGAATATCAAATAAATATGAACTAAAATTAAGAGAATGTTAAATATTTTTAAACAAATTTATTAAAATTTATTATCTTATTTAAATTTGTTAATCAATGATTAAATAATTAAGTTGGGGCCTTTGTGGATTGATGATATGGATTTATTAGTATAAAAAGTAATTTATTAAAATAAAATGGGATCCAAGTTACTGATAAAAAGGAAATTTTGTAAAATACCTGCCATAAAATGATACATAGGGTTAATTGAATGTAGAGATGATATGTGGGAAAATCCTAGGCGGATCAATACAATTGCTCTGATCCTTACGACTTATATATATATATATATATTAAAGTTCAATAGTGAACACATAAGTATTAGAGAACAAGTGAACAATTGTGGATCTTTGGATGATAATCGAATGGATGGCTCAGATTATCCTTACAAATTTGACACAATTTCAAATTTAAATCAATCCCTTAATTATAGGAAGTGATGATTGATTATAGGAATTTTGGAATTTCAAAATTAAACCACTTAATTATAGGAATTTTGAAAAAACCACTCTCTCTCACCCTCTCCTCTACCTCTCGTTCCACATCTGTAACCTGGACACCGTCGGCCACCAAGAACCCGACGACAACCCGCCCCTCGCTCGGCCTCTCACTTCCTCCGCTCACCCACTCGATTTCGTATATACATTCCTCATGTTGTCATATACAATATACTATACATATATACATCTTATTCTGTAGGAATAGGTCACATAAACAATTCAGCCACAACAAATTTTGTATATACATTCCTTAGGTTGTTATATACAATATTACTGTACATATATACATTTTGATTTGCAGAAATAGGTCACATAATTAAACAATCCAGCCTCAAGAAATTTCGTATATACATGTCTTATGTTGTCATATACAATATTATTGTACATATATACATCTTGATTTGAAGAAATAGGTTACATAAACAATCGAAGCACAACAAATTCAGTATATACATTCCTCTGGTTGTCATATACACGATTACTGTACATATATACAATGATTGGCAACGTGGTGGTTCGTGGTGTCTTTGGCGACGTGATGGTTCCGACGGGGCCTTCTAACGAATTGGTGGTTCCGACGGCCGGCGCAATGGTGGTTCGATGTTGTCAGCGCAATGGTGGTGGCCGGGGAAGTGATTACACCGGCGAAGTGGTTATATACAATATTACTGTACATATATACAATAATGCAATTAGTATCTAGCCGGAACAAATTCGTATATACATCTCTCGGGTTGTCATATACAATGTTACCGTACATATATACATCCGCAAAAATAGGTCACGGAAGCAATCCAGCAACTAATTGGCAACGTGGTGGGGGGCGAAACTCCGACGCGGTTCGACTGGGGGCTACGAGAGGCCGGCGGGAGGGGACCCGAACCTACGGACGGGCACTGGCGACGAGCGGAATCGAGAAGCGACCAACGTCGGGCACTAGATCTGGGGCGCAATCCGGGGGACGGGCGAAACCCCGAATCTGGAGGGGGGATCCGGTCGGGCGGGGTGCAAGGCAGGTGGCGACGGGTGGTCGCCGGAAAACTCCCTGGAGTGGTGGCGCTAGGGCGAGAGGTTGAGCGACGATGGAGGATCTGCGTAATTCTCCAAATGGTTTTTGGCAATGAAGGATCTGCGTTTTTTTTATATGCGTAATTTCTAGAATGACAATTTATTATTTTCTATAATTATATTGTTGGTGGTTACAAGGATCATGGGAGAGAATCTCTCCTATTTTGTTTTTTTTTTCTATTTTCTTATTAATAGATATTATAGACACTAATTCCACCATCCATTACAAATCTCATCCGTATAGAACCTACCTATATATATATATAGATTAGATCATATTACGAGCGGTGACAAAGTTTCCTCTCACATTGTCATTGTGAACAATATATATGATGTATAATTTTACAACACTTTAATTTACGTTGTCTGAATTCTAATGTAATTATCTTACTATTATTATGTAAAAATTGCTAAAGTTTGTGTGATGGATAAATCGAGAATCATGTATAGTGAGTTATAAGTCTTATATAATACCTCGTAAATTTAATTGATAATAAGTGACTTATCGTATATACTAGTCTACTTTATTTCCTCAATTCCACGTTAGGAGGCATACATTCCAACATTAATTTGTTATTTTGCATACAAAGATCGCCGCCCTAGATTCTAGAGCGAACCGCCGTCCTAGAGCTCGAATTCGAGATCTCATAGTAAAGTAAAAGTAGCGTATAGACGAAAAAACTTGAACTAGAGGTTGACTACTACAACAAAGCAAAGATAACTAAAATTTGGATATATATCAATTAACATATTTTCGGCTAATCCGGGTATGCGAAGTTGTAAACTTAAACAAAATGGATAGATTAATAGAAGTTATTTTGGTAAGGTTAGTCAAACCGGAACGTTAAAAAAATTGTTATCTTAACCTAAATTACAATGTTCTAAAAATCTCTTGTTGGATCGTTAGTACTGAGGGACGTCCTTTACTTTGGTAAAGGCGTCCTTAGATTAGGCGTCCCTACGAGGAGTAGGGGCGTCCTTGAGTAATGCAGCGGAAATAAAGTACTAAACAGATAAAGAATGAACGCAGTAAATTATAGAGGAACCACTCAAGACCAAGTAGTCCTTGAGTGTAAACCTCTACCTCCTTTGAGGATTTTTGAATAGTTCTTTCCTTTGTATTGAACGTCCTTACAGTTGTACTGGCGAGTCTTTACAGTTCTCTGGTACTTAGCTTTTCCCTAAGTCCACTAGTAAAGGACTCCTCTAAGCCTACAACTTAAGCGAGTTCAATCTATCAAAGGACTCTATTCCTACGTTCTGCAGTACTTCGCAGAACTCTCTTTCTCTCTTTTTGGGTTTACTCTTACAAACTGTTTTTGTGATTTGGTTACAAGTCTCACTCGATCTAACACAAGTTCTAGCACTGTTCTTGAGTTCTTGAGTTAGTTCTTCGTGTTCTTGAGTGAGTCGCTTTCTCTTTGATTCTCTCTGAATATTCCTGAAAGCGTTGGCGTCACAATAAATGCCTTGGGGCTATTTATAGGACTTGGGGAAGGGCGTCATTTCTCTGGGACGATCATGCCCTTCGTGGACGTGGCTACAGGATCTTCCTCCACGTAGTAGGGCGGTGATGAGGAAGCTTCCTGTATCTAGCTGTGTATGATGAACTCCGCTACAGGATCGGCCGCCACGTGTTGATGGACTCTGCAACAGGATCGTCCGCCACGTAGTGTTGGACTCCGCTACAGGATCGGTCTCCACGTGTCCTTGGATGATCAAACATTGTCGAGTGATGTCATCCTGTCGGCTAGTGAGTAAGGACTCCTTTCTTGCGTTCCTACTTGCTTGGGACTCCGTCCTTGCTCAAGTAGTCTCTAGCTGGTCCTTACTTCCTGTTAGCTAGCGTCCCTAAGCTTATGGGACGCCCATACACACTTGTTGTCCTTTTGGTCACTGGCGTTCCTGAACACTTGGACAACTTTATTAGAATCAAAGTGAGTTTGTCATATCAAAACTAAGGGACGGTTGTGTGGAACACTAACAAGTACGCAAGCGTTCTTGATAGCGTCCCAACAATTTCCCCCTTTTTGATGATGACAAACTCTTCAGCAAAACAGTTTTGACATTGGAACTTAGCATGCATGAAAACTTAGAGGCGTCCTCTAATACTTAGAGAAATTTTAATAAGCACAAGTTTTCAATCTTTGATTCTCTAGCTTTTGGATTTTAAGGAGAGAGTCGCGTCCTAGAAAAGTTTCTAAGCGTCCTCTTTTATTCTAGCATGGGCGTTCCTTAGACCTTTCACTTAATAGTTCCCCCTTAACACTTGCTTATTCTAGATAACTAATTTGTAGCGCATCTCTGCAAAACTACACTTCCCCCTTTTGGCATCATCGAAAAGGATAACAAGTGATAAGGACGTTAGCACAAACACATAACTAAAGGCAGTGGAACGCTTAAACAAACACATGCAAACAAACAGTGGAATTGCCATTCAAACAAAATTAGAGTTATTACAGACCAAGGTCATAAGTTTGAAGTTCAAAAGAAGCAAAGGCAATTTAATAGGGGATGAAAGGGGTGGTGGCAATCACTGAGAACGGTGCTGGTCTTGATAAAACTGGAGCAATTGTTCTTGAAGTTCAGCAGCCTTGGAGAACGCAGATGATAAGTCCTTTAAGGCAGAGAAAATAAGGCACTGGTTGTCCATTATTGCACCCATGAGTTCTGCTGGAGGGTGCTGAGCTATGTTTGCAGGAGCAGAACGGGGCAGAGGACCTGAACTCGATGAAGGAGCGTCCATTGGAATAGCTGGAGGAGAAGAGGGCCCTAAGAGCATTTGATCAAGGGTTGTAAGATCTACTGCGGGCTCTTGATCTTGAGGAGACTCTTGAGACGTAGGAGCAAGCCTTGCGGCCTCAGCCTCAGTAGCTAGGCGTTCTTCCTCGGCTTTCAGTCGTGCTTCCTCAGCCTCAGCTTCTAACTGTTTCAGAACAGACGGGAGCTCTTCATTATGCCTTATCTCAACAAGTCCTTTCTTGGCATTCCATTTTAAGCCAAGTTCTTCAGAGGGAGCGCTCTCATCATAAGCGTCCTGGGACTGCAAGATTGCCTTTACGACTCCAGGGTATGGCAAGGCGTGCCTCTTCCTTCCACACTTGGCCATGTGTTGCATAGCAATTCTGGCTAAGTTGATTGGGCGGCGTTCAAGGATTGCGTCAATTAGGATTATGTCGTGAGTTTGCACAATTGAACGCTTTTCCTGCCTTGGAAGGATGGCGCGACATATGAAGTAGTGAATGATTGCGCCAACTTTTCTCAGAACGTGAGCTACCCTGTCGAGTCCCATCGGCCTTTTACCCTGAAAGATGTGCTCAACTAGAGGCAGTTCTTGATCTGTCGTTTCAAAGCCGCCTTCAGGAAGTGAGCTAAGAGCATCGGACGGTGGCTTGCGTGGACTAAGACCAAGGAAGGAGCGCATTTGGCGTTCTGTGACTGAAGCTTTCTCACCTTCAATTTTGAAGTGGAGGGAGCCATCTTTTGCCTTGTAGCGCAAATCCCTGTAGAACGCCTTCACCTGTTCTTTGTCAACAGTTGTCGGCGCTGGTCCAACGTTCTGCCATCCTTGAAATTTCAGAAGTTCAAGAAACTCCTGAACTGAGTCATCGTCGAAGGAGGCTAGCCACTCTTCAGAGTAAATAAGAGGGCTCAGGACCTTAACGGCCACATCAGCGTTCTTCCTTTTGCGCTTGCCCTTGGGGGACTCAGAGTCCTCATCATCATCTGACTCGTCTTCTGCTTTCTCCGAGTCACTGTCAGAAGCGTCCTTTGAAGGAGCGTCCTCTGTGCCTTGTTCTTTTTCAGCATCGCCACCAGCTGTGGCTTGATCAGCATCAGAAGTCTGCTCTTGGGACGCGCCCTCAGCGTCCTGAGCCTCTGTCTGTTGTTCTGTTGTTGTTGGCTCAGCGTTCGCTGGGACTTGGGATTATGTTTGGATTGTGGGGGAGGGGTTTTCTTGTGGAGCTTGGGAGGGGTTGAGGATCGGGAGTGATTGGTCATATGGAGGGACCTCCTGGGCATCACGCGCGAGCTCTTCAGAAAGAGTTGGCTCGGCGTTCTCTTGAGGTACCTGGTGCTCGCCAGCGTCCTCAGCTACTTGTGTTTCAGCGGGAGCATTCTCAACTCCTTCAGCCTCGTCGTCGGAGTCCCCAACAACGTCAATGATAGGGGAAACTCCTTCAGCATTGGCTTGAGGCGTTCCTCTGTTGCTCTCAGATGAGCTAGAGGAGGAGGAGGAGATGTGCTCGGGCTCTGGAGCAGCTTGAACCATGAGCACCTTGGGAGATTCACCGGTTTTGCGGCGTTTGAAGGTGCGCTCAAGGGCTGGACGCTTCTCAACGTCCTCTGGTCCACTTTCGGAGGAGGGACGGCGAGATTTGGGGGTTTCGGGATCTTTTGGGGGCGAGATATGAGCCGGAGCTATTGGGAAGTTTGCAAGGTTTAGAGGAGAGTAGGGTTTGGGAGGGAAGGGTATGAGAGCATTTTTCTTGGAAGGTTGGGGGGACGGAGGAGGGGTGGGGAGTTGAACGATTGAGATTTGTTGAGGGGGAGGAGTGGATTCCTTAGAGAGGTTGGAAGGCCTTTTTGTGATGCTAGGCCTTTTTGTGGAAGGTTTAGAGGATGGGACGCTGGAAGTCTTGGCCTTTTTGAGGGGCCTTGGGTCGTGGACTTTCTTTGAGCGTCCCTCCTTGAAATGGGAAGGAAACTTATCTACAATCTCCGTTGGTTTTGACGTGGAGAAGGGTTGGGAAGATTTTGAGAGGGGAGAGGATGGTGCAGGACGCTTCAGCAATTTTTTGGTGGTTATTGTGGGAACGGCAGGAGGAGGTGGAGAGGGACTTGGTACACGATTCTTGGTCATTTGGAAGGCTAAGGAGTTCCTTGGGTACATAGGGAACTCGGGCAAGACTGCATTGTGCAAGTCTGGGATAAGTTCAAGAAGAGGGCCAAGATTCTCACCTCCGAACTGAGAGAAGAACAGCACATCGTCCATCCGTCCAGGTAGGTCTTTGTATTCTGTGTTGTGGAGGCTGGGGACGACAAAGCGTTCAATAAACTTCTTATAGTTCTTTGTTTTCCTGCATCGTTGTTGACTTCTGGCAGTTCCATGCGTTCTCTGATAAGGTTGTACAGCGTCCTGGGCTTCTTGTTGATGAAGTCCAGTAGAGATTCATTAAGAACGATGGGTTTTGGCTTCTCTATGTAGTGGGACTTGACAAGCTTTCTACGCTTCCCGCCGGTAGAAGATCCGGCCATGTTCAACTGTCTTTGAGACATGATTTCAGATGAAGTGTAGAGAGAGAAAGTCGCCGGAGTTCTAGAGAGAAGTCAGAGCAAATTTGAGAGCGAGAAAGTGGTTGAGCGTAATAAATTTGATTGCGACTGTTCTGGCCTTATATAGAGGAAGCGGTGGCACAAATGGTAATTAACACTGTTTTACTGTGCGACACGTGACAAAACTTCCCCCTTAAGGTTTGAGCAAAAGCAACGGTCACTGTTCACACTTTCAAAAGTTCAAAATTCTGACTCTTCAACTGCTCCTCAACAACTGAACTGGCATTCTTACCATCAAACACTGAGCGTCCTCTCATACTTAGCAAAATTTTACCTCTTCAAGCAAACTTCTTCAAGCAAACCAACTTACCGTTCTTGTGATCACCTTTCGAACCAGTTGAGAACAACGCAAGTACGTCCCGTAAAAGAAAATATGAAGCTCATAGGACGCTTTTGCGGAGTTCTCGGCTAGGGTAAGCTTAGAGTTCCCATCATTTCGGCTTATAATGAGTGTTGGGTGATCACGGATACTCTTTTCAAGACAAAATAGAGAAAATTTGAATGGCGTTCCAAAGTAGCAAACACATGAAGTTTTAGACTAGCGTCCTTGCAAATATGAATTCAATGCATAACAGTCCTTAAACACTTAGAATCTAAAAAACATAGCCAATCATTGAGAGAATAGTAGAACGGGACTTGCTACTTAAAAGTTATCATCCCCAAGAGCAACCTGAGATGCTCAAAGGGACGTCTATCAAGCCCCTTAGTGAAAATATCAGCTATTTGGTCTTCAGTTCTTACATGCTCCATACTAATGAGTCCTAGTTCAACATTATCATGCAAGAAATGATGCCTTATATGAATATGCTTTGTGCGTGAATGAAAAACAGGATTCTTAGAAATTTCAATAGCACTTGTGTTATCACAACGAATGGGAATAGTTTCAAGATTGATACCGTAGTCCTCTAGTTGATATTTGATCCAGATAACTTGTGAACAGCACGAAGCAGCAGCAACGTACTCGGCTTCCGCAGTTGAAAGCGCCACAGAGTTCTGTTTCTTATATCCCCAAGAGACTAAGCATGAACCAAGGAACTGTGCCATTCCTGATGTGCTTTTCCGATCAATCACATGACCCGCATAATCAGCGTCCGAGTAGCCAACAAGCTTGAAGGACGTCTTCCTGGGGTACCAAAGGCAAAGATCGTCGCGTCCTTTGAGGTAGCGAAAGATCCTCTTGACTTCTTGCATGTGGGACTCCTTTGGATTTGCCTGGAAGCGTGCACACAAGCAAACGGCAAACATAATGTCGGGACGGCTTGCGGTCAAGTAGAGCAAAGAACCAATCATCCCTCTGTAAAGTTTTTGATCGACGTCCTTTCCCTGTTCATCTGCGTAAAGACGCGAGTTTGGAGAACATGGGGTTGCAACAGGTTTGGACGTGTTCATCCCGTACTTCTCAAGCATTTCACGGACATATTTTTGTTGGTGAATGCGCGTCCCTTCCTTGAGTTGATTGATTTGAAGTCCCAAGAAGAAATTGAGTTCTCCAATGAGGGACATCTCAAACTCACTACTCATTAAGGACTTGAACTCATCTACAAGCTTCATGTTAGTACTACCAAAGACTATATCATCAACATAGACTTGGGCAATCAAAATGTCCTTGTGAACTTTATTTATGAACAAAGTTTTATCAATTGAACCTCTAGTGTACCCATGAGACAAAAGAAAGGACGCAAACCTGTCGTACCATGCACGAGGGGCTTGCTTGAGTCCATAGAGCGCTTTGTCCAAGTAGTACACATGATCTGGGTGAGAGGCGTCCTCAAAGCCAGGCGGCTGAGCAACGTACACTTCCTCCTTTAGCTTTCCATTGAGAAAGGCAGTCTTGACGTCCATCTGAAATAACTTGAATCCTTTGTGAGCGGCGAAGGCAATAAGGAGACGAACGGCTTCAATTCTAGCAACAGGAGCAAAGGTCTCATCATAGTCTATGCCTTCCTCTTGCTTGAATCCTTGAGCCACCAGTCTTGCCTTGTTTCTTGACACACGTCCACTCTCATCAAGCTTATTTCTGAACACCCATCGCGTCCCTATGATATTTTTGCCTTTTGGACGTGGGACGAGAGTCCAAACTTTGTTCCTTTCAAACTGGTTGAGTTCTTCTTGCATTGCTTGAATCCAGTCAGCGTCCTAGAGTGCGTCTTTGATATTCTTTGGCTCCACCATAGAGACAAAGGCATTGAATGCACAGAAAGCCAAATTTGCACTCTGGGACTTGCCTGCAGCTGACCTTGTTTGAACGCCTTGAGAAGGATCTGAGACAATTTGAGAAGTTGGGTGATCCCTAGAGAAGCGGGACTCCCTTTGAAACAAATGAGCAAATCTTGGATCAATGTCACCATCTGAATCATCACTATCACTTTGAGCATCGTCCTCAATGTGTTCCCCCTCAGAGAGAGCGTCCACACCTTGACGTTGCACGCCTTGTTGACTTGATTCAGCTACATCTTGTTGAACTGGGGATTCACTACGAGATGGAACTCCTTGAACAACACTGGGAGCGTCCACTGAGACTTCTTCGGGATTTGGAGACGCGTCCTTAGAGACATAGTATTTTCCAAAGGTCCATTCTTCAGCTTCATCTTCAGAGTCGTCCTGTTGTTGTAACGCAGAGCGTTCTTTCTTACTTGGCTTTTCTTTGTGAGAAGAACGTTCCTTGAACACAACATGAATACTCTCCTCAAGCTTTAGAGTCCTTTTGTTGAACACTCTATATGCTTTGCTGGTAAGAGAGTACCCAAGGAATATGGCTTCATCACTCCTTGCATCAAACTTTCCAAGTTTTTCTTTATCATTGTTGTGAACGAAACATTTGCAACCAAAGACTCTGAGATAATCAATGCGAGGCTTCTTTCCATTCAACAGCTCATAGGACGTCTTCTTTAGCAAAGGACGGATCATGGCACGATTGATGATGTAACACGCTGTAGCAATAGCTTCCGCCCAGAAGTACTTGGGAACGCTATTTGCCAAGAGCATAGTTCTTGCCATATCCTCTAGCGTCCTATTCTTTCTTTCCACAACTCCATTTTGTTGAGGCGTTCTTGGAGCTGAGAAATTGTGAGAGACTCCATGTTGATCACAGTAGGCCAGGAACTCTGAATTTTGGAACTCCGTTCCATGGTCTGATCTTATGGCTTTGAGAGGCGTCTCAAGAGCAACTTCCACTTGTTTGATGAAGACTTTGAACGCATTGAAACAATCTGCTTTTGACACCAAGAAAAGAACCCAAGTGAATCGAGAAAAATCATCTACAAGAACGTAAATGTACCTCTTACCACCGTAGCTCAACGTCTTCATTGGTCCGCAAAGATCCATATGGAGCAGTTCCAAAGGCTTCTTTGTACTGACTTCGTTTTTGGATTTGAAAGACGTTCTTGCTTGCTTCCCTTTGATGCAAGCTTCACACTGTTCAACTTTCTCAAGATCAATTCGGGGAAGTCCTTTCACAAGATTTCGCTGGTGTAGCTTAAGGATTGTGCTTGGTCCAGCATGGCCAAGTCGGCGATGCCAGAGATCAGCGTCCTCCTTTGAAGCAGATAGACATAACTCTGATTTAGGCTTGAACTCCTGGTTAAAGATGTAGACATTGTTCTGGCGTACTCCTTTAAGAACGACTTTGTTTGATTTCTTGTTGATGACGAGGCACTCCTTTGAGTCAAAAGTGACTAGATTTTCACCTTGATCACACATCTGGGAGACGCTAAGGAGATTGAAACCAAGTCCTTCAACAAGACTGACATTTGTTGCTTTGATGGACGGGTTGAGAATAGCAGTTCCCGTTCCTTTGATCTTTCCTTTGCCCTTGTTGCCAAACGAGACAGCTCCTCCCGTGGCACTACTTTGGATAGAAGTGAGATGGATCTGGCTTCCTGTCATATGATTTGAGGCGCCACTATCAATGATCCATGGGCGTCCCTCACTTCCACCTTCCATAACAACGTTAGTGTTTGGCGACCCAGGCAATGTGTTCCTTACCTGGTTCGTTACAGAAATAGAACTCTGGTTCTGGCATGTAGTCATTAATATTCACATCATTTGAAATAGCATGCTTGCGGAAAGAGTTCCTAGAGCGTCTAGAACGCCTAGGATTAGCCTTAGGAACGGACTTAGCATTTTCTTTGTTAGTCCTAGCAGCTTCTCCATTTTCAACATCTTCTTTGAGTTTTAAGCAATCATATTTGAAGTGATCTCCTTGTCCACAGTACCAACACGTCCTATAGTAAGTACCAAGATAGTACTTCTTATTGGGACGCTGAATCTTGTTTTCTTTCATCTTTTGAGGATTACAAACTTTTGAACCGTCCCCTTTAGCAATCTTCTTGTAAATCTTATGACTAGTGGAGTTAGTGTAGTAGTCTTCCTTTCCTAATTCCCCACTTTCTAGAACTCTAATTCTTTCAAGAAGATTTTTGGTTTTCTCCCGTTCAAGTTCAAGTTCTGAAGTTTTACTTGCCTCAAAATCACTAGGAAGGGAATTCTTAGTGTCAGATTCATAACCTAGACCTCTCTTAGCTGGGACAAAGACCATAGGTCTCACTTCTTCAACTATGGGACTCTTACCCATCACTTTTACTTCTTCCCTAAGCTTAGCGTTCTCAAGTTTGAGACACATGATTTCAGTTTTTAGGGACTTAGTTTCTTCACATGAGGACTCTAGTTGAATGGTCATGGAACTACAGTTTCCACATTCAACCACTATATTTTCATTTTCAAGTTCAAGTTCATCCATTCTATCTTGCATGACAACACTTTCTTCCATGATTCTTCCAATAAGTTTAATGAGCTTGGATTTAGAACAATTTTCTAATGAACTCATCATAGACTCACGGGTTACCTCATTTTCAGATTTCGAAGCGTTCTGTTCAACAACGGTGACGTCCTCCATAGCCATGAAAGCTACTTGCTCACCATCAGATGCGTCCTCAAGGGCTATGTATGCTTGTTCATCGGGTTCTTCATCATCATCATCATCAGAGGAAGAACTTCCATTGTCCCATGCAGAGGCGAACGCTCCAATAAAAGCTTTTGTCTTCATTTCCTTTGCAGACATTCCTGTTGTGCATTTCTTAGCAAAGTGCCCTTTTCTGTTACACTTGTAACATGTGAGTTCCTTCATTTCTGCCTCAGTGTACTTGCGGCTTTTCTTCTTGGGCATCTTGTGTTTATTGACATGTTTGTTCCTTTTGCCAAAAACTCGGAGAACTTTGTTAAAGGGAGCAACTTCTTCTTCTGCATCCAGTTGTTCTTTAGACTTGCTTTCTCTTTCCTTTAAGGCTTGAACGTGCATCTTCTCGCGGTTCTCAGCTTTGTTGGCTTCCACCATTACAGCGATTTCCTGTTGACGCCGAAGGTACTCAGCGTATTCTGGTGTTGTGGACGCCAAAGCAAGATCAGTTTGAGGATTCTGTCCAAGCTGAGCCATATCAGAAATTCTTCTTTCCTCGTACTGCCTGAGCTTCCCATAGATTTCTTCCATATCTAGAGTTTTGTTGGCTGTATTTTCTTTGAACGTTGTCCTGTCAAAGTTCCAGACTCCGGTCAAACCATCAATGACCACTTGAACTCTATTCCTCATGGAGATTTCTGTTTCTGGGATGCCCAAGTTCCTCATCTTGGTGACAAGGGCCTCAAAACGATATGAGTAGTCGTTCACCGTCTCATTTGGCAGCATGCTAAAAGCATAGAACTCCTTCTTGATTTTCAGCTGGACGTCCTCCTTCATTTCAGCGGTTCCCACATGGAACTTCTCAAGAGCTTCCCACTGTTGTTTCGCTGTTGACAAATTGCTGACCCAAGTGGTGTCCCTCTCGCATAAGGACGCTTGAAGGAAACAAATAGCTTTTGCGTTGGTTTCCATCAGCTTAAACTCGTCAGGACCCCACTCGTCCTCCTTATCAGCTTTGTCAGCAGGAACTTTGAGATCTCCTTTCATGATAACCTTCCAGCATTGATAATTTTGACTTCTGCAGAAGTTTTCGAACCTTGTCTTCCAGCGATTGAAATTGCCGTCCGTTAGGCGCGGAGGCTTCACAAAAGAAATTCCAATGGGTTCCATGTCCATCTTTACCTGCAACTCAGTAAGAATCTAGAGCGCCTGCTTTGATACCAATTGTTGGATCGTTAGTACTGAGGGACGTCCTTTACTTTGGTAAAGGCGTCCTTAGATTAGGCGTCCCTACGAGGAGTAGGGGCGTCCTTGAGTAATGCAGCGGAAATAAAGTACTAAACAGATAAAGAATGAACACAGTGAATTATAGAGGAACCACTCAAGACCAAGTAGTCCTTGAGTGTAAACCTCTACCTCCTTTGAGGATTTTTGAATAGTTCTTTCCTTTGTATTGAACGTCCTTACAGTTGTACTGACGAGTCTTTACAGTTCTCTGGTACTTAGCTTTTCCCTAAGTCCACTAGTAAAGGACTCCTCTAAGCCTACAACTTAAGCGAGTTCAATCTATCAAAGGACTCTATTCCTACGTTCTGCAGTACTTCGCAGAACTCTCTTTCTCTCTTTTTGGGTTTACTCTTACAAACTGTTTTTGTGATTTGGTTACAAGTCTCACTCGATCTAACACAAGTTCTAGCACTGTTCTTGAGTTCTTGGGTTAGTTCTTCGTGTTCTTGAGTGAGTCGCTTTCTCTTTGATTCTCTCTGAATATTCCTGAAAGCGTTGGCGTCACAATAAATGCCTTGGGGATATTTATAGGACTTGGGGAAGGGCGTCATTTCTCTGGGACGATCATGCCCTTCGTGGACGTGGCTACAGGATCTTCCTCCACGTAGTAGGGCGGTGATGAGGAAGCTTCCTGTATCCAGCTGTGTATGATGAACTCCGCTACAGGATCGGCCGCCACGTGTTGATGGACTCTGCAACAGGATCGTCCGTCACGTAGTGTTGGACTCCGCTACAGGATCGGTCTCCACGTGTCCTTGGATGATCAAACATTGTCGAGTGATGTCATCCTGTCGGCTAGTGAGTAAGGACTCCTTTCTTGCGTTCCTACTTGCTTGGGACTCCGTCCTTGCTCAAGTAGTCTCTAGCTGGTCCTTACTTCCTGTTAGCTAGCGTCCCTAAGCTTATGGGACGCCCATACACACTTGTTGTCCTTTTGGTCACTGGCGTTCCTGAACACTTGGACAACTTTATTAGAATCAAAGTGAGTTTGTCATATCAAAACTAAGGGACGGTTGTGTGGAACACTAACAAGTACGCAAGCGTTCTTGATAGCGTCCCAACATCTCTTCTAGGCCCCATCTAGGTGCTAGGCAGTCCCCGTCCACCTAGCTTTTTAACCCGCCTAGGCGGTGTTTTTGGGTGTCAGTCTAGACCGCCTAAGCAACTGTTTGGGCCGCTTAGGCGCTAGGCAGTTTCTCTCCGCCTAGAAACCGCCGGGCATTTTTTAGAAGACTGCTAAATTATAATTGATTTGTTATTTTTACGGTTTTATTGTTGAACATCCCTAGGGTCGTCATTGGTATACTTCATTTTGAAGTTGACCAAGTAAAGTACAACTTAGAAGTTGAACACTTTGATTTTGGCTTCATAAATAAACTGCAAGTTGGACACTAAAATAGCTGAGTACGTAACCTTATAGAGACGTACTCTTTTTTGTAAGACAGCAGTACATTTCGTGTTAGGTGAGGTCAGAAAGTGGTGTCAGATTGCTCTACAAATGAAATAAACAAATTAACTTTTATTTTTTCTAACTTATGAGTATCCGATAACTGAAATTACTAAGCATCCGACTAATTACACCCTAGTCGCACTTATTGAACCGTAAGTGGTTCGGGTGGGTTCGGATTCAGTCATTTCGGATTTGTGTTGAGTGGGGGGTTTGAGTCAATCGGATTCCAAGTCAACTCAGATTAGGTCCTGATAGATAATTGTGTACGTTCGGGTCTAATGATTCAAGAACATGGATTTTTAATGATTATCTAAATTATATTATGATTAAATAATAACAATATTATTTTTATAGTTTAATAATAAAATACATTTTTTCTAAGTATATAAAAAATCGTGTTGGTCCCAATCGAATTCGTACTTTTACCTTTGTCCACTACTTTTTAAATTGGATTTCAACTCTAAAATTCATAGTTAACTCGGGTCGGTTTTTCGGATCGAGTCAGGTTTACTTACTAATAACTCCTAATTAATTACTAGTTTAGTACAAACAGAATAAAGAAAACGAAATTAATTTTAATACGACCACTAGCTAAAACGTAGGTACATAAATGTGTAGTACAAAGGCGGACGAAAGTTCGAATTGGATCGTAACGAAGCTTCTGGAAATAATAAGAAGTTGTACTACCAATAGGAGGCAGAGGCCAAAGGGTAGGGGAGCGAAGGACGCGTCCCATGATATAATATCCAAGTGCGGGGGGCGAGAGCACACTGTTTTGGTTTGCGTTTTGCGGCGCCGGTGGACAAAAGTGGGCCGTCCTTTCCAAAGGGCCATAATCTGCGGCCGCCTCTTGTTTTTCTAACACCAACTTGCATAAAATCTTCTTCCATTATTTGGATAAAAGTTTATGCCATACTCGACGATCAAGTACATACACGTACATATATATTTGTGTCTGCATCGTCATTTTGACTACTTAATTTAATTATTCTCATTCCATAATCTAAGTCAATTCTAATTCTAATTCAATTCAACTCAACTACGCACCACAATCATCATCATTATAATCTATACTATATATTAAAGCCGAAGAATTTCGAGCCTCCACGTTAATTCTGGTCCCACCCCATTTAAGAAAATAAAATTTAGAAAAATAATTTTAAAGTCTTTCTTATTCTTTAATTTATTGTCTATCATCTATCTCTTTCTTTTTCTAATCTCTATCTTTTTTCACCTAATTTCTATCTTTTAATTAAAAAAAAATTGTACTATTAAAGGAATATGAGGAGCTAGAGTTGAAAAATTATCAAATTACGAGTTTGGAATGTTGCTTTCTGACTTATTGGAAACGATATCTGCAATTGCATTCTACTACACATCGATTATTTTATTTCAGTGATTTCTTCATCATAAAATTAATAAATTATCAATAGATTCATTCAACCTTACAAAAATCGATTCAACATCCCAATTAATTTAGTTTGACCAACTTTTTGTATGACACAAACTATTTTTACATTGTGCAATATTCTTACTTCATCTCAAATCAAATCAGGATAAATCCTTATAGAACCGAGGTGAGATTAAAATGGGAATTGAAAAGTTAAGTTAGTTAATATGTATCTTTTATAGAAGGAAATTTTAAAGATAGATATTAGATGAGTAAGAAAAAGGATAAAATTAAAGGTTAGATAATTAAAGAAATTTTAAAGATAAATAATATGCCTTTAAAGATAGATATTTGATGGGTAAGAAAAAAGATAAAGTTAAAGATTAGATAATTAGGAAAAATAGAACATATAAAATTGTTAATCAAGTGGGGCTAGAATTAACGTGGAGACTCGAAATTCTCCGCCTTTAATATATAGTATAGATAGATTTTTTAAACTTATTAGTTACTCTGAATTTTTGTTTTTATTGCATTTTTATAATCATATACATTCATCATATTTCTTTGTCAATCTTTTTTTGTCCCATAAAATTATTATTTAAGCTATGGATATCTAAAAATATCTTTGAAAAATATCTTAAAAATATATAAACTAAATTTGTGTTATGATATTCACTTACAAATTATATTGATCTCTAACTCTACTATTATTAAACTAATTATTAATTTATAAGATCTATCAAAATATTCATTTTGTTTCAAAAATTATTATTACCGATACAAGTTTATTAAAATATTTATTTTATTTCAAAAATTATTAATTTATAAGTTTATTATTACCGATACATGAAAAAACCTGTTATCTATCATGCCCCGTACAGGGTACGGGCAATAATCTAGTTATTATTATAACTACTCCGTATATATTAAAATGAAGGTTAAAAATAATGTTTAGCCTGACACGTATCAATTCCTCATTAAACCAGATCATCTATCTTTATTAAAATAATCCAATTGATTAAAATTTTATTATAGACCCCACATATATGTAAAATATAAAAGAATATATATCATTGAAGTTATATCTATAAAGTTTTCTTATATCAATAAAGTAACCTATAAATTTTGTTTGATTAAACGAATATAATATAAATAAAATAATGTATCATTAAAATAAATCTCATAAAAAATAAATTAAATAAAAAAAGAAATATTTTATATCAAACTATTATTTTGGGCAACTTTATATAAAATGAATGTAAGTTATTTGTTAAATCAAAATCGTGTCTTCAAGACACGGGAACTAATGCTAGTTGTAAACTAAACCGGGAAATAAAAAACTAATTCGGATGTACTTAGGTTATTTTGACATTTCAATGTTTTGTTATTTAAGAAAAATGAGTTGAGTATAGTTTTACTATGGAAAATAGTAATAAACCCTTGTTTTATTCGATCTAGGGTGGATGGTCCAAACGGGCGTGCCTAGATCCGGCAGAAAGTGACCCGGACCCGAAATCCGAACCGAACTGATCCGATCCAAACCCGAAATTTGACCCGAACAACGAAAAATAAACCATCCGAACATGACCCAGACCCGATCTGAATCCGAACCGAAATGACCCGAATAAAATGTAAACCGAACTGACCCGAACCCGGACTGACCCGAACCCGAACTGACCCGAACTAAACATGACCCGAAATAACCCGATCCGAAATGACCCGAAATAGACACATGTACAATATTCTTATAAATAGAATATGGGTAGTAAACCCTAAACCCTAAACCCTAAACCTGAAACCCTACCCTAAACCCTAAACCCGAATTCATGGGCGGGATGTGGACAATGGTCCTAACCCGAATAACCCGAATATCTCGCCCGAATACCCGAATTATTTTTTAATAAAATTAATTTTTTTGTATATATAGATATATATATCTATAAAATATTATAAATTTAGTTTGGATAATTATCTCTAAATTATTCTTGGGTTGTGGCTATGATGGATGAGATCTCATTTATTGTCAACCGGTCCATAATCTTTATCCATCTATCTCCTTAGTCCAATAGAGTACTTGAATTAAATGAATTAGGGTTGGAATAGAACATCCATCAATTTTCTTAATGTATGAAAATGAGTTTAATTATTTTATGTCATTAAGTGGGCACAAGGTTTGGAATTGTCTCGGCCCAGGATTATGCCATTAAGTGGGCACAAGGGTCCACGACGTTGAATTTTCTTAATGGATGAAAATGAGTTTAATTATTTTATGTATGTATGAATGACTGAATGTGCCCGCAAGTATATAATACAAATAATAATTTTTTTTTTTAATTAACTAAGTAGAAATTACATCTAAATCTTTGTCAATAATATGTAGTAACTATGTTTTATTACAAGACACATTAAAGTACCCCTTAAAGTGTCCAAACTTTATACGTTAAAAACTCACCGATGCGGGTGATCTTATAATTTAAAAAAAAAATTGAATCCAAATAACACCCGAATCCAAATTGGCCCGACCCAAAATGATCCGATTCGACGCAATCTGAAAAGGACCCGACCGAACTAGACCCGAACCGAACAACATCCGATCTGAAATGACCCGAACCCGAACTGACCCGAAATATTACGACCCGAACCCCAACTAGACCCGAACCCGAACCGAATAAGACCCGAAATGATTGTTTGACCCGAACGACCCGATCCGAATTGACACGAACAACTCGAATTGTCAGGTCTAGGCGTGCCCCTCATTTGTAAATTGATTCAATTCGGACAAACAACTTGTAATTTACAAGTCGGACAAATGATCAAGTATTTGTAACTTAAGGGTGCAAACTGACTTAAACCCTTAGATCATGAATTAAGGTCGAATGTTGGGACGATATTAAGGACGCCAGTCATTAATATTTAAACCAATAATGATCGTCCCTTGTTTTGATAATGACAAACTCAAAGGTATTTGATAAGTTGTCCAAGTGTTGATCTCAGGTAAGTCCAGTGGACGCACATGAGCGAAAAGGACAACAAGTGAACGAGAGTCCCTAAGCTGTAGGGACGCACGTCATCAGAACCTAAAAGTTGAACGTAGTTGGCGAAGTCCCTGCGAAGATAGGACGGCGTCCTTATCAAGAAAGGACGCGCGCCAAAATACGGACGAGGTTCAAATTCAAATCAAGGCCGCACCAACATGATTACATCACGTCCGGCCGTAGTCCTCAGAAGGAAGCTTCCCTTGTCTGGGCACGTGTAGACAACTCCAAAAATGTCGCTTTCCCAGCGATGGTCCCCTACCCACGCGGAGGCTTCCCAAGCGTCAACAGAGTTGACTTCCTCAAGAGGCTCATCGCACCGTTGATCAAAGATCAAGGATCCTGCCAAGTCTCAGAGGACGCTAGAGGACAAGAACCACTTCCGCTATAAATACCCCCCAAGGGGTATGCATAGCGGTGTGGACTTTGAAGACTTTCTCTCAAGCTCTCCCGAAGCATTCAAGAACACGAACGAAGATCAAGTGAGCTTGAAGCAAGAGAAAGAAAGTCCAACCACATCAAATCCAAAACAAACCACAAATCAGTTAGAGTTGTAGTTTGTCTCTCACAACGAACCGTGAGAGACGTGAGTGATAGCTTCCTTATAGCTAAGAGTGTTAGGTTACTTGTTAGGTTGAAAGGAGTGTTACTAGTGAGACTAAGGACGGACGCTTAGCTCAGAGAAGTGTAACGACTCGCCTAAGTTGTAAGGACTCACTCTCAATAAGATAAGGGACGGCTATTGAAAATCCTCCAACGGAGGTAGAGGTTTACCCACAAGACTAGTTGGTCTTAGTGGGGTTCCTCTATAAATTCTTGTGTTCACTTATCTTATCTTGTATTCTGTTAAGTCTATTTTCCGCTGCACTAAAGGACGCCCTTAACCCAGTTAAGGACGCCCTCATTAACTGACTTATGATCCAACAATTGGTATCAAAGCAGGCGCTCTAGATTTTGTTGAGTTGCAGGTACAAGATGGACATGGAACCTATTGGAATCTCCTTTGTAAAGCCTCCTCGTCTGACGGACGGCAACTTCAACCGCTGGAAGATCCGCTTCGAGAACTTTTGCAGAAGTCAGAATTATCAATGCTGGAGAGTGATCATGAAAGGTGACCTTACCATCCCTAATGACAAGAAAGACAAAGAGGACGAGTGGGGTCCTGACGAATTCAAGCTTTTGGAAACAAACGCTAAGGCAATATGCTTCCTTCAAGCGTCCCTTTGCGAGAGGGACGCCACCCGAGTTAGCAATTTGGCAACAGCCAAACTACAATGGGAAGCTCTTGAGAAGTACCATGTGGGTACGGCGGAGATGAAGGAAGACGTTAAGCTTGAAATCAAACGAGAGTTCTATGCCTTCAGAATGCTTCCTAATGAAACTGTCAAGGACTACTCATACCGCTTTGAAGCTCTTGTGACCAAGATGCGAAATTTAGGCATCCCAGAAGCTGAAATCTCAATGAGGAACAGAGTTGGAGTAGTCATTGATGGACTTACAGGGAAATGGAATTTTGATAGGACTACGTTCAAGGAGAATACAACCAACAAAACCCTGGATATGGAAGAGATCTATGGGAAGCTGAGAGGATATGAAGCGAGAAGGGAAGCCGATATGGCTGAATTGGCTAGGAACCCCCAGACAGATCTCGCCTTGATGACGTCAACTCCAGAATACGCTGAGTATCTGCGCGGCCAAAGAGATCTTGCCTTAATGGTGGAAGCAAATAAAAATGAGAATCGTGAAAGGATGCGTGCTCAAGCTTTGAAAGAGAAGGAAAACAAGACCAAGGAACAGCTAGAAGAAGAGGAAGAGATTGCCCTTCTACACAAAGTTGCTCGCTTATGGGGTAAAAAGACCAGAGATTACAAGAAAAACAAGATGCCTTACAAAAAGGAGAGTCCCAAGTATACAGAGGCAGAGATGAAGGAACTTACTTGCTACAAGTGTAACAAGAAAGGACACTTTGCCAAAAAGTGTACTACGGGACTAAACTCAAAAGAAATGAAGATGAAAGCCCTCTTGGGAGCGTGTGAAGCCGCATGGGATAATGTGAGTTATGATGATGAAGAACCCGAAGGACCAGTGGCGTACATAGCCGTAGAGGACGCCTCAGATGATGAACAAGTGGCGTACATGGCTGTGGAGGACGCCCTAGTCGTTGAAGAGGACGCTCTTGAAAAGGAACAAGAGGTAACTCGTGAATCCATGATGAATTCCTTGGAGAAGTGTTCCAAAACCAAACTTATTAAGCTCATTACAAGAATCATGGAAGAAAGCGTAGTCATGCAACATAGAATGGATGAACTTGAACTTGAAAGTGAAAATGTGTTAGTTGAATGTGAAAACTGTGCTACAGTGTCATTACAACTAGAGTCCTCATGTGTCGAAGTCAAATCCCTGAAAACTGAAGTGATGTGTCTTAAGCTAGAGAATGCTAAGCTTAGGGAAGAGTTGAAAGTGTTAGGAAAGAGCCCAGCAACTGAGGAAGTTCAACCAATGGTGTTTGTCCCAGCCAAAAGAGGACTAGGATACGAGTCTGACACTAGGAACTCTCTCCCTAGCGACTTTGAGGCAAGCAAAACCTCAGAACTTGAATTAGAAAGGGAAAAGACCAAGAATCTCCTTGAAAGAATTAGAGTCCTAGAGAGTGGAGAGAAAGGTCAAGAGGACTACTACATTAACTCCACCAGTCATAGGATCTATAAGAAAATTGCTAAGGGGAAGGGTACGAAAGTTTGTAACCCTCAAAAGATGAAAGAGAACAAAATCCAACGTCCCAACAAGAAGTACTACCTTGGTACTTACTATAGGACGTGTTGGTATTGTGGAAAAGGAGATCACTTTAAATATGAATGCTTAAAACTGAAGAGCGACATTGAAAGTGGCAAAGCTGCTAGGACTAACATTGAAAATAACAAGTCCGTCCCTAAAGCTAACCCTAGACGTCCTAGACGTTCTAAGAGCTCTTTCCGAAAGCATGCTATTTCAAATGACGTGAATATAAGTGACTATATGCCAGAACCAGAGTTCTATTTCTGTAACGAACCAGGTAAGGAACACCTTGCCTGGGTCGCCAAACACTAACTTTGTTTTGGCAGGTGGAAGTGAGGGGACGCCCATGGATCATTGATAGTGGCGCCTCAAATCATATGACAGGAAGCCAGATCCATCTCACTTCTATCCAAAGTAGCGCCACGGGAGGAACTGTCTCGTTTGGCAACAAGGGCAAAGGAAAGATCAAAGGAACGGGAACTGCTATTCTCAATCCATCCATCAAAGCGACAAACGTTAGCCTTGTTGAAGGACTTGGCTTCAACCTCCTGAGCGTCTCTCAAATGTGTGATCAAGGTGAAAACCTAGTCACATTTGACTCAAAGGAGTGCCTCGTCATCAACAAGAAATCAAACAAAGTCGTCCTCAAAGGAGTCCGAAAGAACAATGTCTACATCTTCAATCAGGAGTTCAAGCCAAAATCTGAGTTGTGCTTATCTGTGTCAAAGGAGGACGCTGACCTCTAGCATCGCCGACTTGGCCATGCTGGACCAAGCACAATCCTCAAGCTACATCAAAGAAATCTTGTGAAAGGTCTTCCCCAAATTGATCCTGAGAAAATTGAATAGTGTGAAGCCTGTATCAAAGGAAAGTAAACAAGAACGTCCTTTAAGTCAAAGAACGATGTCAGCACAAAGAAACCTTTGGAACTTCTCCATATGGATCTTTGTGGACCAATGAAGACGTTGAGCTATGGTGGAAAGAGGTACATTTACGTCCTTGTAGATGATTATTCTCGATTCACCTGGGTTCTTTTCTTAGCTTCAAAAACAGATTGCTTCAACGCATTCAAAGTCTTCATCAAACAAGTGGAAGTTGCGCTTGAGACGACTCTCAAATCCATAAGATCAGATCATGGGACGGAGTTTCAAAACTCAGAGTTCGTGGCCTACTCTGATCAACATGGAGTCTCACACAACTTCTCAGCTCCAAGGACTCCTCAGCAAAATGGAGTGGTAGAAAGAAAGAACAGGACGTTGGAGGATATGGCAAGGACTATGCTTTTAGCTAATAGCGTCCCCAAGTACTTCTGGGCGGAAGCTATTGCTACAGCGTGCTATATTGTCAATCGAGCCATGATCCGTCCTTTGCTGAAGAAGACGTCCTATGAGTTGTTGAACGGAAGAAAGCCTTGCATTGACTATCTCAAAGTCTTTGGATGCAAATGCTTTGTTCACAACAATGATAAAGAAAGACTTGGAAAGTTTGATGCAAGAAGTGACGAAGCCATATTCCTTGGGTACTCCCTCACCAGTAAAGCGTATAGAGTTTTCAATAAACGAACTCTAAGGCTTGAGGAGAGCATCCATGTTGTGTTCAAGGAAGGTGCCTCTCACAAAGAAAAATCAAGTGGGAAAGATCGCCCATATTCTAATCAGCATGACGACTCCGACGATGAAGTTGATCTTGGGTCCTCTGGAAAATACTATGTTCCTAAGGACGCTACTCCAAACCATGAAGAAGTCTCAGTGGAAGTTCCCAGTGCTGCTCAGGAAATTCTATCTCGGAGTGAATCACCGGGTCAACATGAGGTTGCTGAATCAAGCTTACAAGGTGAACAGCGTCAAGAAGTGGACGCTCAACCTGAGGGGGAACACTCTGAGCCTTTCAATGAAGACGACGGGTTTGACTCAGATGAATCTGATTGGACGGACCCTAGATGTACTCCTGCACGGGACGATACTCATAAGGGATCCATTCTTTCAAGACTTCATTCAACAGATCAAATCATATCAGATATTTCAAAAGGAGTTCAAACAAGATCAGCTGTGAATCAGTCCCATAATGCCAACATAGCATTCTGTGCCTTCAACGCCTTTGTGTCCTTAATTGAACATAAAAACATAAAGGAGGCACTTCAGGACGCTGATTGGATTCAAGCCATGCAAGAAGAACTTAATCAGTTTGAAAGAAACAAGGTTTGGACCCTCGTCCCTCGTCCAAGAAACAAAAACATAATAGGGACGAGGTGGGTATACAGGAACAAGCTTGATGAGAGTGGTCGGGTGTCAAGAAATAAAGCAAGGCTTGTGGCTCAAGGCTATAGACAAGAGGAAGGAATCGACTATGATGAGACCTTCGCTCCTGTTGCCAGAATTGAAGTCATTCGCCTCCTTATCGCCTATGCCGCTCACAAAGGGTTCAAGCTCTTTCAAATGGATGTCAAAACGGCCTTCCTCAACGGCAAGCTTAAAGAAGAAGTGTACGTCGCTCAACCTCCAGGATTTGAGGACGCTGATCACCCTGATCATGTGTACTTCTTGGACAAGGCACTATATGGACTCAAGCAAGCCCCTCGTGCATGGTACGATAGGTTTGCGTCCTTCCTCTTGTCCAACGGGTACACACGAGGTAACATTGATAAAACACTTTTCTTAAAGAAAGTCCTTAAAGATGTCTTGATTGTCCAAGTCTATGTTGATGACATAGTCTTTGGAAGCACTAACATGAAACTTGTAGAGGAATTCAAGAACTTGATGAGTAGTGAGTTTGAGATGTCCCTCATAGGAGAACTCAACTTCTTCTTGGGACTCCAAATCACCCAGCTCAAAGATGGGACGCACATTCATCAACAAAAATACATCCGTGAAATGCTCGAGAAATATGGGATGAACTCATCGAAACCCATTGATACTCCCATCTCCCCCAACACTCGCCTTTATGCTAATGAAGAAGGCAAAAGTGTAGATCAAAAGCTCTACAGAGGAATGATAGGGTCCTTGCTATACCTAACGGCAAGTCGTCCCGACATCATGTTCGCTGTATGCTTGTGTGCTCGCTTCCAAGCAAATCCGAAGGAGTCCCACATGCAAGAGGTCAAGAGAATCTTCAGATATCTCAAGGGACGGGATGACCTATGTCTATGGTATCCCAGAAGGACGTCCCTAAACCTGGTAGCATACTCTGACGCAGATTACGCTGGCCATGTAGTGGATAGGAAGAGCACCTCAGGAATGGCTCAATTCCTTGGGTCATGTCTTGTATCTTGGGGATCCAAAAAGCAAAACTCCGTGGCACTCTCAACCGCGGAAGCTGAGTACGTTGCTGCTGCTTCATGCTGCTCTCAAGTCCTATGGATCAAGTACCAACTTGAAGATTATGGTACGTTCCTCAACACAGTCCCTATCTTGTGTGATAACACCAGTGCTATAAGTATTGCCAAAAATCCTGTTCATCATTCTAGGACGAAGCATATTCATATAAGACATCACTTTCTTCGTGATAATGTTGAACTTGGATTAATTAAGGTAGATCATGTTAGGACTGAGGACCAAGTGGCCGATATTTTCACAAAAGCACTTGATAGACGTCCCTTCGAGCACCTCCGGTTGCTTTTGGGGATGATAAATTTTAAATAATCAAGTCCCGTTCTATTATTCCCTCCATGATTGGCTATGTTTTGTTGAGAACTCGTTTTAAAGCAATGTCATGCATTAAAGTCATCTTTAAAGGACGCTAGTCTTAGACATATGTGTTGCTCATGTGTTTGAACGGTATTCAATTCGCTTTTCATCTCAAGAGTATCCCTGATCAATCTACCCTCATCATAAGCCGAAATGATGGGAACTCTAAGCTTACCTAAGCTGAGAATCTTGCAAACGCGTCCTATGAGCGTTCTTTGTTTTATCTTTACGGGACGTACTTGCTTGATTTTCAAAAAATGGTTCTAAGTGATCAAAGGGACGCGTGTTAAGAGTTGAGAGCTGTCCATACAGAGTTCTAAGTTCAGAGGTTGAGATCAGTGTCTGGGACGCCGTGGTTCAGTTCAGTGTAGTGAAGTATTGTGTGTTGAAAGAACGCCAGGTCAGAGTCCTTTGCAGTTGTGAGAAGTTTGAATGTTTGAATTTGGGAAGGTGAACCGTCTTAGAGAAATTTCAGCGAAGATCTCGGGATATGCGCTAACAGTGCTCAACAGCTGTGTTTCTTAGCAAAGAAGAAAGCCACGTGTGGGAAGGCGGGTGGAGGAAGCCGAGTGTAAAGACCCTGTTACCCCTGACCGTCCAACTTCGTCTTCTTCCTATAAATACCCACCTGTGCACTCCGAAAAACCTTCTTTGCTCCTCTGTTGTTTGCTCACTTATAGAAATCTCTCAAGATCTTCAAAATCTTCAAACGCATTCCGAAATCTCACCCTAAACCCTAATCTTCCTCTATATAAACCCTCTCTCAAATGGCCAACACCAGAGCTTCTAAAAATCCGTCACCCTCATCGGCGGCGAAGAACCCTAGCTCCTCGAGATCTCCTCCGGTGAAAGGCCGGTCCTTAATGGAGTCAAGAGGCAGACCTTCCGGCCGCCAAGAACCCTCTCGCCACCATTCTTCGTCTCAATCCACCCAGCGCCGCCACTCCAACACCCCGCCTCAGCCACAAAAATCCCAACCTCCATCTTCAAGGCCCCATTCTCATTCTTCCTCCAAACCCCAACAAAAACCTCATCCCTCTCAATCTAAATCCCAACCCTCTCAGAAACGGTTTTCGTTTCTCGAGAAACCTTTCGTCCCAGAGCCAGAACAAGGGGCTGCTAGCAAAGGCGCCGTTTTTAGACTTCCGTCCCAACCCAAACGACGTCCTCCCCTTGACCCTCTCATTGAGCACTGGCTAGAAAAAGAGCCTCGGACGCTCGCCAATATCTGCCTACGAGCGTCCGCTCATGACCACCCTCCAAAGGTCCAACGCCTCCTCCACTACTTCATGATGACATATGTCAAGCCCCGCCTTGAAGAAACCAACCATACCAACCCACCCTTTATGGGGCCAGGCATCATATCCGACACTTTTGGTGGGACGGTCGACGAGCTCGCCAAACTCCTCCCCGACATCATGGAGTTCTTGGTGGATCCTGCGGGCTCCGTCCCATCTCAAAAACGCAAAAGGCCTTCCTCTCCCCCTCCGTCCAAATCGCTCCAAATAAAAGGCCCTTCCTCCTCTCCACCAAAGCCAATCCCTTCCTCCCCCCCTCCTGCCCCAAAGTGACGCCTCAAGACCTCTGCTCAGCTTGAGGGCGTCACGGATGAAGAAATGGCCGCCATTCGCCTCTCCGAAATTCAACTGGAAAAAGAGGAGAAGGCGCGCCAAGAGCAAGAGCAAGCAGAGAAGGACGCCGTTGAGAAGGCGATCCAAGCGAGTATGTAGGACATTCCTCAACTCCCTCCACCTCCTCCAAGGGTAGAGGACGCTCCTCAAGTCCAGGCCAAGGACGTTCACAAGTACAGGTCCAGGCCGAGGACGCTACCCCTGCTAAACTGCCGCCTCCTCCCTCTGCTCCGCTCAAAGTGAAGCCTATCTCAGTGGTTCCGCCCAGCACCTCATCTGCCCCCCCCCCCCCCACCAAAGCTAAGATCAGAACTCCTACTCCCTCTCCTCCCAGAGCTTCAACTCCTCCTCCTCCTCCGCCCGCTCAGGCCGTCGAGGAAGCTGCTCAAGTCAAAGGGACGCCTCCTTCAACCGTCCCTACAGAGTCCTTGGCAAGGACTCCAGCTGTGACCGCGCCTCCTACAGAACAGGCGTCCACTGCTGAGGACACTGAAATGGTTGAGTTCCAAGAACAACGGAACGAAGCCTCAGATGAAGAGGACGCCCCTCCCCAAGATGAGGAACCTGAGGACGAGGAGGGAGATGGAGATGAAGAAGACGCTGGTGATGAAGTGATAGTGAGCAATGGCTCCAAGCAGAAACGCTTCAAGAAAATCCTTTCGCCCCTCCTCTTCACCGCCCAGTTTCTGGAAGAGAACCAGCGCCAAGAGTTCTTGGAACTACTTGAGTTCCAGGGATGGACGCACTTAGGCGCTGAGGCCGCCGATGTTGACCCTGATGAGGTTCTCCGTTTCTACTCCAAGTTTGAAATCACAGAAGTAAACGGGAAGCCTCAGGGGACGTTTGAAATAGATGGGGACGAGTACTCAGTTGCTGAGGGCACCGTTCGCAAAATGCTAGGCCTGCGTCCTTCTCCACCAGATGCTCTGCATGATCTGCCTTGCAAGAACTTTGCCCGCTTCTCCCAGGAAGAAATCCTCAGCAGAATATTCAATGGGAGACAGCCAGCTGCTAAGGACAGAGTCGCTCATTGCCTCACCAAGACGGGCGTCCTTGCGCATCACTTCATTGTGCGCATGGTCGTCCCCCGCCAAGAGAAAAAGTCCATTGTTCAGATCACTGATAGTATCCTCTTGGACACCTTCTTGGAACGCAAGCCGATAAACTTGCCACGGGTAATCTTGGAACACATGGGCAAGTGCACAAGAGGCAGGCACTCTCTTCCCTTCCCCGGCCTGGTCAAGCAAATTCTGAAGCAGCAAGGTCTCTATGCTCCTAAACAAGAACGTTCCTTTGGCATTCATTGGGACGCCAGGCAAATCACACTCCCTCTAGTTGGAAAACTCAGGTGTGATGAGCCCCTTCCGTCCGTCAAGCGCCAAATGGAAAAGGAACGGAAAGAGGCTGAGCGGAAAGCTAAAGCTGAGAGGAAAGCTCAAGCTGCTGCTGCTGCTGAGAGTGAGGAAGGAGATCCTGAAGCTGAAAATCTTCAAGTAGTTGGGACACCAGTTGAGGACGCTGCTGATGAAGAGGACGAGCTCGATGGTACGAGCGTCCCTGACGAAGCCGAGAAGCACTCTACGAAGTATCTGATGGGCATGATGATCGAGAACCAGTGCATGATGATTGATTTAATTCAGCAGGTTCACGACACCCTTCACACCCACACAGAACTTCTGGAACGCAACAACGAGCTCCTTGCCCAGAACAACCATCTTCAGGAGCAACACCTTAAGGCCCTTGGCAAGCGTCCCCGCAAATGATCACCTTCCCCCTCTCTAACCCTGAAACAGTTTATCTTTTCTTTTATTTTTGTTAAGACAATGGGACGTTGTCCCCGTTTTGGAACTCTTGTTGAATGTCTGTAATGATCGTACTCTATTTCTGTTGAATGGCGTTCATTACATCTGTGATTCATTTTGTCTAAGCGTTCTTTACTTTAGTTATGACTTTGTACTTGCATGCTTTTCGACTTGTTCTCCTTTTCGATGATGCCAAAAGGGGGAAGTATAGTTTTGTAGAGATGCGATTGTCTTTAAGTTGTCATAGAAAGCATGTGTTTAGGGGGAATTTCGGCCAAGTCCAAAGGACGCTAGTTAAGAATAAAATAGAACGCACTTAAAAGAATGTGTTGCATGCCAACCTAAAGCTGAAAAGAAAATCAAGTGTAGTTTCTCATGCTAAAAGCTTTACTTCTATGCGTATTATTTGAAAGAGTTTGTCATCATCAAAAAGGGGGAAATTGTTGGGACGATATTAAGGACGCCAGTCATTAATATTTAAACCAATAATGATCGTCCCTTGTTTTGATAATGACAAACTCAAAGGTATTTGATAAGTTGTCCAAGTGTTGATCTCAGGTAAGTCCAGTGGACGCACATGAGCGAAAAGGACAACAAGTGAACGAGAGTCCCTAAGCTGTAGGGACGCACGTCATCAGAACCTAAAAGCTGAACGTAGTTGGCGAAGTCCCTGCGAAGATAGGACGGCGTCCTTATCAAGAAAGGACGCGCGCCAAAATACGGATGAGGTTCAAATTCAAATCAAGGCCGCACCAACATGATTACATCACGTCCGGCCGTAGTCCTCAGAAGGAAGCTTCCCTTGTCTGGGCACGTGTAGACAACTCCAAAGATGTCGCTTTCCCAGCGATGGTCCCCTACCCACGCGGAGGCTTCCCAAGCGTCAACAGAGTTGACTTCCTCAAGAGGCTCATCGCACCGTTGATCAAAGATCAAGGATCCTGCCAAGTCTCAGAGGACGCTAGAGGACAAGAACCACTTCCGCTATAAATACCCCCCAAGGGGTATGCATAGCGGTGTGGACTTTGAAGACTTTCTCTCAAGCTCTCCCGAAGCATTCAAGAACACGAACGAAGATCAAGTGAGCTTGAAGCAAGAGAAAGAAAGTCCAACCACATCAAATCCAAAACAAACCACAAATCAGTTAGAGTTGTAGTTTGTTTCTCACAACGAACCATGAGAGACGTGAGTGATAGCTTCCTTATAGCTAAGAGTGTTAGGTTACTTGTTAGGTTGAAAGGAGTGTTACTAGTGAGACTAAGGACGGACGCTTAGCTCAGAGAAGTGTAACGACTCGCCTAAGTTGTAAGGACTCACTCTCAATAAGATAAGGGACGGCTATTGAAAATCCTCCAACGGAGGTAGAGGTTTACCCACAAGACTAGTTGGTCTTAGTGGGGTTCCTCTATAAATTCCTGTGTTCACTTATCTTATCTTGTATTCTGTTAAGTCTATTTTCCGCTGCACTAAAGGACGCCCTTAACCCAGTTAAGGACGCTCTCATTAACTGACTTACGATCCAACATCGAATATATCTCAACTCGGGATCTGCATCGACTTGACCTATAATTGAGTCGGGACTCGAGATGACCTGGCTTAAACCTGACCAAACCAACCTATTTGATATGTATAGCTTGTATAATAATAGATTTGACATTTGATAATATTAATATACATAGTTATTTCAGAAATTAATATTTTGGTGATTGAAATATTTAATGAAGATTGTAGTAAATTTTTTTATATTTTTTAAGTTTATTTATTAAATTTAATATTTTAAGTAGTTTTTTAAATAAATTATAGTTTTTTTATAAGGAATTTTGTGTGCAAAAGTAGCGTATTTTCTTAAGATGTAATATGATTTGATAAGATTGAATAGTAATCTTATCATATGAATATTCCACTTTTACTAAATCTTTTAAAACTTATGGATAAAAAGAAATTAATAAGAAAAAACAATATAGTATAATAAAATAAACAATAGAGGATTATGACAAATATTATAGGAAGAGGATAGATTTAGATGGAATAATATAAGATTTCATAAAATAAATTAATAAATCTTTTGTAGAAATTACATGATAAAAAAATAGTAAATTCAATGTAAAGTGGGACCACAAACATATATAAATGAATAGAAAATTAGCATAAGAATAGGTTATTATAAATAGGATAGGTGGTTTAGAAAAACACAAATTGACAAAACTACCCTCAACTGCTTCAGGTTTAGAAACATACTAGCAAATGACCCGTACCTTGTACAGAGCGTTGTTTATTTGTTATTTTTTATATGAATTTATTCTAATATTATCATGTGTCTATTTTGTTTTAAAATGACATTAATATTTTGGATTATATAATAACATAATTACCATTAAGTCATTAACATCAAATATATATATATTAAAGTATATTTTATTTAAATATTAACTTTTTACAAATACATACATATATTTGAATGATCGAGGAAATATTCTATAACATAAGAATGATTATCAAATTTTATCAATAATTGATAGAAATATTTGGATATTTAAATTAAATTACATAAGCTAAATTATATAAACATTAATTTAAATAATGACTCAAGTTAATTTATTATTATATTAAAAATATAGAGACTATCTAATAAGATAAAAAGAAAAATAAATTATCTTGTATATATCTTATGATGTTGTAAAAATTTAATTTAATTAAATAAATATAAATATCAAATATATATATTAAAAAATCATTATCTTATTTAAAAAAATCTATCTTTTATCTAAAACATAATCAATGTGCAATGTTAGAGATATATTTAGGTCATTTATATGAATCTTTTTATTGGCATTTAAATTGTTGATACCAGGAACCGTCAACGCAGTAAGACACCCTACCAAAACAAAATACTTCCAAGTATAGACTTCTCAAAGCTGGCACTGAGCCCTAAGCTCTACGGCCATCGCGATCGGAGCCGCCGCTGTCCAGGTTAATGATCCCTTACAAGGCGGACTCCCAGCAAGGTGGAGGCCCGTTCCCGGGTGTTGCACTCACCGCGTTCGCCTCCCCGTCCCATCCACGCAAGTGGGGGGCGGCAACGTCCCATCGGGTGGGCGGTGGGCGGCAACGTCCCATCCTGGCTTTTGACTGGACAACTCCGCGGCCACCGCCCCAAGAACCAATCATCGAGCGGCACGTACTTGGGTGGCATTCGTCCCACATCGACGTCCCGCTCCAGCTCGGCCCGAACCTCCACTATAAATAGCGAGCTCGATGCACCAGAACAAGGATTGAAAACCTCGCGAACCACATACACTAGATCTCGAGCTAAGATCATTGTTGTAACCCGATACACCTAAACGCGATAGAGATCATCTGTTTGCTATTTTAATCCCACAGTTAATACAAAGGCATCCTTAACATTACCCCCATCGCGTTAAACACTCCAAGCGACCAAATACTTTCCATCTCTCCGTTCGTTGACTCGGTCGAATTCGAATCTCTTGCTCTCATCGCGTTGCAATACATTCGGTGTTTTCGGACTTCAACATAAATATGATATAATAGTAGAAAAAAATATTTAATATATTAATTTAATAAAAGTTAGATAAGACTTAAATATAGTGGATAAAATTGATTGTTTCTAAATAAAGCTTATAATAAATCCAAGTTACGCTAACCTAGTGTCAAGCACGGTCCTAGCACCTAGCTTGGCATGGGATTGGGTACGGCGAGTTTTCGCAAAAAATCCAAGTTACGCTAACCTAGTGTCAAGCGCGGTCCTAGCACCTAGCTTGGCATGGGGTTGGGTACGGCGAGTTTTCGCAAAAATCCAAGTTACATTAACCTAGTGTCAAGCGCAGTCCTAGCACCTAGCTTGGCATGGGGTTGGGTGGCGAGTATGCAGAGTTTAAAAAAGAAAAACAGTAAAAACAAACAAGGAATAATCACAAATGTGGCGTGGCGGCAAACAAAGTTACGACGCCTGCTTCGCGTCAAGATCAAATACAGTTACAGCCGCATCGCGGCAAACACCAAAGTACTTGGGCCCATACGGCCAGAGAGTAATGTCAGGAAGAAAAGCAAAAAACAAAAAACACACAAAGATAAAGGCTTCACGCGGTGGGGGCATTGGCATCGGCATCAACGTTGGCATTGGCCGCGGTCTCGGAGGGAGGGGGAGCCTCATTGGTTTTCTCGCTCTCGGGATCGGCGGCAGGGAGCTCCGGATTGACCCGGCCCTCCGGGTCATCATGACCCTCCGCGTC
Organism: Polygonum maritimum; assembly: GCA_963924305.1. Taxonomy (NCBI): domain Eukaryota; kingdom Viridiplantae; phylum Streptophyta; class Magnoliopsida; order Caryophyllales; family Polygonaceae; genus Polygonum; species Polygonum maritimum. The sequence goes on along the minus strand of OZ002737.1, from coordinate 18,019,707 downwards.
GTCCCCCTCGATGCCCGGCGGAGGCTTCGCCACTCCGCCCTCCCAGACAACCCCCATTTTGCGATGGAGATCGGGAGCGAAGTACTTGACCTTATACCTCTCCACGTATTGGAGGGCCGCGGTGACTGCACTAAGAGCTTGGACCGCTCTCGCATCCTCAACGCGACGGTTCATATACTCTTCCGATTTGAGGAAATCGGGCACCGCGTTCTCGGCCTTGGCTTGGGCCTCCTCCAATTGACGCCGCTACTTCGCGGACGTTGCCTTGAGCCCCGCCACCTCCTTCTTCGTCGCGGCAAGTTGGCCTTGGACCGTCTTGAGCTCCGCCGCGTTCTGCTCCGCTTGCGCGCGCACCTCCGCGAGGGTCGTCTCGGCCGTCTCCTTGGCCTTGGTCGCCTCCTCCAGTTGGGCCTCCGCCTCGCACAGCGGTCTGGGAGGTAGTTCAGCCACGCGTTGACCTGCAAATAAAAGCACATTTTCAGCCCGAGTAAAGGTTGTAAAGGGTCGGCACCAAAAAGCGAATGGGTCACATACCATATGGCCGTACTTCATACACTCCCCCCCGATCTCCGCCGCGTTGAGGGTGCCGAACCATTCTCTCTCCTCCTCGTAGGAGTACTGGCCCTCGTTGAAGGTGCCCCACGCCGGCCCGGAGCAGGCGAAACCCGCCACCTCGGCCCTTCGGGACCAGTGGCGGCGACTCCCTGCGCCCGTCGTGATCTGGGCAGGACCCTTCGCGATGGGCTCGGGAGGTTGGTCCCCGACGCGGACCAAGTCCCGCCTGGACTTCTTGGCGGGCACGCCCTCGGTCTGGCCCGCATCCTCCACACCCTTGCGCTTTGGGGCATCCCCCAGCACGCGTTTGCCCTTGTCTACTGGGGGATCCTTCCACTTTGGGCCGGGCGTGCCCTTCGCGGTGACCCCTTTCTGGCCCCCGGGCTTGGCGATAGTAGGCGCGCCGGAGGCCGTCGCGGCGGATGTGCCGGTGAGAACGTCAAATACATCCATATCTGCAAAAGCAAGTCACGAACGTTTAACTTAAACGCGTTCAAAGCACTAACAAAACAAGCATCGAAATAAAACCAAGTCTCAAAGAAAAAACAACAAAGAATACCCTCGCCCTCGGGCACCAGGGACGCGGTGGCCGATGAGGATACCTCGACCACCCGGGGCGGCGCCGGCCTCAGGCTGAGGCCCGCGCGCTCTAGGCGTTCCTGCGTAAGCCAAACGCTCTGTTCCCTTTTAGAAGGCGCGACAAAGGCCTTCTTCGCTGTGGAGGCCTGCTTCGAGGCACCGCGTTTGCGTTTGTGGGGGCGGTACCTATCAGCGATTAGGGGGCAGAGCATGACTTCGCCCTGAAAATCGTGCACGATGAACCATTTCTCCTTCCACCGCGGCCCAACGTTGGAGGGAGTGATGATAAGATTGCAGTGCGTGAGGCTGAAGTTCACGATACCCCTGGTATCCGCTTTGATTGTAAGTATCTGTTGCAAATGCCCCGCGGAGGGAGGATACTTCAGCTCCAGACACCTCAGGTGGTATGCCGCGATGTAGCTCCAGCAGTTGGGGGCCATCGAGGCAGGGGCGAGCTCAAGATCAAATAGAAATTGAGAAACGTATTTCGGCAGCGGGAGCCTGAAACCCGCGATAAGGCTCGCCGCGTAGACCACATGGCCCGCCTCATAGGCGGCATAGCTGTTACCGCCGTCCTCGGGTAGCATAAGCTCCACCCCCGCTGGCCAGGGGTATCCCGTCGTGATCTCGTCCAGCTCCTCAAGGGTGAGGATGGAGGCGCAACCCTTGGCCAGTGTCACCGGGTTCTCGTAGTCCGCCAGGAGCGCGGGCCTTGTCTGGCGGAAGCGAGGTACTTCCGCCCTGACGCTCGTCAGGTATCGCGAGGGAAAACTCCTCGCGGTCCCGGAAGTAGACGCCTCATCGTCAGGGGCCCCATCATTAGGGCCGTAGGGCCTACAGCGCACCATCGATCGCGAGGACGACTCGCTCTTGGTACGGGCGGCGGATACCGTGGTGGGGTTACTCTTGCTCAAACCGGCGGGCTCTCGGAAGTCGTTCTGGGAGTCACTCGCGGACATCTCCCGGTGCTCAAGCGATGGGTCGGGCTCGTAGAAGTCGTCCCAGTTCGCTATCCTGTCACCGCGATCCACGCCTGAAGGGCAGGAGTCGCTGGAAAGCTCCAAATCCAGGGCACGGAAACAAAGAGGCTCCTGGAGGAAGGAAAAAAGAGATGATATGCATGGGAAGAAACAAATCATGGTGAAACATGTAGCGCGATAAACAAACAAAATGTAGAAAACAAATCAAGACAAGAGGCGCGATACCCCAACCGCGGGCAAGTGTCATTTCGCGATAGGGCTGGAAGCCCTGTCAAAACAGAAGGCCTGGGGGCGCGCACAGTGTCAGAAAACTTTCCGCCGCTCCCAGCGCACATCTCTACAAATCGGAACGCGGCGATGCGACGTTGATGGGACGGGACGTCAAGACGAGGACGTCATCCCCCGCCCACGCCGTTTCACCTACCCATGACCTTTCGTCTCCCCGACAGAGCCCTTGGGGCCAGGCGCGGCGTCGCCACCGGCGCACGACGGCTGGCGGGGCAACGCATAACCCAGAACTGGCCCACGGTTTTTAGGGCAGTGGCGTGGCGACGCCCTCCGCCGCCCAGAACGCAGGAAAACCCACCCTCAGCGGGGCGGCCCTCGGGGAGGTCCGCACCCGAAGCCACAGGCGCCAGCGACGCCGCCGTCGCTGAGCCTAGGGCTCGCCCAAAAACCCAGAAAAAAGGCGGGGAATAAGGAAGAAGAAGAAAGGGAAGAGGAAAAGAGGGGAGGACATACCGGAAAGGTTGAAGAAGCGGTTGCCGGCGACTGAGGGCGAGCGTGTCTTGAGAGCGAAAATGGCGTTTACAGGAGTTGGAGTGAAGAATTAAGGGAGACGAGGAGCGGAACCGTTCTTTTATTCAATTCTCGGCGGGCCATGAAGGAATGGGCTTCGCCTGGCAGGCGGCCCATAAAGCTATGCGGCCCAACAACCCGCTTTGCCGCGCTCCTCGTCCTACCGCCCTCACTGACTCGCATCGCTAAAACACAAGCGCGTTCCACGCATCACGTTTCCGGTCCGAGGTACTTTTTTTGGACCCGTCCTCGAAAAGGCATCGAGTCCCGGTCCATGGGGTTGTGTTGATACCAGGAACCGTCAACGCGGTAAGACACCCTACCAAAACAAAATACGACCAAGTATAGACTTCTCAAAGTTGGCACTGAGCCCTAAGCTCTACGGCCATCGCGATCGGAGCCGCCGCTGTCCAGGTTAATGATCCCTTACAAGGCGGACTCCCAGCAAGGTGGAGGCCCGTTCCCGGGTGTTGCACTCACCGCGTTCGCCGCCCCGTCCCATCCACGCAAGTGGGGGGCGGCAACGTCCCATCGGGTGGGCGGTGGGCGGCAACGTCCCATTCTGGCTTTTGACTGGACAACTCCGCGGCCACCGCCCCAAGAACCAATCATCGCGCAGCACGTACCTGGGTGGCATTCGTCCCACATCGACGTCCCGCTCCAGCTCGGCCCGAACCTCCACTATAAATAGCGAGCTCGATGCACCAGAACAAGGATTGAAAACCTCGCGAACCACATACACTAGATCTCGAGCTAAGATCATTGTTGTAACCCGATACACCTAAACGCGATAGAGATCATCTGTTTGCTATTTTAATCCCACAGTTAATACAAAGGCATCCTTAACATTACCCCCATCGCGTTAAACACTCCAAGCGACCAAATACTTTCCATCTCTCCGTCCGTTGACTCGGTCGAATTCGAATCTCTTGCTCTCATCGCGTTGCAGTACATTCGGTGTTTTTGGACTTCAACATAAATATGATATAATAGTAGAAAAAATATTTAATATATTAATTTAATAAAAGGTAGATAAGACTTAAATATAGTGGATAAAATTGACTGTTTCTAAATAAAGCTTATAATAAATTTATAAAAAAACTTATAATTAATCTACTAAGTAATTAAATGGTAAAAATGATAAGATTATGATATATACATTTTGACTTAAAATAAATAAAATATGTTTGTAAATAAAAAGTTTATAATTAATCTACTAAGTAATTAATGGTAAGATTGAGATTTATATATTACGATAACTCAAGATCTAAGATAGAACTAATATTTTAATTAAATAATTATAAGATTAAGATTATATATTATAAAATGAACGTTAAAAAAGATAAATTTTTAGCGAGGGGTAATGTGGCGCAATATAAAGGTAGAATTTCCTTCCGATTTAGCGTATAGTAATATATAGAAGATAGATATTGATTTGCCAAAACCATCGAATCTATATATATATTTATAAAAGCCGTAAGGATTGGAGCCACGACGTTGTGCCACCTCAGCTTTGTCCATCCCACATTATGCCACCGAGGATTTTGCTACGTGTCATCATATTGTTAAGCCACGTCATATAATTTTTACTTACTAATTAAGCCATGTTATATAAAATTTTCCATCTCATTTCCAAATCATATCCATGAATTCAAAAAATTCCATGTCATATCTCTATATAAATACAAATTATTTACCTACATTAATTACTACTAAAACATTTCATATTATTCTTTGCTTTCTTCCTCTTTTTGATCATCGCTATTCTATTATGATTCAACCATACTAGAATACTATCGGACGGGGCAAAACACGCCAGAAAAATATTACGGTAGAACTTTTTAATAATGTCATGGTACATGATATACATATCTCATCCGATGGACAAGCCAAAGGGTAAAGAAAACATACGATTTTTTTATTAGTTTTTCTGTAAAATATTTTAAAATTTTACTAAATTAATAAATCTGATGATAAGCCTTAGTCTTAGGTACAAAATTAAGTGTATGAAAATTTTAATAAATTTGATTAATTATTGTCAATTTTTCAAATTCTTATAATCATGAATAAAAAACTTTAATTCATATTAATACTAATTTACATGTCATTATGTTCTATTTAGTACAATAATTTTTTGTAAACTTAGTTAGGAAACTGTTATATTATAGGTTTTCATGAAAATCAATTTTTTTTATTTGCGTTTTCAAATTTAAAAGAAAATGAAAGTACATAAATTTTATTGTAAAAATGCCCAAAAGAACATATCTTGCCATTTAGCCTAAATAAGGATGTATGCAAATATTTTTTTTTGGTATAAGTTTTCCATTTGCATAAATTTTTTTTGGGTCATTTATGCAAATTCACAAATAAAATAATTATTATTAATATAATCACAATCTCCTCCACCAAATTTATATAAAAAAAATCTCCTCAATCAAATCTCAACCATCACAATCAACTTCCTCTGGCATTACTCCTCTATTGAAGTTCTCCCAGCCTCTTTCTAACTCAAAAGATGGCTCGTACCAAGCAGACCGCGAGGAAGTGTGCCGGAGGAAAGGCGCCGAGGAAGCAGCAGACCACCAAGCTCGCCAGGGAGTCAAGGAAGTATCAGAAGAGCACCGAACTCCTCATCCGGAAGATCCCCACAATTTTTTTAATTTCATTTAGAAACTTGATTAACCCACAATTCATTTTTAAAAATGTCACGATATATTATAAATTATCAAAATAATAGGTGCATAAGCACGTCAATGTTCAGGAATAGTTAGGCAAAGCTATACACATGCTAAGCATAAAAAATTTATTGAAAACATGTTATATATGAAATATCGTAGATAATTACTTGAAATAGTGTGTAGAAATTGAGACAGACCGATTAATATGTATCATACATACTAACATGGTACCTAAGTACTCGAGGTGTGCTTTCATATCAAAAAATCCAAATAAAAACAAAACCCTTACAAAAACAAATGTGGTTAATTAGGCAGTTGGACAAGATTTCAGTTACTCTTTGTCCTCTTCCACTGACACAAAGCTAAACCTCAATCAGGCATTCCCACGGCCAAATTCACACCCCCATGCATTTCCTCACTCACAAACTTCTTGTAGAATTGAAATTCCTTTTACTTTTAAAAAAGATGATCAACCTTACAAATAGCCACCAGAGTTTTGCTGGTTTAATGGCGGGGTTCAATGGAGAAAAAGACCAATCCTTTGCCCAAAAACACAGCTTTGGATTTGGGAGTCTAAATTCGGTGGCCTTCGGAGCCAGTGGGTCAAAGGGGTGTTCCGACGTCGGAGAAAAGGCGGTCAAAGGCGGCTCTCGTGGTGGCGTTGAGGTGGCCGAGAAACGACAACGTCGGAAAATCAAGTATCGAGAATCGGCGGCCCGGTCCAGAGCCAGGAAACTGGTTAGTTTCGCTGACTCGGGTTTTCCAGTCTAGTGGATATTCTATTTTCTTATCAGTCTTTCTAACCTATGCCCGGTTCCTATATAGTCTAAGGTTTATTACATAGTTTACCCACTTTAGATTTACTTGTAAGAATTTCATGAAATACAACCACAAACCAAATGAAAGGGCACTGGAAAATTTGTTCACTATTGTAGCTCACTTTTTTGTGGCGTTATATCAGGCTTACAATATACAACAGCAAATGGAAATCCAAGATCTGAAGAAGGAAAATGAGTTCCTTAGAAAGGCCATTAAGGTACTTAATTAAACAAAAGAACCCCTAAGCTTAGATTTTTTTTTTGTCAAGACCCATAAGCTTAGATTTGGTATTCATTAAGTATCTTTTCTGGAGAAATCCTCATGTTTTTTTTTTCCATAACAGGTTCTTTTTGCCAATGTGACACCCAAGGAGATTGTACATGAGAAGCCTAGCTTGAAGAGAAGCTGTTCAGGGTCTTTATAAATCAAGCCATCTAGCTAAGTAATCTGCTCTTTTGTAAGTTGGTTATGTGATGTAATCTTGGCGTTTATCCTCTAATGTATCAGTTTGGTCCTTAGACTAATCACACTCAAAATATCTTACAGAATCCAAGGGCAAACAAAACTCACATCACAAATATTTTACGACAAACATTGGGCTTGATGGGATACTTTTTACCCTCAAGACAATACTAATTATTACACATTAACAGCAAATTTTTACTGACAAACAATGGAGTGCAGATTTTACTTCTGCCTCTTGTAAATCTCAGAACTGCCTCTTGCAGATTTTACTTCTGCCTCTCGTAACTCTTGCTCTCGTATTCCTCGAATACCGCCTGTTATTAAGCTCAAAGTCTAAGACAACAATCCAAACAATGAAAGAAAAGGAGGAGAAAATCCATGGAGAAAAAGGAGCAAACCTGAAGATTAAGCTGTTATAGAGCTCTTTCACTCTAGTAACACATATCTGGTCTTGTTTTCCATAGTTGTCCTGAAAAAAATCAAGTATAATGATCAGTTATGTCATGAAATATCAAGTAAGTACAAGAAAATTGATGCCACAAGTCACTCACAAGTCACTCACATACAGATTAACCTATGTTACAGTTTCAGAAAAGATTATGTATTATATTTTCAAATGCTTTGATGGTCATAAGTGCATTGCAAGAGAGGCCAAGAACACAAAAGTGCAGCATATATGACAACAGAGGAGGGCCAATGATCAAGGAATCTTAGGATGTAGAATTAAATGGATCCATTTTGCCACTAATGGACTATGAAAACATCAACAGGTAAGCAATTGTGTAGGAAGAAGCATCCACATAGCAATAACCATAAGGAACTCTTTATTTACAATTTTAAAACTGAATGTATCACGCTTGAATACTGATATTCAACAAATTTATAGATTGTCTGACCTGCAATAGAGTTCCCTGATTACTTATGCTTCCTGAAGACATGGGAGGAGTGTTCTTCATATACATCCCTGTGAAAGTAAGTAACTAAGAATATGAGATTACACTACAAAACTAAGATAAAGACAGTTACTACTTGACTATCAAAACCATGTCACCAAGTACGTAACTATAGATTGTCTGAAACTAAGATAAACTCTCAAACACTTGAGAGTTCATATTGGCATTAGGGATTGTAGGCAAGATTACTCCCATCTCATGCAAAAACAAAAACGGTTCTTTGTTTGGTTTATCATTTATGAACTATGAACCATATATGCAAAAATATTAAATGTCAATTGTGCTTACTTGTGATGCAGGATCCATCAAAACTGAACTGTGATCCTTCTAGAATCATATATGTGAGTGCTCTCGCTTGAAAATTGAAAATAATATCTGCATCTATATCGACTTGTCGACTTGTGCCATTCACCGGCTCCGCTTCTCCAGTCCGCCACTTGAACCGGACTCCTCTGTAAAATAGATAGAAATAAATTCAGGATTTAAGCGACTTGTTATAGATTTTAGGAAATTGGATTAGAAATGAGGGAAAGAAGGATTGTTAGAAGGAAGAAATCAGTGTCTCCCATGACCTAGAAGAACATGTGATTACAACCAAGTTTAAGGATCCAGTGAAGAACCTGAAAACAGGATTATCTTCAAGGAACCTCTGGAAGTAGTAGTCATGAGCCTCTCCTTGATCAATCACACTCCCTGTTGAGGTCCAATATACAGGAATTCGTTGAAGAATTGAAATGTTTAGTCACTGCAACTGATGCATTCATATAGTATACTGATGCAGCTTTCAATATAATCCTTATAAACCTTGTTTGAATAGATTTTATAAGGAACTGGAACTTATCTGGCTAAATTATAGTATTATTTACCTGTTGCAGGGGGCGTGCTTATGACAGAAGACACCCTCCTCCTCGCTATTCTCGTTCACCACCCCGGCACTCATGCTCCCCCCTCCACGATATGCAAGATCTGGGTCTTGTGGCCAATAAAAGTTGTTGGAGCCCGTTGGATCCACAACAAATTAGTTCAATAGCTTAACAATGAGAAGATGTCTGTTGTTAATGACATTGAAACCAAAATGAGCACGTCAATGTGGTAAACAAGTGGGATGCAAGCAAACAGACAATGTGGTAAACATCTAAGATACCGTCTGCAGAAATGTTGGCAATTCCACTACTCACTACTGACGTGCTTATGTTAATTCTTAGCTGATCCTTTGCTTTAGGTGTAACTGAATCAGCAAATCTTTGTATGTTACAGTAAGCAAAACACGACATAATCAATGTCAAATTCAGGAGAGATGGAAATTTACCAAATGCAGAGGATATCGGCCCTACAAAGCAAGCAACTCAAAATTGGAATAGGAATAGAGAATATATGAACACAAATAATACAAAAACACAAGGAAACATCCAATAAGCATTAGCAAACCAACCTTTATTCATTGATCTGAACCGGCCTCAATTCCTTGATGATTGATTAAATGGAGTCCATGTGGTTGTACCCTTCTTTCATCCGGTACCACAGCTGGCCTGGGAGGACAAATAGAATCCACTCACCATGGTTCTCAAGAGCAGGCACATTAAGATCAACATTCAAACCCATCTTCTTAAACTGAGAGCTTCTTGGAGGAACCCTTGATAACCTTGTACCCATTTTTATACACGAAAGACGAAGCTAAAAACTGAATTCCAGCAGTTGAGCTCTACCAGCCCCAAAATTACAAAGTTGTCCACTCCATCCTCAATCTCCCTACGGAAGAAGAGAAATTCATTTCAACGTGAACTGTCAAACAGGGAAACTCATAATCAATGGCTAACCTAGGTTAATCGTGAAACAGACCGCAAATCACGGGAAACCTCATTTGCGTAATGTAAAAAACATAAAATTGCAGACGATCGCGATAAAGATCGAAGCTTGAAAACCAAAAAAACTAAAACGAAAGCGTCTGAGCTCGTGCGCTCCTCCATCAAGTGGGAAATTCGAAATCCCAGAGATCAATGAGACTCGCATCAATTGATTTGGTGGTCCAGGTACCTCAGGTTGATTTGGTGGTTTTGCATTTTCAGTTAATTTGAGAATATCTACAGATAGTATATGAAGGCAATGCATATTTCATTTGTGACAATAGAGATGGCAAAGAGAAATGTACTGTTAAGAATAGAGATCGCAGAAGTCAGAACAAACCTGAGATGTTCCTTCAGCATGGTTCCACTTCTCAACAAAGCTTATAATCCTGGTATTCCAACCTCAGTAAGAGAACATTCTTGAAGGTTCCAATATTAATTTTACTACATGGCTAGATAATAGTACTATGAAGGGGATAAAGCACTTGCCTATGGGATGTATCAGTCATGTAGAATATTGGTGGATAAATATCCAGACAGACAGCATGGAACTGATTGCTGTCAGCACAAGCCAGATTAGCAAAACCAGGAAAATCCCGATTTTTGATGGCTTCTTCCATTTAATTAATACGTTTAGGCACAATGTGCTGTAACATTAGACAAATAAGTGTGGCATAAATAGGTAAATGATACATGAGGTAACAAAATTTGGTAAGCAAAAGAGTTGGAAGTGAAATTTTACCTCTGCTCTATGCTTTAGAAGCAAACTTGTTTCCACACTATCACGCATCCCAGATGTACTGCTTGTTTCTTTCTGCCTCGAACTTACCTAATATCAGAAATGTTCAACATTTTAAACTACAAGCACTGGAAATTTCAACAAGTATGAGATCAATTCCTGGAAAGATGACAATCTGACCCAGGTCAGAAAACATCACCTGGGATCACTTAACATATTTTGATTAAGGTAAAAAGAGTTTATCTACCAACTGAGGTTTTAACTTGCATTAAGAATACATAATCAAAGGTTTAATGGTCCTAACAGCTAATAGTCAATTCCGCAATTAATCAATGGAAGCTTAGGGATTCCCATTCAATTAAGAAAACATACCACTGCAATTAAAATCACAAGATCATCCCAGTGATTTTCATCTGCAAGCTGCACGGCCTTGCTATCACTTCCATCGACGTTCTTTACATTAATAAATTAAGTTAGTTTACTGCAAAGATAATTAAAGATAAAAGCATCCAAAGAAATGATACTTACTTTTCCCATTTCCCACTTGACAAACCCACCGAACAGACTACGACAAGCACTACCAGAGCCTTGCCTGTGTTGATATAGAAAGTTAGAAACATACATAAGTTAGACAAGACTCGAGTTAACCTAGATAACGTTACATAAAATGAGTAATAAACCCTTTACAGAGTCAACTCAGAGTGAAAAATCAGTGCACAATAACAACCATTTCGAATTAAAACTTAAAAAATAGAAACAAGGTTATCTATGGGTGCACTGTATTATTGCAGAATTGAGTTTCTGAGCAGCTGAATACCTGGCGATTGCAAAGAGCTGTCCATTATCTTCTTTGACATTCATGAGCTTTGCAAGTGCAAACACTGCAAATCATAAGAACTTGAATTTCAGGCTAACGTTTAGGATTATTTTGATGCCTCACATATATACTTGGATAGATGCCATAGTAATATTGATAAATTTCCTGTTAATATACACAAGATTTGAGTCTGTAACTAAGGACCCAGACAAAACATCAATTGCAAAGTTACATGCAAAATTCCCACCATTTTGAGTGTACTATTTAACATTAGCTGAATCTCAGACAAGCTGATCAAAATCCTACAGAATCCTCTAGGTAACCAAATCATGCACAAAATCAGGATTACAAAAAGTACAACTGATCATATTCATTTGCTTTGCCTTCAGAAGTATACAGTTGCAGCAGCAATTTAACACTTAATGTCCAGCAAACACATCAGCACAACACCATTTAAAGTAAACTACTGAAAGGAAAAAAGGTAGAAATTCCTTAGCAACTTACCGTCCATACATTAGTTGGGAGCGCACATAGGGACACCAGAGCTAGATAAAACACAATCCCAAATCGCATATAGATATTGGACTGAGATGGGAGGAAAGTCAGTGCCAAAACCCATACCTGCACATCCAAGATGAGAAATTCAACAATGCAGTAGGAAGCCATAAGCTACTGAACTCAGCAATCACCTGAACGAATTGGAATGTCCAGCTGACGAATTCGTCTCCTGAACAATCAATTCCGAGCCGTTTAATCCCGAATCGAGCGCTCCTCCACACTTGCCCTCGCTATCCCATTGTCCCTCGGCTCTGGAGTTGGCATCCGACGACCTCTTCTCCCCCTCGTCGATCCTCGCGCTCCTCGAGGGAGTTGAGGTCGTGGTTCAGAAGCTGGTATTTCAGGCAGAAGGATCGGCCGGCGAGAAGGCTTGGGAGAGGTGAGCGGTTAGGGCAGAGACCGACAGGGTACGGCGACGATCCGAGTCTCGCCGCCGTTGTTGCAGAGCGACTTTCCGTTGGCCGATTCGAGAAACTTAAGAGGATTGGAAGGATCTAGTGACGCCGTGAAGTTCTTCCACTGGGTTGTTGTGCTTCGTCGTCGGAGAGAATCACCATTGTTGAGGAATTTGAGAGAGGAGTGGGAAAATCGAAAATATTTGAGAGGGAGGGTTTGAGTTGAAAACAATACAATTTGTGAACTGAGGGGGCTCAGTAACGCCTCTTCATGAGGCCTCTCGGCTGACTCTGTTACAAGCTAAACCTAACTTGCAACCCAAGTAACCACAATTCGAGCACCAAACGAACCAAGGAAGTAGAGGACTGCAGGGAGATCCTGCGAGGGAGATGTAGACCGAGGGAAGGAGGCAGACGAAGGAGATTAGGGCTAACTATTTTCTTGTTATTGATTTTGGTGATTTAACAAGGTATATATACCTAGCCCTAACGGTTCAATAAAAGGCGTCCCGGGGAAAGAACCGTAAAGAAACCCAGAAAGAGAGCAAGTTTTAGTTTATAAAAATTACATTAAATAAAATAAACTAAAATAACAAACTAAGCTAATGATAATAGTCGTTAAAACGACTAGGTGGCCGCCTGACCCTCGCCGGTCTTGACGGTTCAGCCGGATCCTCAATGTGGCTCGTAACATTCTCTCCCCCGTTGAGCAACGGCTTGTCCTCAAGCTGCAAGGAGGGGAAGGCGAGCTGAAGCTGGTCTGCGGGCTCCCATGTGGCGGTCTCGAGGTTGTCATCGTCCCATACCACAAGCCATTCGGTCCGTGGTTGGCCCTCATGGAGGACCTAGCGCGCTGCGATGGCTCGTATCGGCCGTGAGATGGGCCGATCATGAAGAAACTCGTCCGGAAATGCCGGCGCCGTCGGAGCCGCGTCGCTGGCCACATAGGGCTTGAGGAGAGAGACGTGAAACACATCGTGAATTTTGGCATGGGCTGGAAGAGCAAGGCGGTACGCTACCGGGCCGATGCGTTCCCGGACCGCGAACGGTCCATAATATCGGCGCCCAGCTTGGTAGAGAGCGGGCGAGCCACTGAGTGCTGTCGGTAGGGGCGAAGCTTGAGCAACACAAGGTCCCCGACCTCAAACTGCAAGTCACGCCTGTGAGAGTTCGCCTGCGCTGTCATGCGTTGTTGCGCCTTGCGCAAGCTTTCGCGGATGAGCTCAAGAGCACGTTCGCGCTCCTGAATGTTGGCTAACGCAGCGGATGGAACGGCAGCGGGCTGTGTGAGGCGGCAGATTGGTGGTGGTTCGCGGCCGTAGAGCACCTGAAAAAGCGTGGAGTTGAGGCCCTCATGGTAAGTGCAATTCAGAGACAACTCGGCCCACGGTAAGAACTCCGACCACCGCTTGGGCTGACCCTGTGTAAACGCCCTCAAATACTGTTCAAGGCTCCTATTTTTAACCTCCGTTTGGCCGTCGGTTTGAGGATGATACGCCGTACTATGATGAAGTGTCGTTCCGCTCAACCGATGGACTTCCTTCCAAAAAGCACTTGTAAAGATCACGTCCCGGTCCGAGACGATAGAGGAAGGGATACCGTGGTGACGTACGACAATGTCAACAAACAAAGCAGCAACCCTCTCGGCATCATACGAAGTACCCAAAGTGCCAAAATGTGAGTACTTAGAGAGGCGGTCGACGACTACCAGAATAGTGGTCTGTCCATGTGACGGAGGCAAGTGAGTGATAAAATCCATAGAGACGTCATCCCAAACCTGTTGAGGGACCGGTAAGGGTTGGAGAAGCCCGGCGGGTCTCTTTGTCTCATACTTGGTGGCTTGACAAATCGAACATGCCTCAACAAAGGTGCGGACATCACCACGCATGCCAGGCCAATAAAATACCTCAGCGACGCGCCGGAAAGTACGGTCCACGCCCGGATGCCCGACGCTCGGCGACGCATGGAATTCGCGGAGAATCTCGGCCTTGAGGTCCGACGCCTTGCCTATCACTAGGCGATGCCCATAGTAGAGTATGCCTGCATGGACTTGAAACGGAGCGGGGAGCGAATTTTTGTTGGCTGCGGTATGTAGCGCTATGAGATCCGGCATGGTACCGTTTTCCGCCTGTACACGCTGTAACAAATCAGGTAACTCTGGAGAAACGTTGGCGCACGCTCTGGAGAAAGTGCTGCCAGGTTGCTCCCACATTGTTAAGCTGATAGTAACACCACCAATCCGACGCCGGATAATCAATGAGTAACCCTACAAGATTCAAGCGGTCAAATTCTGCAGTATGAAAATAATTGTAATATGCTTGAATTTTGTGAACCCAGCCCTGAGGGTCGGTGCCGTTGAAACGCGGGGCGTCAATGCGAAGACGCGGTATGGATTCATGGCCTGGCGGGGCGCGGATGTCGACCCCCTGAGGAGCTGGTAACGCCGCCACCGTTATGGCCGGATGCACGGGCGGACCGCCTGGATGCACGAAGGGATCGGCGGGGAGGCCGCCGCGAGCATTCGGTAGGGCGCCATTGACGGCGTATGGGCCTGGCTGGAACCCTAACGCACGTTCCGGTTGGACCGGAAATAGGCCCTCACGATGGTGCTGGCCGGGTGTGACCAATGCAGCGTTGGGTTGCGGTAGAGGCGGCCCCGGTCCTAAAGGTTGCAAATTTGCGCCAGTCGCCGGGAGCGGGTGGTCCTGCGCCACGATCGTGGGATCCATGGCGAGCTGTGGTGCGGCGGGCGTCAATTGACAAAGGCTCGATTGAACGCCTTCGAGAAGCGGCGCCAAGGTGGTGTGGAGACGGTCCTGCGAGTCATGCAGAGACGCGTCGAGACGCTCTTGGTTAGCGGTCAACGAGCGGTTGATGCTTTCCGAGAGCTGTGCGTGAGACGTCGTGAACGACGCGTTGAGACGGTCGATGGCCGCTGCCAAGGCGGCGGTGGCGTCGGCGTCGGGGGTACCCATCCGAGTTCCGGGATGAAAGCACCAGTTGTTACAAGCTAAACCTAACTTGCAACCCAAGTAACCACAATTCGAGCACCAAACGAACCAAGGAAGTAGAGGAATGCAGGGAGATCCTACGAGGGAGATGTAGACCGAGGGAAGGAGGCAGACGAAGGAGATTAGGGCTAACTATTTTCTTGTTATTGATTTTGGTGATTTAACAAGGTATATATACCTAGCCCTAACGGTTCAATAAAAGGCGTCCCGGGGAAAGAACCGTAAAGAAACCCAGGAAGAGAGCAAGCTTTAGTTTATAAAAATTACATTAAATAAAATAAACTAAAATAACAAACTAAGCTAATGATAATAGTCGTTAAAACGACTAGGTGGCCGCCTGACCCTCGCCGGTCTTGACGGTTCAGCCGGATCCTCAATGTGGCTCGTAACAGACTCAGACCATCAATGAATCAATTTTGGAGTGGAAGAAAGACAGAAGAAACTAAAGAAAGCAAACAAGGGAGAGGAAATTGAAGGCAGCTGCATTTATTTAACATGGCTTTGGGGACAATTATAAGAGTAGTATAGATTTTGAGTGTATGTTCTATCATATTCTTGCCTTATTGCGTTCTTTATATATTTGTTTTTGCTCAACAATAATCTTCATATCTTTGTATAAGAAAGGAATCATCAAATCAAGTTAGGCATTCAACCATCCTATTCTTGCAATTTGGGACATAAAAATGGATGAAGAACAACTCGATCAACGTTGTAGCAGATCACCAGAAATCGAAATCATATAGGTGGTGAAGAGGTGGTCGGAACAATTCTAAAAAGGTAGGAAGTAGGTGACGAGTCCGATGGCGGAGAGAGCCAACCGATCATGAAAACACCATTGACGGTGGAGAGATTGAGCCAGCAGATCACCGGAAAGCCATTGATTGCGGTCAGGCCCGGCTCAATTGGGGGGCCATGGAAGGCGGCCGCCTAGGGCCCCCAGATTATAGAGGCCCCATGTATAAAATTAGTACAAGTAACATTAGGCCCATTCAAATTAAAAAAAAAGGCCCATGAATACATATACTAGTAAAATCGCAGCCCATAAGAAAAGAAACCTTGGAATGTAAAGAGGCCCATGAGCAAAGAAACCTTGAAATAATTAGTACTAGTAAAAGAAACCACAGATTATAGAGGCCCTTCTAGAAAATTAGTACTAGTAAAAAAAAGGCTTCTTTTATTCATGTACTTAATTTCAATTTTACTAATACTAATAATTATTGGGAAGCGTTGGAACTTCAAGCTTCCCAGCTGCTATTTTGATGATTGGTTAGTTTCAAGGTTTCTTTTCTCATATATACATGTATTTGTAATTTCAGTTTTACTCATTCTTTATCTTCATCCCACTAAAAAAAAACTCATTATTTTTCTTCAACATCTATATACTGATTTCACAAATCACAAGTTGTAAGAACAGGAAGCCCAAAGCCCACTGCTCACCGGCACCAGGCCACCACTCAGCCGTTGCCCGCCGGTGAAAGCTTCGGAGGCTCTGCAGACCAACGAGGTGACGACTCACTGGCGGCGACTCTCGACCCTTTCAATTGGATCGCGATGCCCACGCCAATGGGCACACTACGTTAAGGGCCCCAAAATTTTGTCTCGCCCTAAGGCCCCTGAAATGATTGAGACGGCCTTGATTGCGGTGAAGTTGCGATCGAGATAATAATTGAAGCAAAGGTAAAATTTAAATTGAATTGAATTTTCTTTTTTTCCTTTGAATATTAAGATAAGATAGAATCTATTTTTATTACTATATCTTTGGAAATGCAACTAATATTAATCCCAATCATCTAGCGGGATAATTGATTTGACTAGCGGTACCCGTCGTGCCATGCACGACTATTACTCACGTAGTCACGTTTCACATTTTATAAAGAAAAAATTCATAGATCACAAAAAATATAATAAACTGATACGTAAACTAAAATAAAAATAATAAGAATTATACCCTGCGTAACTCTACATAAAAAATTAATAAGGATTTGAGTTTGTGTCCCGCAATCCTAACGTGGATATTATTTAGAAATAATAAGGATTTGGGTATGCCGATAGATCAATTCACATATAATTTCTACTTATGTGTCCGTAATCCCAAAAAACAAATTGATTGGGTTGAAGTTGATATTTTTTTCTCTTTTTAGTCTTTTCTCTTCTCTTTTTGTGATTTTCAATTTACAATCCATTCATATGTTAATATTTATAGACTCTAAGGATGAATCTAGATTGTATAGGTAAATATAGATTGTATAGATAAAATTTAGATAGTTTATAAATATAAGATATTATTTTGATAGATAAAATTAGGATAGTTTATAAATATAGGATATTATTTTGATAGATTATGGATATAGATACTATTCCAATATATCAATATATGGTAATTAGATAGGTACATATGAGAATTTTTTATTTGTAAAATTAATAAGGATTTTAGATATAGATATTGATCAGATATATCAGTACATAGTAAATAGATAGATACCTAGAGAATTTTTTATTAGTAAAATTAATAAGGATAGATAATTGATTTATAATGAATTTAACATGGGGTGAGGCCAGAATTAACGTGAAGGCTTAAAATTCCTCGACTTTAATATATAACATTTAATTTAATATATAGTATAGATTTGCCACTATTTTTACTCTCGTTGGTAGATAAATTTTACCATACTCACATTTGCACTTCTGTAAAGCTATATTAAACCTTAAGATAGAGCACGCAAATAACTATTGACCGAATTCAACCAAACAAAAAAACTAACTATTTACCGAATAAAACCTTAAGCTTACTATTAATCAATAATACAATGACAAAATCACTTGTTTTATATATCAGACGTGGGGCCATAATCAATGTTCTAAAGATAAGTGATATATTAAAAGATAAAACTATTTAAGGAAAATAAGTATAAAGATAAATAGTATGATTTTAAAGATAAAATTGAGTATTACATAATTAAGGAAAATGATATAAAGTTGTTATTATCTATTTATGCTGAAAAAAAAAATTAAAATCAAGCGGGGCCAGAATCAACGTGGTGGCTCGAAAACGGTCGGCTTTTATAATAGATATTGATGATTGATATTGATTGATGATATTGATGATTGATTGATTTAGTTGGCGTGATAATTGAAATTCAATCATCCCGCTATTTTAGGCAAACTCAAATGATTTGCTTCCTAATAGATCGATTGCATAGAATTTATATTTATTTATTCCTAGGTGTGATCCCGCTATTTTAGGCAAACTCAAATTGAATACGGAGTATAATGCAATCATCCCGCTTTGATGTACTTATGTAGATGTATAATCATAAGCTTGTGATTATGACATGTGAACCGGCCTACGTACTAAGCACTAGCATATACGTACTATTTTATTTTTATTCTAAATTATTTTATAATATTTTATTCATCTCAATTTGATATGATTACATAATACTATCAAATAATTGTGATGTTTCTATATTCATTTATTCTAAATTCAATTACAAATAGAAAAAATTTATTTTATTCGATTTTTTTTTTGATATAAAAGGCCATTTATTAAGTGGAAGCTAAATCAGTTTCAAGAACATCATAAAACTCCGAAGGAAAGCAAAAATCACTACTAATAAAAAACGGGCACGCAGGCCGCCATCTACTTAACCAATGAGCTGCACCATTAGCTTGTCTACGAACAAAAATCCAATTGCACTGAGAGAAACCCACACTCTTCTCAAGCGCCAAAGCCAACAGATCACCAAATGCAGTGGCATGAATCTCAGCCTTCTTCGCCCTTTGAATAACTATGATCGAGTCGCTCTCCACTATAACATTGTTCAGCCCCAACTCGATGCCCTTCTCCACTCTCCAGTGCACCGCCTCCATCTCCGCCACCTCCACCGAAGCACCATCCTGAATCCTCCTAGCACCGGCGAACAACACCGCACCAGCTGCGTCCCTACAGATAATGCCGACACCACCTTTGCACCCAGACACTGATGCATCAGCATTGATTTTCACCCACCCGGTGGTGGCTTTTTCCAGCCTGCTGTCGACGCCAAATCAGCCACACTCGGACGCACAGAGCTAGGCAGGGCCCTGCTAAATTCCTCTTGAAGAGAAGCACACTCTTCCACAATCTCCTCTGCAGTCCTCTCAATTCCTGAAAAAATCCGGCTATTTCTGGCCCTCCATAAGCACCAGCAAACTAACGCCCAAGAGCACCTCACTTCCATCGGCCCTTGCAATACTTGATCCGCCCAGTCCAGAAAAGAAATCGCCCTCTCGCCCGCCTTCTTAGCCACTGGAAAGAACTTCCACACTCTCAAAGGCAATGGACAATCCCTTAGAGAATGTAGAACAGTCTCCTCCTTCCCGCACCTTTCGCACCAAGGCTCCTGCACCACATGACGCCCCTGCAGATTACTCTTACAAGGCAGAATCTCTCTACAGGCCCTCCAAAGAAACGATCTCACTCTCAGCGCCACTTTAATCTTCCAGACACTCTTCCAAATCTTACTCATCTGAGAATCATCCGCCTGCTCACCAGAAGCTGACGCCGAATCCTGCCTCTACTCTAGAAGACGACAGCCAGACCGCACCAAATAATTACCATTAGAGGAGAAATACCACACAATCCGGTCATCAAGCTGGGCATCCACCAGACGAATTCTCAAGACAGATTCTGCATCGTAAGGTGTCATAATAGATCGGACAACCTCCTCCTTCCACCGTTTCGCGTCCCAATCAATGAGATCCTGCACAACCAAATCCGGAGACCCTCCAAAGAAATTCCCCAACAGACGAAACGTACTAGGCCGAGGCAGCCAACGATCCTCCCAAACCTTTATACTAGAACCGTTCCCCACCTTCCACAAATACCCATCAGTCAAAACCTCCCGGGCCTTCAGAATACTTGACCAGGCATAACTAGGATTAAATCCCTCCCTTGCATCAAGAAAACTACACCGAGGAAAGTACCTAGCTTTAAGAATCCTAGCCACCAGAGAATCGGGATCTTGGATCAGCCTCCACCCCTGCCTTGCTAGCAAAGCAAGGTTAAAATTACGAAGATCCCGAAAGCCCAGTCCTCCTTTCGACTTAGACTTGCACAGCCGCTTCCAGTTCATCCAGTGCACCCCTTTCGAATCCTCCCCACTTCCCCACAAGAAATTAGCCATCAACTGCTCAATATCTCTACAAATTCCCGAGGGCAAGAGAAAACAAGACATGGCGTAAGAAGGAATAGCCTGAATCACTGATTTCAGCAACACCTCTTTCCCAGCCCGCGACAAGGAGCTGGATTTCCAGCCTTTCAGCTTCTTCCAGACACGCTCTTTTACCTGAGAAAAAATCACCTTCTTAGACCTCCCAACCATGGTAGGGAGTCCAAGATACCTCTCGTGCTTCTCTACTTCCGGAATATTCAGAATGGCTTGAAGAGAATCCCGCTGCTCCACACCAACATTCCTGCTAAACGACATTTCAGACTTACTCAAGTTAACTTGTTGTCCCGACGCTGCTCCATAACGTTGGAGGATTTACACAATTTCCGCTGCTTGTTGACAAGAAGCTTGAGTAAATAGAATGCTGTCATCCGCAAAGAACAAATGCGAAACCACCGGTGCCGTTCTAGCCACCCTGATTCCTTTCAGCCTGCCCGCCTGTTCACTCTCCCTAATGAGAGCCGAGAAACCCTCCGCCACCAAGAGAAACAAATACGGAGACAAAGGGTCCCCCTGCCTCAACCCACGCCCAGGCACGAACACCCCGGACGGACAGCCAGCCACTAGAACCGAAAAAGCAACACTAGACACACACCGCATAACTAGGGAGATCCACCTCTCTCCAAAGCCCAATCGCCTCATACACCCCTCCAGAAAATGCCACTCCACCCTATCGTAAGCCTTAGCCATATCCAGTTTGACCCCCATGTAACCCTTCCACCCCGTCCTCTTGTTCTTCATATAATGAAACAACTCAAATGCCGAGATAACATTATCAGTGATAAGTCTCCCGGGCACAAAGGCACTCTGAGTCTTAGAAACCACCTTATCAAGCACTTCCTTCAACCTGTTCGCCAGTACCTTAGAAACAATCTTGTAAAGCACGTTACATAGACTTATGGGTCGCAAGTCCTTCATACGAAATGGGTTAGACACCTTCGGAATAAGAGAAATATAGGTGAAATTAAAACGCTCAGGAAAAGGATCCCCCCCAAGAATATTAAGCACGAAAGAAGTAACTTCATGGCCGATAATATCCCATTGTTGTTGAAAAAACAACGCTGGCATACCATCCGGACCCGGCGACTTCGTAGGATGCATAGAAAGAGAGTATTACGAACCTCTTCACCAGTGAACGGGTGCAAGAGCATCAGGTTGTCCGTATCCGACAATAGAGGCGAGAGTCCTTGAGGAACCGACAAAGTGTGTGTGCCTGGATCGGATTTAAAGAGCTCAGAGAAATAATCTACGGCCACCTTCGTCATCCCTTCCCGACTCCTCCACTCCAGCCCATTCTCATCAACCAACCTTCTAATCATGTTTCGTTTCCTCCGACCATTGGCTTTTCGATGAAAATAACTAGAATTCCTATCCCCCCAACTCAACTCGTTGGCCTTTGCTCTTTGGTACCATAACATCTCCTCCTTCGCTAACAGGTCCCTCTCCTGGGCTTCCAACTCCTTCCTCCTAACCCATTCACCCCTCATCCCCGCTTTCTGTAACCTCCTCAACTCCTCTCGAACCTCCTTCAGACGAAAAGAGATATTCCCAAACTCCTGCTTGTTCCAATCCTTGAGAACCTCAACACACCTCTCCAACTTCTGGACGAGCCCCACCGACCTCATATTTGGATTCAGCCAACAATTTCTCCACACCGAATCATAATTGTCATGCTGAATCCACATAGCTTCATAGCGGAAAGGCCTCGTGATGTGATTCTGCCTGGCTCACATCATGGAATCGACACAGACATGCCTAACGCCCCCTTGTTAGCCGAGGCGCAGCCCGGTGCCCCCTCGAGGCACCCGAAGAACGACGCCAAGGCGCGGCCCGGTGCCCCTTCGAGGCACCCCACGAGCAACGCCGAGGCGCGGCCCGGTGCCACATCGAGGCACCCCATGAGCGACGCGTCGCATGACGCCGGTGCCCCTTTGAGGCACTCCCATGGGCGCCCGCCATTTGGTCGTTCACGATCGGCCACGAGGTTGGTCTCGTCTAGAGAGGAATCGAGCCACATTATCGGGCCATTGACGAGGCGACGGGCTAAGAATTTACAAGAGCAACTTCGGGCTCACTTGGCAATGCTCTCGTGTCACAAGCCCGGCCCGAAGATGTATGTTTGAGCCTCAAAATGCTCGGCCCAAGCAAGAGCTTTTCGAAGCCCGAAACCCATTATGAAAAGGGATGATCCAAGCCCATTTTGAAGGAGGCTTGGCTGCCACACTAACTCCCTTCCTTGGCCGCCAAGTTAGCCTCTACAACGCATTAAAAGCCTTAGCTTGGCCGCCAAGGAACAACAATAAAGACGGCTGAATGTTCTTGCCTTGGACGCCACTCTTCTCCACCTCCTCATAAGACTTGGCGCCCACTCCAAGATGCTTGCCTTGGCCGCCAATTCTCTCCACCTCCTCTTGAAGCTTGGCGTCCACACAAAGCATGCCGCCCCTCCCCTCTACTCGTCTCTATATAAGCACAAGGAGGCCCTCATATTTTGGTAGATTGAATTTGAGTAAGAGAGCTTTAAGCCCTACTCATTCGGTCTCTTCTCCCTCAAGGGAGAACGGGCCGAGGGAGTCCCCTTCTTGTCGGCTTCTAGCTCTCGATTCCTTCGTTTGATTTCTTGTTCTCCTTTTCCATTTCATTGTCCCACAAAAACGATTACACTTCAGTTTGTAACTCAAACAAATCGCCACCTTTTCCAATACAAGAACCAAGCTTGTGTTCCTTACGCCTTTAAATCAAGAACGCCTCCACATAAGCTCAGTCGAACCCGAGATTCGACCGATCCTGGAAGTGAGATCACATCACCTCGGTCCCTTCCTCTCGTCCTCCATATCCACCCTCCTAAAAAATTCCACCATGATCGGAATGTGGTCCGACCCCCACCTATCTAAATGCCGAACACCACCGGAAGGGAAAAGCTCGATCCACCTCTCATTAGCCAACCCACGATCAAGCCGTTCCTGGATAAAATCTCCGCCCTCTCTACCATTATCCCAAGTAAATCGAGGACCCGAGAATTGAAGCTCGTAGAAGCCACAACTGTCTATTGCCTTGCTGAAAGCCATCATCTCCTCCCAATCCGGATCCCTGCCTCCCTCTTTCTCCTCCTTCCTAAGAACCTGGTTGTAATCTCCAACACACAACCAAGCTTCGTGGGGATCTTCTGCCAGCCTCTTCAACAATGCCCACGACTGAAACTTCTCCTCCTTACTCGGCCATCCATAAAAGCCAGTAAACCGCCACACCCTACCATCCTCCTGCAACTCCACCTCAACATCCACGTGATGCCTTGTGTAGGATTTCACCCTCACTACCACCTCTTTCTCCCACAAAAGACACAAACCACCCGACTTGCCCACATTATTTTATTCGATTTTAATATTTATGTATTAATAAAACTTATTGTATTTTAATTTTGTATCATCATAATATTTGTTACGTTGCTATTTTATTTTATAATTTTGACAAATGGAATATATTTAAAAAATATTTATATTTAAATTTTGATCAAATATACTATTAAAAAATTAATTCAATTCTACATTATCTATTATTATATCCCAAAACAAAATGCCATATGTTATTTAGAAACAAAATTCTTTTAAATCTTATCTTATCAATCTTTATCAAGTCTTTCATCAAAGATCCTTAATAAAAATTCAAATCTTTCATCGAGGAAATAATTTTTTTCATTCAAGTAATATTTCCTTAAATAAACGTGTTTAATTTTAATTTTTATTAAAAATTTCTTACATGAAAGATTTGATAAAGATTAATTAAATCCCTATTACCCAATATAGATCCAATCTCTTGATTTATTGTAAAACAAGTTTATCATATCAAATCTCTTCATTTATCTCCTTAAATAAAACTAAAATGTACACATTAAATCTTTAGCATATCAAGAGATTTGATTAAAATAAAATTAAACAAGTTTATCAAATCTTTCATTATAAAGCCTGTTGATTTTTTAATATAATAAATATTTCACTGTTCATTTTAGGTTTCTACTTTCTAATTTACTGTGAAACAGGTTTTCTCTTTTTCATTATTAATATACTTGCCTTTAATTATGTATTATCTACGTACTTACGAATTTTATATCGTTGTATAGAGCTATATACATCTTTGTATAAATTTGATCAATTTACAATAAAATAACGCAGCTTAAGATAAACTTTAAAAAGTGTATTTTTCTCTTTTCATTCATATAAGGAAGCAAAACATCAACAATTATTTGGAGATAAATATTGATGATTAAATATTTTATCTAAGCATGAAAAATCATATTATTATTTTTTTAATAAATAATTTGTAAGCATTAGGATTTAATGAGAATAGACTAATATATAGTTACACAAGTTTTACCTTTTTAACATGAGTAATTAATATATATAAAATATATATCGACATATATATATATATTTAATTTATTGACATAAAAAACATGCATCATGTAAAATGATAGAAATAAAATTTTAATAAAGTCCGCGCAGGGCGCGGGTAAATACTCTAGTAGTAAGATTATTTTTGTAAGAACAACCAGAATAATGGAAGACATAATCAAATATAATATTTATATAGGATAGCTTGTACAAACAATGCAAGTGGAAATGCAATTGAAAATAAGAAAAATACTAAACAATACTTGATGAAAAGTTTTTTCTTTGTTAATATTAATATAGGATAGCTTGCACACAATGCATCTAAATTATTTTATTAAATTATATTGTATTTTTTTACAAGTATATATGAGATACTCCATGATGGGTCCTCTTGAGTCGGGAGAATTCGGTTTTCTGTTGATACCAAGTTAGCTAACTTCGGGTTTTCGGGTCAGGATACTTTGAATGTCTTGGTACTATCGGGTTGGTACATTTAGATATAATCAGTTACAGTTTCTTATTTGTGTTCGGGTCAATCCAGTCTAGGTCAGAAAAAATCGGGTATACACCTTTTCACCTCTTTTCGGATGTCATTTCGGATACGATGTCTGTCGAGTCGGATGGGTTTCGGGAAACGGATCACGTTTTGACAGTCGTGCACCTGATTGTTATACCTATACTGGGCCATAATCAAGATCCAGGCCCCGCATACACGTAATATGGGTACATGGGCCTTGGCCCTAAAGCATCGAAGATTCCAAATTAAGTGATACGGTAGGAGGAGACTTTTTTTAGATGATTTTTAGATATAACTAGGTCAAATTATCGAACTGTGTACAACTTTTATTTAAGTTCTAACAAGCTAATATATAGATATATTAATTTTAATTAAATTTATTGCGATGACAGTATAAATAATATCTTTAGATTTTCTGAGATATCAAAAAACAATCTCTTACTTTATAAATATAAGGTCCGGATCCGGTAGAAATGAGTCTTAGGGTAGGAAATATGAATAAATCTCAACCGTCGATTACGCGCGAAGAAAGCAACCCAAAAAACTCACGGGTGAATTATTCGCGAGTTCTTCGCATATAATACAAGTATTATTCACGTATAATACGCGTATTATTCGCGAATTTTTTGTTTTTTCGTTTTATTGTTTTTTTTTCAATTTGTTTTTTGAGCTTATCGCGTATTTTTCGGAAAACTAACGCGCATCCAAAATTTGTTCAACTCTATGGCCGATTTGTTCAACTCTATGATCAATTTGTTCATCCATATTTGTTCAACTCTATTGCCCATTTGTTCAACTCTATGGTCAATTTATTCAACTCTATAGTCAATTTGTTCATCAATACGTGTTCAACTCTATGGTCAATTTGTCATCAATACGTGTTCAACTCTGTTGTCAATTTGTTCAACTCTATTGTCAATTTGTTCATCCATATTTGTTCAACTCTATTGTCAATTTGTTCAACTCTATGGTCAATTTGTTTATCAATATTTGTTCAACTCTATTGCCAATTTGTTCAACTCTATGGTCAATTTATTCAACTCAATGGTCAATTGGTTCATCAATACGTGTTCAACTATATTGCCAATTTGTTCAACCCTATGGTCAATTTGCTCATCCATATTTGTTCAACTGTATTGCCAATTTGTTCAACTCTATGGTTAATTTGTTCAACTTTATGACCAATATGTTCACCTCTATTGCCAATTTGTTCAACTCTATGGTCAATTTGTGCATCTATGTCATATTTTATAGCAATCTAAGTTCGTATAATTCGTTTCGCTTTGGCAATTTGTTCACCTTTATAGTTTATTTGTTCATCAATATTTGTTCAACTCTATTGCCAATTTGTTCAACTTTATGGTCAATTTGTTCATCCATATTTTATATATTCATCGAATTTTGTAGATTGTGCTCAACTCTATGTCTATTTGTTCAACTCTATGGTCAATTTGTTCATCCATATTTGTTCAACTCTATTGTCAATTTGTTCATCTCTATGGTCAATTTGTTCATCCATATCTATCTATTGACACATCCATATTTGTTCAATTATATTGTCAATTTGTTCAACTCTAAGGTCCATTTTTTCTTCCATGAAACAAATAGAAGGTGAATCTTGAAATGCCTAAAAGAAACCAATCTACTAAAGTTTGATAGGCCAGTTGAAACAAGTACGGATTGCATTGGCAATTTAGCATGTTTAAAAAACGAGTTTAGAAATCCGAAAGCTTTCTAAAGCCTATAAACCACTGACTCCATTCAATAACCGATTCAATTGAAGAAAAACCAAGATGTAAGTAGAATATTAAAAGTAACAGAAAGCTCATGAAATTAAAGCTAACTGTGTCGCAAGGCTGCTCATGAATTCAATCTCTGCCCGTTTAATGAGATGCTCAGACACTAGAAAAAAGCCAGTGCGCCAGATACCATAGGCAAATCAAATCTCAAACCACAAAATCAGATCTCTAGCGTAAATGAATTTGCATAGCAATGGAGATCATATGGTAGTGCATGTTAAAAATTCCTCATTTGGAATCAGTAAAGCTGGATGATTATCCTCATATCTCCGCCAAAACAAAAGCTTAAGATCCAAATTTGAATTAACGCAATGAAATTGAGTCTCCACCTAATCACAGATTCAGATTGAGAATTGGAATGGATACGATATTTTTGGTGCAAGTTTCCAATTACATCAAACGCTTTACATGGAAATCGGAATTGAATGAACCAAACATTTAATCACCACACAAATCGTCGAATTAAAAGGCGAACAAACCCTAGAATTCACAAAAATCAAGCATACAAAGCAGATCAGTCTACAACTCACAGATTCAATTTCCATAAGCACAAAACAAGATCGGCCAAATCGATTCATGATCTTCGTTCAAATCAACCTATAACAATGTCTTACCAAGCTAGAAGTCTCCTCCTGATCAACAAAGCCGGCCAAATCGCCATTCGACAGCCGATCTTCATGGCCTCTCATCCTTAAACAACAAAATCTCTTCCCGAAATCAACCGCAAAACTAGAGAAGATCACTGAAAGACGATCGGATTCAGATTTGGATCATCCGCCTCGTTGCTTCCTCGCTGAAGATTGTCAATTTAAAACTCATGGATTGAAATCACTTCTTCGACAATTGCTTGATCTTGTTCTTCTTCTTCGTTAGCGCCGTCGTCGACGGCCTGAGTTTCACCACCGCCACAGCCTTGAACCTCCAGATCCGAGCTCCGCAGGCGGATCTTCCGAATTAGGTCTCCACGGCCTGGATCCAGACGCCGGAGATCGAGCCGAGGCGAGCGGCGGAGAAGATTGGGCCGAGGGAGAGGGAGAGTCCGTGGAGGGAGTGGCGGAGCTGGTGGCGGTGGGAGAAGGCGAAGAAGAGGAAAATGGCGGAGCACGGGAGAAGCGGAGGAGAGAGAAGAAGAGATATGGTTTTATTTATTTATTGAGCGTTATTTTTTTTGGAAGGCCGCGTGTTATTCAGCCGTTGGATGAAGGATCGTTGAACGTCCAAGATCTATTCTTATTTCCTACCGTAAGACTCCTTCTTATAGGAATCTTTCTCATAAATATATGAAATATAAAAATTTAAACCCATATAATATTGAATATTGAACTCGTAGTATTTATAAATTGAACTGTTAGTATATTAATTTGAACTCTTTAGTGTATAAAATTGAACTGTCGTACTTAAATATTCTAACGGTATTTTTCAGAAAAGAACATAATATCGTTTTCGTAAAAAAACAAAAAAAACTTTTTTCTGAAAATATTTTTTAAAAAAGATCTAGACCGTCCATTACATAGTAAAGAGGTAAATCTAATGGATGAGATTACTCCTTACCACAAGGAGTAGTCCTTATCGAGTAGTCCTCACTTGAACCAAAACCTATATATATATATAATTAGATATAATTTTAACTATTGATCAATATAAATCATAAAAATCAATTGTTTTTAAGTCACAACTTTGATTCCGTACCATATACGGGTAATGTGATTATAAAAATCCGACTTAAATGATTCGAGATCGAATTTTAACTCGAACTTGTTTTTTCCTAGATAATGTATATATAACCGAAACCCGACAGGCCCAAATATGAACCTATTGAACTATATATGTATAATATTTTTTGTAATTTAAATTATGAAATCTATTATTTTAAGTCATTGTTAGAATCTTAATAAAAGATTAAAGAAAATCTCATCTACCAAAAATGAAAAACGCTCTAATAACTTTAATGAAAATTATAGTTTTTTAAGATACCAAAAATGATTAAGATGTCGAAAATTGTATAAGATATCAAGTGGATATAGAAATAATTTTTAAAGGATACAATTAAAAAACTAAAATCATTATTTTATGCAGGGTGGATGACGTGCCGCAAATTTTAACAAAGATTTGGGTTCTGCTTTATATTATATTTTAATAGATCTATGTCTATTGTAAATTTTATATTAATTGTAATATTATTAAATGCTTCATGATATCTATCATTGTTTCTAATCATTTATTAAATTCTCCTACCGGGCTTGTTTTGGGGGAGGGAGTGGGGTATATTTTTATAGAGAAAGAGTCATGTAAGAAAGACTCTTACAGTAGGAAATAGGAATGAATTGTGGGCGTTTGATTATTTCTTATCCCACGGCTGAGATAACGCGTACTAATTAAAAAAACAATTATTCGTTCCCGATCCCTTTCATCCTCTCACTTTCTCTCACCTCATATCTCTTCCCCTCTCTCCTCTGCTTCTCCGCCATTCTCCTCTGCGTGATTCCAGATCTGGTTTTCGGAGATCTCCGCCCCCGGATCTTCGTCCAGAGGCGGCGGCGCGCTCATCACCACCGGCTATGGCAGCCTCCGGCGTAAGGCCGATTCCTACTTCTCCCGTGCTGCCTGCGTTCTCGATCGATTTTTCGTGGCAGTGATTGAGAAGCTAGGGTTTGGCGGAGTGCAGCTGTTGGTTTCGGAGACGGCACCAAGACCAAGACGAGCTCCGCCCCTCGCCGCCTCAAAATCAGCAAGCCCGAAGCCGATTCCGCCATCAAGGTCGTCGTTGACCGCGACGAGCCGATCTCCGACTTTCACGACGGAGTCCGCTACACGTGGACGCTCGTCTACTGCCAAATCGAGTCCAATAACAACATGTACAGGTTCGGTCCACCTCAAAAATCGGAGGCTAGGTCATTGGAACTCAGGTTCTAGAAGAAGCACAAAGATGAGGAGTTTTTCTCGTCGCTCTCGAGTTCGTGAATCGTGCTCACACTTCAGGAGCAGCCAGAGTGACTCGTCGTCGGCGAACTCGGCGAGACAAACAGCGCATTTCAGATCTCGTTTCCCGGTCTTGAGCCTGTGAAGCTTTTGTTTATGTTTATGGTAAAAGAATTGTCACTTGAATAAAATACTGAAGCTATTGTTTATGTTTTTGTAATGTTTCACTTGAAGCTTCAACCAAAAAAAAAAAAATGTTTCACTTGAAGCTTTTGTGTTTTTGTGTTCTTATCACATAGAAACTAGGAAGTGATTTTCCTGCAAGAAATAACATGGAATCTTGGTAGCAGTGAAGATTAAAATCATTTATATTGGTTGTCACTACTCATTTAAGTGCTTCTTAATTCTCTTTGTTGTTGGTGTATAAATTTGTTGTTGATTTGTGCCAGGCAAGTTGGTTGTTCAAGTTTACTGGTGAATTTCGTTATTGGTAGGAACAAGAGCCTTGGTGCAAAACGTATATGGAATTATACAAAAGAGTTTGGTTACCGGAGCAATAATACTGATTTGGACTTGGGGAATTTGGGAAATTCTTCCAATTATCCTCTGTCATGTTGTGAATATTGTATATAACTACATATGCTCTTTCATCTAGTCAATGTGCACAGATTGTACGCCTTGCTTTAACGTGATTGATTACTAAATAAAATTGATCAAATTAATTAGTGTTCATGCGTTGGCATTGCAATCCTTAATTAGTGCTCATGCGTTTATGTGCTACCTCTGTTTTGAGCTCCATTGAGTTGCACAAATTTGACCATTGAATTGCACAAATATTGATGAACAAATTGACAATCGACGATCGTGATTGCACAATCCTCGATCGTGATTGCACAATCCTCGATCGTGATTGCACAATCCATGATCTAGTTCACTCTAGTAGTGTAAAGCGGTTCCGATTTAGCTATGTTCTTGTGTGTTACTGTCAAATTGGAAGTGAAATGCAATAACTTTTCGCTCGGTGATCCGTTCGAGGCGTATGAGCAGTCGTTTCGAAGGTATCGACGTAAGCCACAAGGTGGAGTCTTGAGTTCGCGGTTTCCGGGCCGGCATAAGACCAGAATCTGGGGGGAAGCAGTCAGGCGTCGGGGAGTCCGGGGAGAAAAGGGGCGTAACTTTGCGCTCGGTTATCGGAACAGGGCGTATTTTATGTCATTTTGAAGGTCTCTTCGAGACGGGGCTTGTGTGTTGAGGGTTCTCGCAAAAAAAGCCGTTTAAGGCTTCAAAACCGCGCTTGAGTGTCTAAAATAGCGTAGGAAGGTCCCTTTTTGAACTTTCCATGCATCTGGGCTCGTCATGGCTCATTCTGCAGGTCCGTGTGGCGAACAGGCATTGTAGTTCCCGTCGAGACCTTCGAAATGAGTGGTCATAGTAATATGACTTTTGTTCAATTAAGACATGGATTTTGACTCCTTCCACTAAATGTTGCTCCACGCAAACAAATTGACCATTGAGTTGCACAAATTTGACCATTGAGTTGCACAAATTGACCATTGAGTTGCACAAATTTGATCATTAAGTTGCACAAATTTGACCATTGAGTTGCACAAATATTGATGAACAAATTGACCATAGAATTCAACACATTGGCAATAGAGTCGAACAAATATGAATGAACAAATTGACCATAGAGTTGCACAAATTTGACCATTTAGTTGCACAAATTTGACCATCGAGTTGCACAAATTTGACGGAAAAAAAGCGAAAAAAAAAAGCGAAAAAAAGCGAAAAAAAAAATCGGGAAAAAATCGGGAAAAAAATCGGAAAAAGGAAAAAAAACGGAAAAAGGAAAAAAACGGAAAAAAAACGTGAATTATTCGCGTTTAATACGCGTATAATACGCGCATTAAAAACGCGTATTAAACGCGTATAATACGCGAATTATTCGCGTATTATTCGGCCGTGTGTTTTTAGGCTTGTTTTCCCCCGCGTGATGAACGGCCGAGATTCATTCCTATTTCCTACCATAATAATCATTCCTACCGGATCCGGACCCATATCTTTATAAGTGTGAATCATATGTAACATGAAGATTATGTGTAATATTAGGTGCAATACTAGTTATTAGAAGCGTTCCATCTATGATCCAGATTAAAAATGTATTGTAAAGTGTTAAAAATGCACTCAAGTGCATGTTTGATGTTTTATATATAATCAATGTACCATAACAATTCAATTTATAAATACACTTTTTACAATGCATTCTTGATTCTTTAGAATGTGATTTTAATTGCTTCATAGTCACATACAAAATTGCACAAGATTCAAATAACTATAGAGATTATGTTTCAATCTATAAACTCGTATGATATAAGACTAAGGATTTAGTGACAACCGAGAAATGGAAAATGTGAGATCTCGGGTATCAGGTCGATTTCATTTTCGATTTTCGCTAATTCTCGTTCGTTCTTCGAGTAAGTTTCGGGACGAAACTTTTCTTAAGGAGGGTAGTATGTAATATTCAGTCCCGTGTCGATTTCTGATTCTTAACCCGCAAATTACTTTGGGTCCGGTGTTTAGGAAAAACCTTTTTGTTTTAAAAAAAATGTGAATATCAATATAAAGATAACTAGTAAATCAGCTCCATGATAACTAGTTCGGATATGAGATATCCACTAAGTAATTTCAAGCAAAAAGATAGAAGGAAAGTCGATCAACCTAAACTACCTATATATATCGCCTAGACTTTTTGCACACTGTTTTTTGGCTTTTTACACCACGCCATTCAAAAGCGTTGCCATTTAAAGGCGTTCGAATATTATATTATTTAAATTATGAGGAAATAGAAAGGCGATAATTTCGTCGCGTCGTGGGACGCCGCGGCGTGCGACGCCGGTGGATGGCGTCGCCGGGCGCCGCTCGATGGCGTCCTCGGTCGCCGGTGGGAGGCGTCGTGGGAAGTGAACGGTGCTGTGCTGTAGAAACCTGTGGGCAGAGCTTTCACAGGTTTGATAAATACCTTGACTTTTCCAATCCACATATTGCACGAAACTTCAATCCACTTGCCTGTGGATGGGCTTATGGGATGAACATTTTTTATCTCAAGGAGTGGAAAATCAAGGATTCACCGGTATCTTTGATTTAAGGAAATTCCTCTGATAAATTTCCCTCGAGAATCTCTTAATCTCTTTGGCAATAATCATACACGGGCCAAGCAGAATGGACGGCTCAGATCTGCTCGATGATACCCTATTTATTTTTGGAAGCAAATCTCACCTTTTCTTTTTATATTGAAAAAATATCCCTTTTAATATGAAAAAAATATGATAATTAATATTGTATCTATGCACGGAGGGTGATCTCCAATTTTAATGAATAGATACCCAAACCATGAATAACTAGTTTCACAAGAATTGATCCACCAGAATTCGCCCACGACCACGACCGCCTCGCCCTTCGCCATTCGCCTGTCGCTCTTTCGCCGTTCGGTTCGCCGGTCCACGCACACACCACGACCGTTTACACACGAGATTTTTTAGGGCAGGCTTCGGACGCCGTTGGACGGCTGTGTGGGACGCCTCCCCGTGGCGTCCCGGGATGCCTTTGGACGGCACGGGAACGGCGATAGGGCGCAATGTTATGCCTTCGATTGGGACGCCTTCGGGAGGCGTCCCACGACGCTATGGGCCGGCGTTGCGGGACGTCGTCGGAAGGCGTCGGCTGACGGTTTTTCGTAATTTCTTATGTTTATTTATTATTATAATTGACGCTTTTCGAAAGTGTGCAAAAAGTCATTTTTTGTTGTGCGCAAAAAGTCTTAGCCATATATATCGGGTCGATCATTCTCCCGTTTCTTTTTTTTTCCCATTGTGTGCCGCCATCAAAAAGTCGTCCTTCGCCCTTTCCATTCGTTCTTCGACTCTGCTGGGGTGCCGGAACCAATCCAGATCATCAGTAAGCAAGGATGTTCTTTCCCTGCCTTTCTTTTCTTTTCGATCGGGCATTCGTGGTTCCGGTGTCGGGTGGGGTAGTGGGGTGTGCGAGCGTAGTGTCGGGGTCAATTTCGGGTCGTCGGGATCGGGCTTGGGTTTTGGTCGGGCGGTGAAGTAAGTCGTCGTCGGTTTTGGGTGAGTCTTCGAGGGTCCTTCCTTTCTTTCTTTTTCTGTCAACGCTGGGGGAATGCTTGTGGCTTGTGGGTCGGAAGTCTTGGTGAGTCTGGCTAGGCCGTCAGTCTTGGTGGGTCGACGTCGGGTGTGAGTCCTGGTGGGCCGGGCAGGGTAGCTAGGGGGCGGAAATCGGGTTCGTCGGGTTAGGGGCGAGTCGGGGCTGGGAGTCGAGAGGGAGACAGAGGGAGCAGCGGCTGGCCGCCGTCGGGGAGGCCGCTGGGCGAGCGAGAGTGAGGTCGGGGACCGGGTGCCATGGGTGGTGTCCGGCGGTTTGTACAATGCTAGGATCTGGAGGATGGTCGGGTAGAAGAAGGAAAAGAAGGAATGGGTGTGGAGTTCTGAGGGAAGTGGTGTCCATGGGGGTTTTTATGAGGAGTTGTAGTCAAAAGAAAGAAATTGTGCAGAGAAGGGTAGTGGTCTCCTTAGTTTTGGGTAGATTGTGAGTTGAAGGGTGGGGTCTGGTCAACCTTTTGACCAAGAAGGAGGAGTTAAGCTAGTTAGCCGAAGTGATGGGTATTTACTAGGATCGGTCTTGGGTTTGTCTCGGGCTTGGTTCGGGGTCGGTTCGTATTCTCATTTTATTTCCAAGTCAATTCTGTCAATCGTCAAGCCTTAATTTCCCTATTAAAATATTCAGGGGTTCAGAGTGATTCTTGTTAATTTTCTCAAAAAGTAGTTCGGACTCGTCGGTTTCAAGGTAAGTCGTTCTGCGACTTGCTCGGCTAGGTGGTTCTATTCAATTCTTGCTGGATTACATGTTGTGCTGGTAGGATTGGTTTTGGGGAATTAGTCCTTACAATATTATTTTAACTAAAATGTTTTTATTAATATATGTGTGTGTGATCGTATGCGTTTCTGTGTACAACTGGTTTTCAAAATGATTTTATCGTATGAAAAGTTTTCACGTGTTTTCTGGTTGTTGGCATCTACCGGTACGGCCTTGTTCTCGGATTTTCGAGGAGAAGGGGACTTCTAGAGGCATGATCATATGACAAGGAGAACCCCTTCAAAATTTATAATAATGTTTTGGCGAGTGCTCTAGTAGGGACTCGACTGGGAGTTAGAAGTGTGTGTGGAACGGAGATTGGCTGGAGGATGCCTTGGATGCGGGTAGTGTGGGTGAATGCCGTTAACACTACTCGGCGCGGGATAGTGTACGGTGGAGGTCGTTAACACTACTCGGCGCAGGATAGGGTGTGTACTGTGTGTGTATATATTGTGCGTATGTGTGAATGTGTGAACTTGTGAATGTTTGGGTAAGAGGATTTGTAAGTGTGATTATGCTAGTGAATTGGAATGTGTGTGACTAACTGGACTTAGGACTGGGCTAGAGTTATGCGTGTGATTGCGGACTTGTTTGCTGACCTTAGAAAACTCGTTTGAAACGTTCTATTAGTACTGTATGTTTTCTGACTTGGGTTAGGATAGTAGCTGACCGCTCGGGGAATTATTTTTCAGACTCCAGGTATTCAAGAATCCTTGTAGGGACTTGGCGGATTGGTGGTGCGAAGCGGCGATGCGTGTCATAGAATGGTTTGGGTTTTTGGGAAGGGTTGTTGTATTTGAATTCATGTTATTGGTTGATTACTTTGCATAAATTCATATTGTAAGTTGTTAGTTATTGTATTTGGGGTTTGGGGAAGTCGTAATTGTTAGTCTTGTGTTGAGTTGGGATCATGAATTGTTTTGTAGAAGTTTTATTTCGTAATACAAGTTTGATGTTTTTCAATGTTTTCTCGCCGTGCCCGCGTTGCAAGATCCGAATGTTCTGTTGTTGAACCAGGTTGGTAGCGCCTCGTAAGGTCTACTACCGAGTAACGCCTTGTCAGAAAGACGGGGTGTTACAGAAAAGAATATGAGTCGTTAGATGGGGGAGAAATGAAGGGTATTGATCATTTCATTTAAGAAGAAAGAAGAAACGACATGGTTGAATATTTGGCGAATTAATCGCTTAGTTTTCGGGAAAAATTGATCAGCGGACATCAAAGATGCATCAAAATTGGCTTTTTTGTGCAGCAAACATAAAAATAACTAAATATGCATTAGAGTTGCATGCATAAATGTATCCTTGCTCATCAAAATTAGACGTATATGCATTAGAGCTGTATGCATAAATGTATCCTTGCTCATCA
The DNA here is from genome assembly GCA_963924305.1 of Polygonum maritimum. Classification (NCBI taxonomy): domain Eukaryota; kingdom Viridiplantae; phylum Streptophyta; class Magnoliopsida; order Caryophyllales; family Polygonaceae; genus Polygonum; species Polygonum maritimum. The sequence goes on along the minus strand of OZ002737.1, from coordinate 17,983,385 downwards.
AAATTAGACGTATATGCATCAACATTAATTGTCTTATGTGTAATAAAAAAAAGTGGTATTTTCCTCGAAATAACTTTAAAATGTTTTTTTGCTTGAGTGTGCAACAAAATTGATCGTATGTGCTTCAAAACTAGTTAAATGTGTACAAAACAATTGACAAAATGTGCATAAAAATCTAAAGAAGTTTGAAATCGATACACAATGTGTGTCAAAAATTTAATGCACAATACATAATGTTTTATTTATATATCATGTGTATTATAACTACATGTTTGAACGCCAGAATGCTACACAAGTGCACGTTATTAACTATACATAATGTTCTAATTAAATGTGCATGGATTATCTTATTGAATGTACATTATGTTACGAGATTGTGCATAATGTTGCAAGTGATTATGTACCGTCCTATAAAGTGAATGTACATAATCCAATAACTATCCGTGCATAGTATTATATCAAATTGTTGTTAGACCTCGTCCCTTTTCCATTGGACTCATATGGAAAAGGTCCATTGTTGAAAGATCCCAAAGTGGTTTGATGGTTCCAATCAGGTTGCCGGCTAACAAATGAGGTTGCCGACCAGAACAAGGTCACCGACCTGGATAGTGCTTCAACGGTTGCCAATGAGGATTCTAGGAATGGAATGAGCAAAATTCTTTTTAAGGCAACGCGGTGCGATTCGATTACGGCCAGTTGTGACATGCTCTAGAAGTTTATTTATGGAAAGAATAAGTGTAAAGAGTGGAGAAAATCATCAAGGTGCATTGAATGTATTTCAAGATGACTTTATTATGTCCTACGTTTTATTTTAGGAAAGAATTTGCAGTGATTGTACGCGATTCATTTTTTAGCCAAATGGAATGAACTAAACATCAATCTTCTTAGTTCTTTATATATGTTTCGTCAGCTTATTGCATGAACTAAGGAGCTAGAGCATAATTTGTAATCGTGTGGGTTTCGAGTGTTGAAGAACGTGGGAAGGGTTCTTGTTGGTTGAGTACAAGAGAGTGATATTGAGTGAGGGTAGTTGCATAGGCAAGAGTGTTATCAAGAGAGTGTGAGATTCACTTCTTGTAACAAGAGCACATTTGTAAACCCGAGAAATCAGTAAAGCGAGTCGAAATACTCTTCACGTCCTTTCAAGTGAGAAACTTGAAAGACAAAAGGTTTTTCCCTATACAAATTAGTTGGTTTGTATCGGGTTTTACAATTTATAGGAACACTAAGGGGACACAAATCAAATTTCAATAAATAAATCACACTTATTAATTATGGTAGACCCACATAAAAAATATCTCAGGTGTATTCCTAAATTGTTAAACATCACACATCACTTTTCCTAAATAAAAAGTTACGGAGGAGAGGTTAACATAAACAATGAGGAAACAACAAGTTGATTCTCATGGTAGGTAACACTTGACGGGAAACAAACACTTAAATAACAGTTGATAAAACATTCATTTTATAAATTGCTAAGAAATAATTACGTATAGTTCCAAGTAAACACGTGAAGATAACGTGTATAATTATTGGAGTCGAAAATGCCAATACAAATAGGCATAGGAAATTGAAACTATCATTTGGATTTTGTCCCTTTGCTGGATTAAATTAAATGTTTTTAAACTAACACTGATACATGATAACATGAAGGGGATAAACAATTACTCACTTGTCTTATTAATTTGAATTTTTTGAAGGAACGGCGGTTTGGCCTATTTTTTTTAGAGCTGGTTAGTAACCAGTTTTCATTACTTATTGATGTTCTAGGTGAGCATAAATAGTACTTGTGGGTGACCCTAATCCTTACCTTATCAAAAAAATTAATTAATTTGAGTAACTAGAGGCGGCAAACGGACGGCTAGTAAAACGTTGGTCGTTGGAATTTCGGGTTTTTCAATTGTGAGCCATAATGGGCTATCAAGTAGTCCTGTAACCGCTAAACCGAATCGTTAAACTGAAAACCGATTGCTTTTTTCGGTTAACCGTATTGAGAAAAACCGGAAAACCGGTTACGGTTAACCAATCGAAACTTTAAATGGTTTAATGGTTCGGTAATGGTTATACATATTTTTTCAACCGGTTAATCGATAAACCGATAATATATATATATATTTAAGAAAGAAAGTACTATATATAAGCTAGTTTGATACCATTAGGCTTTTTTTAATAAGAGATTAAGTCTTTAATTCAAATGCAATTAATTACACATGTTTAATATCATTGACTCCCAAAATAGCAAGTGCCATAAGTTAATAACTAATTATAAGATTGTATTCATTAGTTTGAATATTTTCTACTGATATTCCATCTTCAACATAGCACACCTTTTATTTGCACCCACATAGACGCATAGACATATTGCACAATGACATGGCCCGCACAGACTCATTGCTCATTCTCATCTCTCAGATCATTCTCCACTCAACCTGTTTCGATCAATCCCTTCCATCCAATCCCGCACTGACACTCCTCCTTGGATCAATGTATCCTCTCGACTCGACTTCGCCCGACTTTGACAAGGTTTGCTTATATTTATGTAAGAGTAGGCTGTAATCGTCAATAGAAATCGATGAGGCTATGGAAGAATGAAGAAATACGAATTCGTTTTCAGGGTTTAGTTATGTATTTTGATCTTAATGATTCCACTGAACAAATATTTGGTCTTATTTTGTATTTGTGAAACTCTATGAATTACGTAATTCGATGCTTTGGTATGTAATTCGATTACGTATTTCAACAATGTATTGTTTTGATTATGTATTTCGACATTTATTGGTCAAGACGCATGTATTTAAAATAAATACTATCTCTTTCAAATAATGGTTAACCGATTAACCGTTCAAATTTTCATGGCTTTCAAATATCGATTAACCGATACATAACGGTTCGGTTATGGTTATCATAATTTACTAACCGAATTTCCGGTTTTCCGTCTGTGCCCACCCCTATCAAGTACAAGTCGGTAAGTTGTTTCGGATTTCTACCAGGTTAGGTTTTTAATTGTCGGCCATAACAGGTTATCGGGTCAAAATCAATGAGTTGTTTCGGATTTCAGTTGAGACGGGTTTTAACTGAGTCGGTTTCAAGTTAAATCGGGACTTTACGTTCAATTGAAGCGAGTTTTGGGTTAAAGCGGATAACAAGGGTGTGAAGTGGGCCGGCCGAGCAGGTTTTAAGCATGTTATTAGAGTTCTTTGTAATTTCTTATTATTATCGATGCTATTGGTTTGTCCCTATAAAAGTTTTTTTGTTAACTTCTTCAAAAATTTGAAAGGCATACTTTGATTTATTGTCTTACTTAAGTAATAATATTGTCATGTGTAGCAGCAATTGATGTCAGTTGTTGGATTCTTTTTAAATTAAGAGAATGGAGATTTCAATCATCCATTCTTTCGCTACTTGAATATTAATTCACGATCTAGCTAGAAGGAGTATATGATTATAGTTATTTTTTTGGTTGAATATGATTATAGTTAGTAGATATAAAGTTTTGGTTAAGATTGTAAAAGGAGTCGAGGGTAAATTTTTATTAAATGATGCTTCGCGATTTAGTTATAACAATTGTGTTTTGTCTTCAATACAATAGTATAATCTATTGATCCAAATAACACAAAATGTTTCAAATTGTAAAGGAAAAAATATAAATTATGTAAAATCCATCTTTTCCTATCTTAGAGAAGGTTTTAAGCATGTTATTAGAGTTCTTTGTAATTTCTTATTATTATCGATGGTATTGGTTTGTCCCTATAAACGTTTTTTTGTTATTTTCTTCAACAATTTGAAGGGCGTACTTTGATTTATTGTCTTACTGAAGTAATAATATTGTCATGTGTAGCTGCAATTGATGTCAGTTGTTGGATTCTTTTTAAATTAAGATAATGAAGATTTCAATCATTCTTTCGCTACTTGAATATTAATTCACGATCTAGCTAGAAGGAGTATATGATTATAGTTAATTTTTTGGTTGAAAACGATTATAGTTAGTAGATATAACGTTTTGGTTAAGATTGTAGAAGGAGTCTAGGGTTAATTTTTTTAAAATGATGCTTGGCGATTTAGTTATAACAATTGTGTTTTGTCTTGAATACAATAATATAATCTATTGATTCAAATAACACAAAATGTTTCAAATTGTAAAGGAAAAAATATAAATTATGTAAAATCCATCTTTTCCTATCTTAGTGTAGGTTCTTTATTTCTTTCTTATCCTTGAAATTTTTCGGGTTGTTTTAGGTGTTGGTTGCGATCAGGTTTTGATTGCTTAAGTGTTAGGCTGCTATCAGGTTGGTCTTTGCAGATGTGGACGGGGCCGGCTATTTCTTTATAGGGTTATTTCTGTGTCGAGTCAAATTGGGTTGGATCGGGTTGGTTTCAGGTTTAATTTTATCATTATTTATCCAGTATTGACCGGGCCACGAGTCGGACGGGTTAAACGGATTTCTCAGGTAGGTCATGATTTATCACCTTAGATGTAATCTAGTTTTTGGAATTTCTCAGGTAGATCATGATTTGTCATGTAATCTAGTTTTTGGAATTTCTCAGGTAGATAGGTCGTGATTTGTCACTAGATGTAAGTTTTTGTACATCTCGTTAAAGTGGTTAACTTTTCAAAAGTAGCATATAAAAGTTTTTGATTTGATAGTTACTGTCCGCCCAAAAAAAATTAATTTCAAATCTTAATACAATCATCATTTTCTAAAGTATACATGTTTGTGCAATCTACCCCGCTAAATTTTTGAAAAACATTACATCAAATAATTTAAATTGAATAAAATATTAATTTTTATTTTCTAATAGTATTCTTTGAAATTAACCTCACATTTCCACTTGAAATCTTATCCTATTTTAACATCTTAAGAAAATATAATTTCCATTTAAGTCATAAAAATATCATTGAATAAGATATTGACTAGAGTAGATATCTGATGTGAATATAATTTTATTTTTTCAATGAATAGCCTATATAAAACAACATTGTATGCCTCTTCAAAAAAAAAAAAAAAGAGCATTGTATGTCATTAAAGAACATTCTAAATATTTTTACGTATTGAAAACTGAAGCAAAAAATCCAAAAATCCTATACTCAATTATGTGCGAGAAAAAAACATTTGTTTTACACCAATACAATACAACAATTACCCATGGAAATCCCGCTTCCGCAGGATCGGGGGGTCAGGATGGGGGCAATCCAGACCTAGATGAAATGCGCCCAATACAGCCCAAGTGAAAACGAAACCAACCCACTCGTTTAACGAAACAGAAAAAAACACAAAAAACGACAAGGCAAACTACACTACGACTAGAACTATACGGAAAGCAAAACCAAGGAAAGACAAGAAAGCTAGATCTAACAGAAACTAGCCGACTAAGCGAAGGAAAAACGGCGGCAAACACCCGAAAACTGGCTCCAACAACGGCTGGTCAGCTATCTAGCACTCTGATCCTCTCGCTCCCGCTCTCTCTACACTGCGCTAAATCCACAGAAATTCCTAAGAAGTCGATATCCTGTTTTATACTGTCCATCCATCGTTTCTTCGGCCGGCCTCTATCTCTCTTGAAGACCCCTAAATTCAAACGCTCACACCTTCTAACTGTAGCATCCTGACTCCGTCTCTGAACATGACCAAACCAACGAAGTCTCGCCTTTCGTAGTTTGTCTCCTATGCTGGCCACCCCCAGCTTGCTTCTGATCTCTTCATTTATGATCTTATCCATTATCGTATGCCCACACATCCATCTAAGCATTCTCATCTCTGGGACCGCGAGTTTCTACTCTTGCGCCTTTGTTGTCGGCCAACACTTTGCACCATAGAGGATCGCAGGCCTTATAACAGATCTGTAAAACTTTCCCTTGAGCTTGAGCGGAACCTTCCTGTCACATAAAACCCCTGAAGCTGCCCTCCACTTCTACCAACCTCTTTGGATTTTAGACCTAACATCCTCCTCAATGCTCCCGTTGCTTTGCAAAACAGATCCCAGATACTTGAAGTGCTCCTTCTTAGCAACGACCTCCCCTCCCAGCCGCACCTCACTCCTAGACTCGTCCTCTTGGCCGAACAAGAACTCCATATATTCTTTATTAGTCCTACTCAACTTAAATCCCCTAGATTCAAGCTTCTCCCTCCAGTATGCGACTAACTTCAGCTCTCGGATCCTCCACCAATACGATGGCATCTGCGAACAACATACACCTCGGAACCTCGCCCTGAATGTCCCTCGTCAGCACGTCCATCACTAGTGTGAACAGAAACGGGCTCAGCGCTGATCCTTGATGAAGCCCCATTCCCACTTCGAAATACTCTCTATCCGCTCCTTGCGTACAGACACTCGTCATCGACTGCTCGTACATGTCTCGAATAATTTTGATGAACAATTGTGGCACCTCTTTGACTTCTAAACATTCCAAAATCAACTCTCTAGGTACCGTGTCGTACGCTTTCTCCAAGTCCATGAACACCATATATAGATTTCTCTTTCTCTCTCTGTATGCTTCTATCAGTCTCCTCAGCAGGTAAATAGCCTCTACGGACAACCTCCCTGACATAAACCCAAACTGGTTTTCTGACACTCGCACTAACTGCCTCCGTCTCAGCTCAATCGCCTTCTCCCACCAAATGAGTGATATTTACAATTGTTAATATGTTATTGGATCAATTTATACACGATAGTTTGTTACTAATATATTATTAATATATAAACCTCCTGCATAACATGCCAATTTAACTAGTTAATATATGACTTCTATCCGAAAAAAATAAATAATATATGAGTATATGGCAACTACAGCTACCTACAAGCGTTCCGGACGTACTATATAACCCATTCATTATTTTATTTAACTAGTTAATATAACCCATTCATTGATTAACCACACCCCAAAATACCAAACTAATTAAGGAGAAACCGACAAACTACGAAATAAATATCTTGTATGATATAGATCGATCTAATTAATTTATATTTCTTTCAACCAAAAAAAAATAATTTATATTTCCCTTCAACCAAAAGAAAAAAAATTTATATTTCCCTAGCCAGCAAGCGATCTGTATCGATCATGCTGTCTTCCGATAATGATTTAGTTGTTGAGTATGGAGCCTCATTCGGATCGGGTGGGAGAAGACGGAACGAGTTAAGAACCGAAGGACGGGAAGAGAAGTCAAAGAATTGAGGCGGAGAAGAAGGCAAACGCGGGGTGGTGCGAGAACCCGGCCGAGTTTCGGCAGCAGGGGCCGAGTTCCTGCAACAGCCACGAAACACGGGCTGGCCTGGAGGAGAGGCGGCCGCATCTCATGCACTCCTGGCCGCGTTTCGTGCGGGAGCTCTCTGGTAGCGAAACTTGGGCAGGAGGCCCGGAAACGCGCCCGAGTTTTCACATGTGGATCCCGAGTTTTCAGACGTCCGCGTATTTTGACGAGAATATTCCATATCTTTCGGGATATTATTGTTTCCTTGGGGAAAAAGATATTGTATGGCTCTAGTCCTCTATTTATACTCAACATTGATATTGTAATTGGTGCAGTGTTACCAAAACCCATTGAGAGAAAATCCTGAAAGCGAGATTGAGAGGTTAGGCTTAGGAAGATCTTGATCAGGGTAGATCTGAAGATCACAGTGTCCTTGTAACCCTTGAGTCCTCTAATCTAGTGGAGAATCTCTGGCTTGGTAGTGCCCCCAGACGTAGTCCTTGGGACGAACTGGGTCAACAATTGATCGTGTCTTTGTCTTGGTTCGCTTACTATCCATCGATTTGCAGGAACGATCCGGGACTTTCGCAGAAATTTCCCCAAGTTACATTACATAGATACACATCGGTCACCACAAGCGTTTATCGGTAAGCATGAACGTACTCATGTGTTGTGTTACATTACATAGATACACATCGCTCACCACAAGCGTTCATCGGTACGCATGAACGTACTCATGTGTTGTGTTACGTACATAACATGGTTTGTTTTTGCTCTAAACATAACATGGTTTTTATAGGTCAATGCAATTAAGTAGTCATACACGTAATGATGCAAAAATACAGACTACACTAGCAACCCCGCACTCTGCTTGCACTCTTCCTCATCCATGGTGTCACACATCACCGTTCCCCTTGTCTCGGGCAGCCACACCACGAACAGCCCACACACCAGTATCACCACCCCGAACACCCCATACGTCACGAACTCATTATGCCGGCCGGCCGCAGCCAGCACGGGCCCGAAGGCGCCCCCGAACACCAGCGCCTGCCGCACCATCGACAGCGCCGAGTTCCGCACGCACGTCGGGAAAAGCTCCGTCGTATAGATGAGCGCGACATCGAGCGCCGTGGTCCCGCTCAGGAACGAGACGAGCCCACCTGGACCGCCTTCATCAACGGGCTCGACCCGGTCAACGCCCCGCACAGGACGCTGCAGGCGCCGCTCAACGTGGTCGTCACGAGCAACGACGACTTCTGATTCAGGGCTCCGATGAGGAAGAACGTCGCGAGGGAGGCCGGGAGCTCCATGAAGGCGTTCAAGGCGACGCTTATGTAGAGGTTGAACGAGAGGTTCCCGTGCCCCAAGGGCATCCCGTAGTAGACGATCCCGAGGCCGAAGGTGATCACCATCACGAGCAGGAGCCGCCTCGACGACCATTTCCTCGAGACCAGGGTCCGCATGGCGGAGTACACGTCCGATGATCCTGTCGCGGTCGTGTCGTTGCCTTGGGTGCCGAAGAAGCTGAGAGTGATGAACGAGTCGCGGCGGGGCATGGACGAGATGCTAGTGAGCGTCTTGACCGCCTCTTCTTCGCACCCACGGATGAAGAGCCAGCGGGGAGACTCTCGAACGCAGAAGTGGACGGTGAGGGTGTAGAGGAGCGCGGGCAGGGACGTCCACAGATAGACCCGCCTCCACGAGGAGGCTCGGTTGAGGTAGGCGATGGCGGGCAAGGAGGTGAACCCGAAGGAGAAGAGGACGAAGCCGATGATCCCGACGTGGGAGCGCCAGCGCTGGCCGACGAGCTCGCCCGAGAGGACGAGGGCGCACGTCCCGATGGAGGCGCGCCCGAAGCCGCAGAGGAGGCGGAGGGCGGAGTAGGCGTAGACGTTGGTGGCGAAGGAGGCGGTGAGGAGGCCGGAGACGGACATGACGAGGGAGGAGAGGAGGAGGAGGCTCTTGCGGCCGAGGCAGGAGTCGGCGAGCGGGGTCAGGAGGAGGCCGCCGGCCACGCACCCGAGGAAGAAGGAGGAGGCCGGGAGGCCGGTGAGGACGGGCCCCGCGTTGTCGAGGGAGAAGTCGGCGAGGATGTTGGAGGGGGAGGCGAGGGAGTCGGTGAAGACGCTTATGAAGCATTGCTGGGCGTCGAAGGCCCATGATAATTAAGGAGACCAGGAAGGACTGGACCAGCTGCGGCCACCCGAACCGGCTGATGCACAGCTCGATTCGGGCGTGGATGGGTCTTGGGTAGCATCACGGCCCATGTTTGTTTAGCTAGTATGGTTGTTCGAATTATGATTATGATTATGAGGGAGGGAGAAGGGCAAGAGTATATTTATATGTAGTGTCATGAAAGAGCAAATGGGATGATCGAGTAGGTGATGAGTCGTTCTGATCTATTTAAATTTAGTAGGACAAAAAAGGATATATGATCACAATGGTCGGGGATATCCGCAAGTACAGGCTGCGAGGAAAGGGGCCAAATCCGTTGTTGGTATTTATTTGGAGGAATGGACTTGTTTCATAGGTATGTATACTATCAGCTCTTAATTACCAGTGGCACACTCAGATTGAGATTAGACGTGGATTTTAGCACCAGCTTGGATCTACTATTTGTTTCTATACATTATTCCGCCCACTTGTGGGATCTTTTGATTTTTAATACTCCATTGCATGTTGTCCGTTGCCGTTCGATCTAGTTGTAGCTCTCCAACTTTCATTTTGCAATATGATAATATATCATCACTCAAAAGATGTAAACTATGATACTTTAAAAAAAAATCGGAATCGCAAATGAACTAAAGATTTTCGGAATCGGTAAAATGAAACATTACGGGTAAAAGATGCGTCCGACCTATTGAGATATTTTTTTTTTTTTGGTCGAACGACCTATTGAGATATTACAAATTGTTGTATGTCCGCCTCACTCTAAAACTATAGTCAACGTGAATTAGATTTTGAGTTTATAAGTCAAAAATGTACTCTTCAATCATTGTATCCATCATTGTCCAGATTCGGCTTGCCGGCTCTGATTGTCGTGTACTCATGAATTAATAATTTATACACGGAATTGATGACAACTTTTTCCACTAAATGAGGCCTTGTTAATTGAAATAAAAAAAATGTCTTTCCTAAGTTATTTTTCACTCTCGGAGTACAACCAGGCTAGATAGTTGCTTGATCATTAATAGCTCATTGTTCGCAAAAGCCAATCGTAGTAGTAATCTTGGTGGATCTTTCTCTTTTTCGACCCAAAAAAAAAAAAGTAATCTTGGTGGGGCCGTTAGCGTTCTCTCTGCACAGCTTCTATTGGCTTAAGTCACCCGTAATAGTGAGCCCAAAAATGGGTTTTAAATGTATCTAAATCTTCCGTTTCATAAATCTGTTTTCAAACATGTCCCACTTATTTTGGTTGGTTAAAATTTAGAAATAGGCTTTTTTTGTGTTTTTTTTAAGTTGCAATATAAGATATATATGAACCAATCATAATAAGTGGAACGGGTTTAAGGGCGGGTTTATGGAACGGAATATTTGAATCCGTTTTTAACATCCTTAAATCAATTTTCTTACTCTTCCAGCTCATTTAAAATCTCATTTCTACTTTATTCCCACAACCCACATCCTCACTTTATTCTACAAAACCCACAATCTTGATATAATAAGGTATATTATTCAATTCAAATGTTTAATTATAATGTTCACACAATACGTACCTAAAATTAATTAAGCAAAAAAAAACACAAAGATTATATTTTAAAAATTAATTTATATTTAACTTAGTATATTTAAAAATTTATTTGTAATGACAACTTATGCAGCATGGGTGTTCATGGGTCGAGAAAAGTAAAATAAGAATGTTAAAAATATTTGTTTTGATTGATTTTATCCTTTGTGTAAGAAAAAGTGTCTAAATTAATTTCAATAAAATGCAAAAGTGGGTGTTTTTGTAGCCATTGGATGTGCGATGCATCAAAGGGCATTTGGGTTGTCCACCTAGCCACAACTTTTTAGAATCCTGCTGCAAAGTGGGCTCTTATTTGAAATCCAAAATTCAGGCACTTAATTTTCTTCGACTATACAAAAGAACTTAATTGATTTTATATTCTAAAAACCTTGCATTGTGGTTGGCCTAAGCAAGGGTAACTCTTGTGACAATTCTATGTCTACGTATTTCTATGATATCATTTACACTTGATCTTTTGGTAATTTACCTCCCCTAAATATTGTAGTTTTGTGTTTGTTTCAATGTTTACGTGTTAGGGCCGATGTAAACGTGCACAAAAGTGAGAGTATGAACTAGATTAGTGTGTAGAGTCGTCAAGTTTTTCTTTCCTACAAAGGCCAATCGCCCTTATCTCGCCCAAAGTTCCACCAAATCTTTCGTGAAATATAACTCTCAAACACTTGTTGGGTTTCCCTCCTTATTTGTTGGGTTTCCCTCCCTGGCAAGTTAATTCCGCTTTATAAGAACAAAAGGGATATACAGTAGTGTACCAACTATAGAGGAATAAAATTGCTTAGCCATACAATGAAAGTGTGGGAGAAGACAATCGAGTTGAAACTGAGGCATCTAGTGTAAGTGTCAGAGAAGTTTGGTTTTATGCCAGGGAGGTCATCCACAGAGGCTATCCTTCTGTTGAGAAGGCTGATAGAAGCTTACAGAGAGAGGAAAAGAAATCTGCATATGGTATTCGTGGATCTAGAGAAAGCCTATGATAGGATACCTAGAGAGCTCATTTGGGAGTGTCTAAAAGCCAAAGAGGTGTCACACAAGTTTATCAGAGTCATTCGAGACATGTATGAGCGGTCGTTGACGAGTATGTGTACTCCAGAAGGGGGTACAGAGTATTTCGAAGTGGGCATGGTTCTCCACCAAGGATCTGCGTTGAGTCCCTTTCTTTTCACTCTAGTGTTGGATGTGTTGTCAAGAGACATCTAGGGGGGGGGGGTCCCTGATCGGTCCGGATTGGAGGGTCTCAAAATTTAAATTTATAACCACACCTAGTTGTAGCACAAGGTAGGGTGTCGAACACTCGGGAGTTCGTTCGTTGAGTGCACCTAAAGACTTAAAAAGGGAAAAGAAAAGCTAAAAACAAGGAAAATCAAAGGAAACCACTCGGGACCGACATGGTCACTTCGGCCCGAGATGGATCGACGAAGAAATGGCGAGGACCGACACAGTTGTAAGTCAGGCCCGACGTCTCGGTAAGTCGAACTTGCAAAAAGGGAGAGATAAGTCTTGGGTTTTTGGGTTCCTTCTCTAACTAGATGTGGGTAATTCCACCCCAATTCAGACAATAAGTGTTGATCCTCGTGAGATCGAGGTTGTCCGCCTCGGCCCCGCCACTTCTATACATCGACCCTAGGGAATTTTACCTCCCTTTCGATGCAAGGTCAAGTGATAGGCAAAAGATCGCTTCCGTTCACTCTTGCCAATCACAAGCCCTTGATCCCTTGCTTCCACAAGAGATTGTAGCTCTATGTAGAGTGGGTTCCTAGATCAATCACTTAAGGCTATGGAATTGGGGGTTCAAACCCAAACCTAGCTAGAGGTTTCCCCCATAGCCCAAGACCAATGGAATCTACTCCATAAGGCTAGAGTAACAAGCAATGAAATCACTAGGCAAACAAGTCTCAATCATCCAAATCAAAGCAAAGCCAAATTTCATTCAAATCAAAGGGAAATCACAAGATCCAAATCCAAATCCACAAATTGCAAATCAAAGCAAGTTCAAACTCACAATTCTTCCCTAGATCTAGCTTTCCTCCACCGAAATTCCTCTTCTTCTCCTCTCCTTTCCTCCTCCTTGCTCTCCTCCTTGCTCTCCTCCTTTTAATTAGGGACCAAGAATATCCAAAAATGGAAGAGGGGCAAAAGTGGTAGATCACATTTGTATGCCTTGATGCCCAATCCACAATTCCGCCGACTTGGACCGACACGCGTGTGCCTCGGGCCCGACTTGCCACACCTCGGTCCGGGTCTCCATGAGTCGATCTCGGGCCCGAGTTGTTGGGCAACTCGTTCCTGGCATCAGTCCACTCTTCTTCTTGGCTTTTCTTGAGCTCCTCTTCATTGATCGCTCGGCTCTTCCGCTTCTTTGTGCTCGTGCCTTGCTCCTCCTTGGGGACTCCTTCTAAAACCTTCTCTAATCACGCCAATTCACCTACAAAATGCACCAAATTCGCATAGTCTCCGAATCTCATAGAAAATCGGAATTTAAGCTAAGAAGGAACAAAACTAACAAGACAAGGAACAAAAGACATCTATTTACAAGGGAAATTAACCACTATAACACCGCCAAAATGAGAGACATCAGAATACCCCATACTTAAACTTGCTTGTCCTCAAGCAATAACAATGTAAGCAAGACCGAAACATAATCTTCAAGTAAAGCCTCATATGAAAAATCAATCAAGTACAAGTGATAGATATTCAAGCAAGATTACATCATCACACGTACATGATCAAGTGTTCATAGGAGTAAAGTCTAATGCAACCAAGCCTCACTTTAGGGATATGAAAATGTGTATCACTCATCATGTGTTTAGGTATAACAATGAACACTCAAACTCAAATATCATGCAAGTAAATATTTTACTATTGAAGCTAATATCACCAATTCCTCCACCTAGAGATGCCTATTACAATGCACACAAAGAATATGAACTTGACTCAATGGAGGTCCTCAAAGAGGTTCCATTCGGCCGGGTTGTAATGGGGCTTTTGGTTTTTCTCAAGGTGGGAATCATTTTGGTCTTGTGGTGCTTACAATGGGGATTGAACTTCCTAATCTCTCACCAACTTCACCAAATTATTCCACTTTCAACTTTCCTCGTCCAAAAGACTTTGAATCTTCTTTTCTCAACCCACAACTTCACTTAACATTCCACTTCATCTTTGCACTTGGACTTTTTGTTGGATTTTTCACATTTTTGCATTGGACCGACTTGCACTACACATCGGGCCCGAGGTAACTTTGAACTCGGTCGGACCCTTTTTTTCTCACTTAAGCATTTTTCTTTCAATCCACTTCTTTTTTTCCAACATTTCTTTCATTTCTTTTCACTTTTGCTCAACAAAGATGCACTACCCACATACTTCATAACTCCATTCTTTGCCCTTCACCAAAGAGAATCTCAACTCTTCTAATACATTCCCAAACCTTCACTAAAGTCCAATCCCATAAGGGTCAAGTCATATAGGCTAGGAATCATATTTTTGAGGAGTTTCAAACAAAGGCTAAGGCTAAAACGGGGCTACAAACAACGGTTTATCTTCAAGGTAGGATATGGAACATTTTGTGACTAAGCAAAATAAAGTTCAAATCAATGTGACAATGCATAGAACAAATCTCATATTGGTCTTGGAAAATAGATAAACACCGCAATAGCAAGTTTTACTAAGCATGAATGAGCTAATCACACAAGGAAATGAGGGATATGCAATCATGAACAAGCATCCCTAAAATGGCCAAAAAGATATCTCACAAGGTTCACTCATACTTAGTTGCATAAGAAACTCATCCTAGAACTCATGTGCTCAGCCTTTGAGAGTGATTAGATGTGTGTAAACTTGGATCATTGTTGCCTAATCTTCTCCTCCTTTTAATTAGGGGCCAAGAATATCCAAAAATGGAAGAGGGGCAAAAGTGGTAGATCACATTTGTATGCCTTGATGCCCAATCCACAATTCCGCCGACTTGGACCGACACGCGTGTACCTCGGGCCCGACTTGCCACACCTCGGTCCGGGTCTCCATGAGTCGATCTCGGGCCTGAGTTGCTGGGCAACTCAGTCCTGGCGTCGGTCCACTCTTCTTCTTGGCTTTTCTTGAGCTCCTCTTCATTGATCGCTCGGCTCTTCCGCTCCTTTGTGCTCGTGCCTTGCTCCTCCTTGGGGACTCCTTCCAAAACCTCCTCTAATCACGCCAATTCACCTACAAAATGCACCAAATTCGCATAGTCTCCAAATCTCATAGAAAATCAGAATCTAAGCTAAGAAGGAACAAAAGTAATAAGAAAATGAACAAAAGACACCTATTTACAGGGGAAATTAACCACTAAAACACCACCAAAATGAGAAACATCAGTCCCAAGGTGTATGTTGTTTGTAGATGACATCGTTTTGGTGGAAGAGTCTAGAGCTGAAGTTAGTAGTAAACTGGAAGCTTGGAGAGAGAGGCTAGAAACAAAGGGGTTTAGGTTAAGTAGGACCAAGACGGAGTACATGGAGTTCATTTTCGGTCAGGAGGATCAGTTTGGGAGTAAGGTGCGATTGGGAGGTGAAGTCGTTGCGAAGAAGGATAACTTCAGTTCTACAAAATTATGGGTGTATTGATGATGATGTTAGGTCTCGGATTCAGAGAGGTTGGCAGAAGCGAAGAGCGGCTTTAGGGGTGCTGTGCGACAAGAAGATCCCACTCAAGCTTAAGGGAAAGTTCTTATATAGTGCTGAGTGTTGGCCGATGACGAAGGCCCAAGAGTAGAAACTGGCAATCGTTGAGATGAGAATGCTCAGATGAATGTGTGGCCACACGAGGATGGATAGAATTAGAAACGAGGAGATTAGAAGCATATTAGGGGTGGCGAGCATAAGAGACAAACTCTGCGAAGCGAGACTTCGTTGGTTTGGTCATGTTTAGAGGCGGAGCCTAGAGGCTATAGTAAGGAGGTGCGAGCGTTTGGATTTAGGAGATTTCAGGAGAGATAGAGGCCGTCTGAAGAAGCGTTGGATGTACAACATAAAGCAGGATATCGACTTGTTAGGGATTCCTGTGGAGTTGGCTCAGTACAGGGAGCGTTGGAGGGAGAAGATCACGGTGCTAGACAACTAGCCTGCTTG
Organism: Polygonum maritimum; assembly: GCA_963924305.1. Taxonomy (NCBI): domain Eukaryota; kingdom Viridiplantae; phylum Streptophyta; class Magnoliopsida; order Caryophyllales; family Polygonaceae; genus Polygonum; species Polygonum maritimum. The sequence continues at coordinate 17,967,354 of OZ002737.1, read as the reverse complement.
TGGTGGAGCTTTGCGTGTTTTCTTTTAGGGTTTTTGGATAGTTTGTGGTAGTTTTAGTCTTTTGTTGTTTTCTCCTTTTCCCTGTTGTTTTTTCCTTTCAGCTTTAGTGGTAGTTTTCTTTGCTTTTGTTCTAGGCTTTTGTTTTTGGGCTATATTGGGCACATTACATCTAGGTCTGGAATGTCCCCATCCTAGCCCCCCAGGTCCTGTGTTTGCGGGATTACCCTAGGTAAACTTTGTTGTTGTTGTTGTTAAGTATATAAGGATATTAGAGGAAGAATCTAGAACTAAGTGGAATAAATGAGCCAAGATAATAATTTGATATTAGACAAAGGCAATGAACCGAATTGTCTAGAATTATCAAGATAAATATTTACAATCTCAATGGTGTATATCAGTGGAATATGAGTATTGTAAGACCACATTACAAACATATAAATAGGCATGCATGTAAAACAGTTTAATAATTAATCAAGTGAAGAAATAAATTGCGTGTATATTAAGTGTGTGTTTGAGGGTAAGTTCTCGAGTGGGTGAGAGTGTAAGTGAGTTCGGGTGAGTGTTTCACATAAAAGTAATTAGAGTTTGTAATATCTTTCCTCATTAATATAAAAATTAGCTTGTATATTAACTGTCCCATTTGGCCATCTTAATCACACGAAGAGGAAAAATACGAGTTTTTCCAATAGTGGTCTCGGAGCTAAGGTCGTTCATTGTTCGGGTTTCTCGTGCGATTCAAAATGAAGGCTAACGTTGCCTATGATGATGACATGTTCAAACTCATGGTGGACAACTACTCCTATTGGAAGTCAATGATGGAGGATCTTCTCTACTACAAGGACTTGCACGAGCCCATCATCAACAAGGAGAAGCTGCAAGGAAAGAGCAACAAGGCATGGTGAATTTTGAATCGAAAGGCGGTCACCGTAATACGTAAGTACATTGACCAAACTCTTTTTTGGCATGTTTCCACTTACACAAATGTCTTTGAGTTATGGACAAAGCTTGAGTCCATGATTCAAACGAAGAAGCCTCCTAATAAAACCCTCCTAATGCAGCGGTTGGTGAAGATGGAGTATAAGGATGGTGCAAGCATGATCGAACCCTTTGATAACTCTAAGGGGCTTGTAAATCAACTAAATAAGGTTGAGATGAAAGTTGAGGATGAAAGGGAAGCTCTTCTACTCCTTTGTTCCCTACGTGAGAGTTAGGACACGTTGGTGGTTAATTTAAGTAACTCGGCCCCGGAAGGAAAGCTCACCATGGACACTGTTAGTGATACCCTTCTTAATGAAGGAGCAAATAGGAAGGAGCAAGGCATTACCACCCAATTCGAGGAACACGTCGTCGATTCTCGAAGAAGAAACAACACTCGAAAGAGAAGAGATGTAGAGGAGTCTCGAGGTAAGTTTTAGTTACGATCCAAGATAGCATGTGATAGGATCAAGGATCGTTGAAGTCGGTGCAAGGACACGCTGGTTGCCTTCCCTCTCGCCTTAGACCGATTGCTCTCAAGATTACCCTAGTTTTGTGGAACTTTGATAGACGTGTGGGAAGGTTGGAAATCAGATAAGGGTGGTGAAAAAGTGTGAGACAAAGGATATGAATGAGTTAGGGTGTGGATGTTACGCACCACACTCGAACTCAAGCTACGAAATCCAAGAACAAAGATATGACTCACTTTGCACTTGAATCTCAAGGGAGATTCGATGTTACTCACGAATCTGATTTGCAATAAGAAAGACACAAAATCAATCTTATTCAAAGGCTCATGGCCGAATTCTAAATACAAAGCAAAAACAAAACATGATAGAAAACACAAGAGTTTCTAGTTTGATTCAAGTCTACCAAATGAAGGAGGGGCGTCCCCTTTAAATAAGAAAACGAGTCTTCCACCAAGGCCTTTCAAGTACCAGCTTTAACTCAGAAAGGAGGTGGGAAACTCTTAGCAAGCATGGTATTTAATGCTCCTTTGATGAAGGCACACAAGTGGCACAAGGCAAGGCACCCGGTACTTGCGGTTCGGCGCGCCCGGTGACCACTAACAAGCAAAGCTCGGTTTCTTCCCCTTTGCTTGGCACTCCTTGGGCCATAAGTCCAGCTTGGAGCTCCTCTTGCAAAGAACGAGCTCGGGCCCTTGTGATTCGACCCAAAAAGGGCTTGGTGCCGTGAGTATGTGCGGCTGGGCTATGGGCGTCGGCATTCTCGATGCGCGTGGTGCGCGCTTGCACGGGGTCAGCTTGGGCATGATGTGGCACATGAGTCATAGTCACATCAGCATGTTATTATTGTGGTAAGATAGGTCACAGGAAAGTAGAGTGTCGAATCTTCAAAAAGGATCGGATGGTCGGTAATGTCAAGTTAGATGAGTTTATCCCAACGAGGAGCAGGGAGGAAAGGAGAACCACTGTAATGGCAATCGAAGGTGATGAAGTTTGTCACATTGGAGGAGGCAATGTGCGGAATATTGCCTATGATGATAACACCTTGATTATTGACACCGATGCATCCTTCCACATCACTTCTGATAAAGGTATCTTCTCATCCTACCAAAGTGTTGATTTTGGTAATATACGAATGGCAAATGGAGTTATGAGCAAGATCGTCGGGGTAGGAGATGTCATCCTCATGTGTGGCACATGATGCAAGCTCTACCTAAGAGATATGAGGTATGTACATACCATGCACCTCAATCTCATATCAATGGAAAAACTAGATGTAGTTGATCTAGTGAATCTCTTTGGTGATGAAAAGTGGAAGCTCACCAAAGGAAGTCTGATCATGGCTCGAGGAAAGAAGGAAGGAGGGAAGGAAGGGTCATTATGTAACACCCCTACTTTGAAACCATGGGTATTACCACCAGTGACATCGGATTTTACCATCCAAAGTCACCTAAGGCTATAGCCTATAGGTAACATTACTCGATCTTTTAGAAAAGCGATAAAGACTTATATTATAACAACATGGTTCATAGTTTGATACACTTAAAGAAAATCATCCGACCGCAAGAAATAAAATTGATCAAGACAACGTCTTAAAATAGAAAGAAGCGGAATTAAAATGACAATCCAAAAATATAGTCAAGATCAATGTGTGGGTCCAACATGTCCAAAATATTAAAATAGTCTTGAAGTCTTCCTTCAATCTTCTAGTCTTCATCTTTACTCCGTGACAACCTTTCCTTTGCCACCTGATGTTTCCATAAGAGACAAGAAATACAAGTTGACCAATGTCGGGAAGAAAAAAAAAGTGGTATCAATATAACGTGAGACTAAGCAAGTGGTAGAATGCGACTAGGTTCTTAGAAAGGCTAAGTATGTCGACATCAATATTGAAATAAGTAATTGGCCAGTTATAGACCTCCTGATTCTCTCTCTTTAATCTCAAATCTCTTTCATGCCTCTCGCTCAATAGTCTCAATCTCTCCACTCTCTTGCACACCATTGTTGAAATCCTTTGCTCCATCCCTCCGATCTCTTGCATAGCATCTCTGATCTTTGACCTGCTTGTTCTCTCGCGTGAAATCCCGTCATTGGTTGCTCTATCGGATTGCCCTTCAATCACCCAAATTAGGGTTTCATCGGGATCTCTTCTCTCTTCATTCAATTGACATCAATCGGTGTCTATAGTGAAACCTAAAGGTATGAACATTACTTTTAAGCGTTCCAATTAGTAGAAACCCTGAATTTAAATTTTTTGGGGTTTTTACGAGTTTGGCTTTCCCTTTTGTGGATGTCGCTCGAAATGAAAGCTCTTATTGTTGCGTCTTTAGAGTTTTTTCATGCCATTATGATTTTCTTAGTGATTTACCCTTCTATTTTCATCTTTCTTTGCGTTTGAAGAGTTACTAATTCAAGTACTTGAAGTAGATCCACTTTTGTTGCTTTTGATCTGAATTTTGGGTTGTTATTCTAGGTTATGATATTAAATCATTAATGCTTTTGCTCTAAGAGTTCTCCCCTAGTGTAATTAAGTGGGTTCAGGACAAGATAGTTGTTTTATGTATTAGGTTCATAATAGTTGTTCTATTGGTTCATGATTTTATATGCTTGATTCATGGTTTTGTATGCTTGGTTCATATATCATAAGTGTCAGTACGATTCAAGTATATTTGTTCATACATGTTATGCAATCTAGTTTATATTAGGTGTTTCAAGTGTCATGATTTGATACATGTACAAAATAAATATTTTTATGGTTCATGCCTAACTTAGTAGCCTATTAGCTCAAATGGTAGAGCAATGTGTATATGCACATAGATGTGGGTTCCAATCCCACATAGGCTAAAATATCAATTCACGATTTTTGTTTTTGTGTTCTTTATAGGTCTTCTTTTAATTTATGTCTTTTGATTCATCATACTTCTTCTCCAATTCATGATTTTGAAGCCAATGGTTTATAAATATCTATTTTAAAGTTCATGTTTGTTCATGTCTTTTGGCTCATTACATTTGTTCATTTGGTTCATGTTTTTATAAGTATAAGTTCATCATATATGAATTTGTTGCCTTTGGTTAATAAAGTTAGTATACTGGTGTGTGTCTTTATACAATTAGGTTCATGAAACCTGAATTCATGGTACTTCAAAAACGTCCATTTTGATATCATTGTCCAGTATAGAGAAAAGTATGCCTACGTTCATGCTATCAAATGTTCATGTTGTATAATAATATGGTTCATGCTAATTTATTCATAAGGTTTAAATTAATGTAGATGAACGTTGGTTCATACATTTTGAGCCATAAGTTCACACTACTCAATTTAGCAGTTCATTCTATTCAATTTCACATTTCATTGTATACAACAGTGTGGTTCATAAGTTTAATCTCATTAATTTTAATGGAGGAGTGCAATAAAGTTGACTAAAGTTGTTAAGTTGATTTCAATACAATTTAAAGAAGATCAAACACTTCAAGCAATGTAAAAGATTGATCCTTGAATGCTTGTTGAATATGGTTGATTCTATTGAATGTGAATGTTCATTGTGCTCCACTCGCAAGATTCATTGTGTAAAAGAAAGTATTGGGTTCATTATTTGTAGGTTCATGAAGTTTAATTGTCAATTCATTGGCTTCAAAATGACAATTCATGAATGCGAATCATTTGGTTCATATATGATTAGATGCGTAAATTGAGTAAATAATGTATTGAGCTCATTCTGTTCCACTTATAGGTTCACGCAGTTTAATTGCTCGATTCATTTATTGTAAAACTACATAGAGGACAAATCAATCCTCTAAACACATAATAACTACTATAAAAGGGTATACCTTTATACAAAGTGGCAAAATACTGGTCTTCATATGGTTTATGTTTGTTTGGACAAGTAGGAATGAAATAAGAACAATCTTGTGATAAGGGAAAAATATAGGCATCACTATTGTTCTCGTCATCAACTAATGATACTACATAAATAGTACTAGTTTCATTATGAAGATCATTCCATGGAAATTCATCAGCACTAGCATCACCATCTAAATGAGACATGTTAGGATGACCCGAACATGATGAACAACCTACAAAAAAAGTATGTTTAAAGGAACATTAAACACATACTGAGCACTACAAATGTGTGAATACAATTGTTATTTTGATTCACAGATACTGACATTTTGGTTTATGAATTTTCATGATATGGTTAAATGAAAATGACGAAGCAGTTCATGTAAAATAATACACCAAATGATTGAGGCATTTTATCGAACACATGGTAGGCACTCAAACACAAACAACATTTGATTCCAAATGAAAACCTCAAATTGCATTGTAAAAGACATTAACAACTTCCATTTTGCAATCTTTATCAATTATATGTTTCTCTTCACCATAATACACAAGCTATACAAATACAACACAGTTTCAATGCAAGTCGCAAAAATCGAACAGATTAATCCAAGAAAGTCGATTCCAAAGTGGAGAATCAAACGAATTAAAGGAGAGTCGGAGAAATAACTAAATCTATCAATGAGAGTCGAAGAAATCGAAGGACAGTTGAAGGAATTCCGATGGAAGAAGAAGAACAAGGTGTGGGAAAATCATTCATGGTACACGCATCAACACGAGGGGGAAGGGGGAAGTGTAAAAAGACAAAAATACCCATCTGTGTATTAAAAATGCTGGGATGGTGGTTAGTCCCGACAATTGATCCCAATAGGTTTTGATGATGATTGAACACTTGAGAAACATTTAATGTGGTTTGCTACATGTTTCAGGATCAAACAGGTTTAGTTGAGCATGAAACAAGAGCAGGAACATCCGATGGGATCAACCGGATCATGGAATAGCTGGCGCGCGAGCATAACCTATTTATGGAAGGTGGATCAACGCGCAAGCTGTGTGCTATATTTGGAAACGCGCGTAAGAGGATCGAATGGAACAAATAACGTGTCTTAGGAAGATCTTGAAGATATGTTAGTTCGTGAAAGATTTTATCTTATCCCCTAAGTAAGATAAATTTGATTTGATGGATATTTATATTTTAGGATAGAATTCTAGTCGAGCAGTATAAATAGATCCATTGTTTAGGGTTGTAACTAACGCTTTTTCAAGAGAGTTGAGAGATCTTAGTGCTAAGGAAAAGTGACACACGAAGTACTCTAAGCCGAGTTGTGTACAAGGTTTAGGGGTGTGGGTCAAGTCTGTTGAGTTGAGTTACAAGTGTATTCGACGCTGAAGGATATAGGTCTGGCTAGGAGGTATTGTGTATACCTTGGGATCAAGGATTCGCGTTTGTAAGTTCATACTTGGTAATAAGAAAGACAAGCTTGATTTGGAACTTCGTTATTTTACTTTACTTGTTTGACTTGTTATTTCCGTTGCCTACACTACTACAATTAAGGGTCTTTAATGGCGGGTTATGGTGGCGGTTTGATAAAGGTGGCGGTTTTTGCTGGCGGTCAAAGCTATCCTGGCGGTTTTGATGGCGGTTCAGATTATTAGTGGCGTTTTTGCTGGCGGTTAATAATTCCCTGGCAATGGCAGCGGTCTGCTAACTCTAAAGGGGCGGTTTTTGAGAAATAAAAAAAGCGCTTTTTAACTTTCATTAATTCCAGCCAAATATTAAGTTTCGCGGGCTGCGAAATTTTCTTGAGGGAACACGCGCGTACAATTGTTTTGAGCCAAAAATTAACTCTAGAGAAATTCTTTTGGGGGAGAAATTCTTATTCGGCCGCCAGAGAGAAATTTCGGGGAGAAATTTTGGGGGAAGTCGCCGAAGAGAATTTGGGGGAAGTCGCGCCGGCCACTGGAAGAGAGAAGTACGGGAAAATTTCTGAAAGTTGTCGCCAAAGAGGTAAGTCGATTTCTGAAAGTTGTCGCCAGCCCTAGGCTAGGGTTTCGTGCAATTGATGGATCGATCGTTACCTTGCAGGTACACCAACCCTAGGCTCGAGGTGGAGATCTCGCCGTTTAGGGCTCGAGGTGGAGATCTTTGCCTTGCTCGCCAACTTCTTTGGCTCGCTGACTGTTGGCAGATTGGCTGCCCAAGCTCGACTCGAGTTCGTTGCAGGTTTGGCCTCTGTTGGCAGATCAGAAGTTGTGTGTTGGACTAGATTTGATTTTATGAAACCATTGTGAACAAAACCTGCAAGAAGACAGTATAAATTTGCTGAATATGTAGTTGTCATTGGTATAGACTTTGAAATGCAATTTGTTGGCTTTTCCTGCTTTGTTATATCCAATTTGTTTCTATTTTCCATGTTGATGGCATAGAATCTGGTTTACAATTACCTTAGTTTGATGATTATGTGACCAAGATGAGTTCTGGAGTGCTATACTTGTTAACTGTCTTTAATGGTTTTTTTATCATCTAATTTCTTTACTTCTTAGGCGTATGCATGTACTTTTCGGGCTTCGGATATGAGGTTCATATTCCCATTGCATTTTCCTCTACATCCTTCAGCCACTACAAAATGATTTGTATAACAAATAAATAATCTTTCTTGTTGTAATCTTTCGTGCAATTGAGCTTCTTTGGCTCGCTGACTTTTGCTGTTTGAGTTTGCCTTACTTGATACCATCACTTGCACTTTCTATGTTAGGTAGTGTTGCTCTGTGATCAGTGTTTGTTGACATGAAGCTATGAAGTGAAATCTAAACTACATCTTTAAAGCTATGAAGTGCCTAATTTCTGTGATCAGTTTTAGTACAGTTTTGCTCTTCTTCCAGATCTTCAAGGTCTGGAGGAGGATTTGACTTTTTTTTTTGGTTTCGCCTTTGCTTTCTTTTCACATTTATTGTAAAACATTTGATTGATTTGGAAATGATATACCACAATTTTGAGATCTGTGTGAATTCTGTGTTGATACTTCTTTGGGAATTGTTCAGCCATTTGCTTCTGCAATGTCACTGATTACCAAACAACTTGCGTTTTCAACTGATTTGAGAAACACAGAAAGCATCTGAATGAGCTTTTGTATTGCTGTTTGTATGGGACTGGAAAAAATGGATTTGCTGTTACAGGTTTTGTTTGTGATGGTTGCATTGGATTTGGATTGGATGAACAGAGATGCTCTCGTCTCATTAAATCCTGGTTCTTAAGTTGAGCATTCTCATAGCTGATTGGTTCTCTTGGACCTGTGCATTTATGGTTTTATCCACATTCCCTAGAAGAATTTAAGCATTGGAAAATGAGATATTCTTGTCCATTGTTTCTGCAGCTGGAGGACAGTTCTAGAAAGCTGGGAATTTTAGCTGGTTATAGTAATATAATGGGAACTTGTGATTACCAAAACAGCATTTTAGCTAGATATATGTAAATGTGAAAATAGTCCTAAATTGTTTGTGTCCCCTGTGGGTAAAATGTTACAGCTAAAAAGATATTGTAAGAACCATACATACAACATACTTGGTACGCCTTATTTAATCCATGTAGTTTATACAGAAATTCTTCTTGATACATTGCCATTTTTATGTACTTTTCTGCTGAACTAATTTAGAAATGCCTACTTCTTTGCTTGTTCTTTGCCTTTCTTGTTCTGTTTGTGTGTAAATCTCTTGTTTAATTAATGTAGTTTGTGTGCTGAAAGTGACTGGGCTTTCCTGAATTCTGCTAGGGTTTCTGGATCAATAGTTTAGGCTCTAGCACCATTAATAGTCACAGCTTTGATGAAAACTTCTTTTTGAAACTGAAAGCTAGTGGACAGGAATTACAGTGTAGAGCCTATTTGTTTATTTTCCTCCTAGGTGCTACTGAATAAGTTTGCATGATCTTTGCATTTAGTGGAGTCTGTGAAAGAGTGCTCTTCTACAACTTTTATTTGTTAATATCCAAAATCTATAGTGAATGCATTGTGCAATCTGCAAGTTTTATTCCTGTTTTGTTTAGTGCTTTAAATTGTCCTGGAAGATAATAAGTGTCTAATCTTCAATGCTTTGTTCTTGCCTTTTTCCATCTACAGACTTTGAAGGTCCTAAGAAGAAACTTTGCATTTTGGATAAAGGGCTAAGAGCAAGTAAAGGGCTGAGAGCAAATTTAGTGCTAACTAGCTAAATATTGAACTGAACTGTCAGGTACTAATGTGGTGCTGATCAAACTTTGCAAATTTATATTAATTTCTATTTCATGGACTTCTTGTATGTGCCATATGCTTTAACTATCACTAGTGCATCCACTTTTAATTTGCTAGTTGACTACATATAGTTGAAAGATGTATCATATAGTTATATAGTCTGAATTGTAGATACAACATTATTACTAAAAATGCATGTTTTATCTGTTTAAAATAGAACATATTATGCAATTTTGTAATCTGAATTGTATGTAAAATCTTACATATTGTTGCTTAAAATGCATGTTTTATTTATTTATTTTTGAATTAGTCTATAATACACTTTGGGTAATTAAAATACTCTAGGAATGGAAAAAAGTGGATCAAAATGGTGGATGTTTCCTAGATGGAGTAAGGAGTTTGGGCAAGGTATAGATAAATATATTGAGAAAGCATTAGCGGATGAAGCACAAGGGGATGAAATTCGCTGTCCATGTAAATTGTGCCATCGTCGAATCTGGTTGCGAGGCAATATTGTTAAGGATCATATGATTGCCAAGGGATTTTGTCGAGTGCCAGAGGATGTAGACCAAACAGAGGAGGGAACAAGGGCTGTGAATGGTGCAGTAGATGATGCTGGGTACATTTTTGATGAGAATATAGATGCTTTGTTGCATGATAAATCAATTAAGTGTTGTCTTATTTGGGTGTTTTTGGTTTCAACATGAGGAAGATGCCAATGGCCTTACTCGAATCAACCGAAAGAAACAGATTTATCAACATGAGCCTTTTATTCTGGCATCTCAAGCAAGTCAGGATTTCTATGTTCAGGACCTGGAAGCAACTGATTTTTATTATGTTGTAAAGGATCTCCCTAGAGAACATGTTGAGTTTGAGGATGAAAAAACCGGCCAAGCTGCTCATATTTATTGGATGGAACCTCATTGGTCTCACCGGATTGGGTCTGATGATGCAGTAGATGATATAGAAATAAGTCTTACAAGAGATGATGTAGAAGCAACAATATTTGATTTGGATGGAAATTTTGTGGATGGTTTTTCATAGCTAGTAATCAAATTCTTTATCTTGTCTTTGATGATCTTATGTATCTTTTAAAATTGCACTTGTTGATGTAACATGAACCTTCTTTGCTATTTTCTAAGCCTTATCTGAGTGATGTGTTGCATGGTGTTTTTGGCATATCTGCATAATTTTTGTGTTCTTTTGGCCTGTAATTTTTGTGTTATATCTGTGTAATTTTTGGGTTGTAAACACAGGTGTACGTACCTGTATATCTGCATTAAATGAGTCTGATTTCATTTTTTCATAAATGGTTTGTGTTTGCTATTGTTCTGAACAGATGGGACAGCAGAGCAAGTCCTCTTTTGAAAATCTAAAGATCAACCAATATGAAAAGGAAAAGATTGAAAGGCTACGAGCAAATGCTGAAAAAATGAAAGTCAAGGGGTTTAGCAAAAACGTGTTTTCCAAGACCTTGCAAGACAAAATGGCAATGGTTTCACAACATGTTGCTGCTGAATTATCCAACCAAGAAGAGCTTGTTGACAACCAACGTGAGCTACAGAGCTCATATTGCTATTACTACTATGCATGTTATGGTATTTTTTTCCCCTTCTAATATCAGGCTAATTTGATAAAAAAGCATATGAAAGAAAATACAAACCTGGACCTGCCATCTTCTTCCACTTTCTTTCATTGTTATTTGAGTGGAGCAATAAAATTATCATCTTCAGGATCAATTAACACTCAGATCAGCAAATCAAGCACCTGGGCAACATGTCTCAAACCTTGCTATGATGGAGCAAAGTCGTAAGATGGCACATACATTGGCGCAAAAGAACGACCCGAAATTTCAAGTGTGTATTAGCCATGATTATTTTTTTGTCAGCTAATTTTTTTTTCAACTCTATATTATTCACTTTGTGTTGTTTCATGTCTTATGCACCTGTTTCCTGTCTTGTGTTGTTTCCAGCCTTGGTAAAATTTAGGTTCCTAGCCATAACTACACAAGGGTTTATATAATGCATGACATTTCTTCTTCTTCTTCTTCTTTGCAAAATCCCTCAGCATTTCTAGTCATGTTTTGGTTCACCTGTTGACTGTGCAGAATAATGTGTTGCAGCTGCTTTGTATGTAATGACATGCCCCTTTTTGTTTATTTTTTGCTTTGCAAACTATTCGTGTGTTTAATAAGGATTAAAAAAAGTTCAAACCATGATTTGTTCTTCTCACAGCTGCTTTATCTTATCTTCCATGGATATGGTGTTCTTTGGTTCTACAAGTTGTTGTATTTGGACTTATGTAACAGTAGCTAAACTAGATTTGGGTAGATTGCCTGAAATTTGGATAGAGTGATTTGTAGATTGCCTGAAATTTGGGTAGAGTAATTTGAGCTGGAAACTACAGAAATTTGGGTAGATTGCCTGAAATTTACTTTGGGAAAAAAGGTTGACTATAAATTTTGGTTTCAAAAGTCTGAGGAAGGTGAATTTGATGGGGTCATTGTAATTTTGTGCCGTAACCATAAGCTGGCTATGAATCAATGGTTGGAATAACAAATGTAATTGAAACTTTTTCCTAAATTTTGTGGATTTTGACCATTCATTTCACATCTATTCCAATATAATTGTAGGTTCCAAGCCATAACTCAAAAGGTAAGGGTGTGAAAAAAACACTTGTTCAAACTCTGCCAATCGCAGAAATGATAAAGCTGAAAGCTAGAGAGCGACAAGGAAAGATGAATCAATCTGCTATTGGTGTGGTCCAACCCAATGAAAGGGAAGTACATAACATATCTTCTAATGATCAAGCAAATCAACAAGCTCAACATGTTCAACAACCTCTAGAGCAAAGTCAAGGAACTATGAGTCAAATAATGCTAAACCAACAGTCTTCTACGAGTTTGAACCGTCAACCTAAAAAATCCTATTGTGCTCCAGGAAGTATGAGTTGGTATTTAAACATGAGAAAGAAGCAAAACTTTACGGGTCAAGGCATGGACGATTTAAACATGGACGATTTCGCCGATATTCATCCATCAAATGATGACTTGCAATTACCTAATGATGAAATGGATCATATGGAAAATGCTGAAAATTCCCATGATGCTGACATGCCAAATGTACCTGAGGACAATGAGAATCCAGGTAATTTTACAGTTGTTTGGATTATGTCTTAAATTTTCAGATTTGTACATATTTAGCTTATATAGTCACTTGATTTGTTCTATACCCCAATTAATCAGGTACAACAAACAAGAAGCATCGAGGGAGAACCCATTTGGAAGACATACATATGCGAACTCTGGAAGAACGCGATGCTGTTATTCTAAATGATTTATACCAAGTAGTGGGGCCTACAAAAGAGATAGCATCGAAATTTTCCCACTTCCTTGGAACTGTGGCTAGAGATCATACACTTGCACCTGTGAATATCTTAAACTGGCACCATATGCCGACAAAGGATAAAATCTGGGAGTATATTCAGGTAACCTCCCAACCTTTGGAATTTAATTAAGTAGTTGTATGAATAATACTGAATCTTTATTTCTTGGTTGGTTAGAGTAAGTACATTATCGATGATGAAGCAAAAGCAACAGTGATATCAAATGTTGGCACAAAGTGGCGGAATCACAAAGCAGACTTGAAGGACAATTACTTTTCTGAAGAAAAAACATGGGAAGAAATGTGGGACAAGAGACCAAATGATGTTCCAGAATGTCAATTTAGAGACCTTTTGGATTTTTGGTGCACAGACGAATCTAAGGTATGTAATCTTGGTGATACTATTAAGACGTGTCACTTGATATAACTCAGTCTGCACTATAACATTGTAATATTATATAGGCGATGAGTAAACAAAACAAAGACAATCGATCAAAGCAATCCGACATGCATACTTTAGGTCCAACTTCAATTGCTATGCTGCGTTATGAGATGGTAAATTTACTTCCCATTTGTTAACAAGTTTTTATTCAGTTTGAAGGTATAGTCTAATAAATTACTTACACACTTGTATTTAATTTTTGGCATAGCAACAAAATGACCCAGAGAAAAGGTGTCCAACACAAGCAGAGTTGTATATGAAATATAGGGAGAGGACAGAGGGACGCACATACTTGACATCGGGTGATGAGGCTGTACAAAATATTGTGAGATAATTACATATTTAAAGTTTTTAAAACATAGTATTGCTGTATTTGAGTTGTTAAGTCTCTCACATACTGGCTCTTTTTTGGGTTGTTGTGACCTTTTGTTAATTAGGACAAAATGAAAGCATTGCAGACGACGCAGGGCGATGAGAATACTAAATCTGATCCATATTATGACGTCATGGGGCATAAGGAGCATAGTGGGCGCCTACGTATGTATGGACAAGGTGTGACCAAGTCAAAGCTGAAAAACAAAGATCCAAAGAACCCATTTATACTCCCTCCAATGCTTTGGGATAGTATCTCTGCACAACTTGAGAAAAGGTTAGAAGAAGTTGATAAGCGACATGAAGCACGATTTGAACAAAAACTTGCTGATATGTTAACAAGGATACGAGAAGCTAATCCTTCAGTTGATCTGGTTATTCCTGACTTTTCAACAAATGAAGGAGGTGCATCTAGTTCCCATCAAAATTAAATGGGTAAGTCTGATCAAGAATATTTTTGATGTTAGCTAGTTTGCATCAAATAAAACTGACAAATAAAACTATGTTTTTGTTTTGAATGTGTTCTTTTTTGGTATGGGATATTTAATTTGGGTGCAAAGGTAGCTGTCATTTACAGAAAATCAGGGGGAGAGAGAGATTGGAAAAGATTTAAAATTTGATAGACATGCTGTTTCTTACATTCATGTATATTTCCCTACATTTGACTTTGGTTATCCTCGAACACTGCTCAGATTTTGACCCAAAACAAAAACGCAATTCAGATTGGCCTATCGATTTGGATTTTGTGTTAACCCAACCATTACTTTCTGGCTAGTGTGTCTTTTGAATTATTGTTGAACTAGCTGTAGCACAGCATACGAGTGTTGAATGTGCTGTTTAAGTGAAGTGGAAATCTTGTTTTAGTTAGTTAGATCTTGGTAACAATTGATGACTCTTTGTCTTTTAGGTTGAGCACTTTTGTTCTATGTAATTAATTAACTTCGATACAATTCTGTTTCAGGGTGATGCTGCTGTCTTATGGGCATGGAGTATTTAACTAATCAATCTGGTAATTTTTTCGTATCTTTTCTAGCCAATTATTATTTTACTAAGTGTAGCAGTATTTGATATTTTTGCATTTTCCTGTGATGTTCTATATGTGGTATAATCAAATTGGTTGTGCAAAATTGAAATCATCATGTGTTACTTATATATGTTGTGCAAAATCGAAATTGAAATCATCCTGTGAGTTTTTATATTTGAATTATGCTAAAAGTGCAAAAGTGATGATTTATGCTGAAGTGCAAAAGTGCTGGTGATTATGTGTTGCTTATTGATCAATTAGAATAAGTGTGAATGAAGATCAATTTGAATCTGACTTATGTTGAAATCTGATATATATGAAATCTAATTTTGTGGTAGCAAAATTGCTGAAATCTGATTGCTGATTGTGATTTATGCTGTACGTGCAGGTATTTGTGCAGAATGGTGGTGCTGCTTTTTGCATGTTTTGCTGGCTAGCTAAGTGTGAATGAAGATCAGTTAGAATATCTATATATATGAAATGTACATTTTGTGGTAGTAGCTAGGTACGTACTTAATTCCTTTGAAAACGCATACAATCCACCATTTTGGTTTGAACAGTTGGTTTGATTCTATTTTGCTAGGCAGAGATGTACTGCTTTTGCTTGAACATGCAGCTGCAAGCATGATGTATGTATTTGATGAAATTTACATTTAATAGATCAAGTTAAGTATGGTACCTTTATGAACATTTCATTGTGAAATTA
Source organism: Polygonum maritimum (assembly GCA_963924305.1). Lineage (NCBI taxonomy): Eukaryota > Viridiplantae > Streptophyta > Magnoliopsida > Caryophyllales > Polygonaceae > Polygonum > Polygonum maritimum. The sequence goes on along the minus strand of OZ002737.1, from coordinate 17,951,918 downwards.
TACATGAATGGCCACCAAATAATTGAATTATAACATGTATATATATATTGTAATATATATGTAATGAACAGGAATATTTATTAGGCGTGCATTTACCAAATAATATATTAAGATTCATTAACAAACCGCCACAATAGCTCAAAATATTACATTTCAAATGCAAAAAACCGCCACCTTAGCTTCAAACACCGCCACCATAGCTCATAAAACCGCCGCCATAGATGCAAAACCCGCCCCCATAGTTTCTAAAACCGCTACCATATCTCGAAGAACCGCCGCCATAGATGCAAACACCGCCACCTTAGCCTCAGGAACCGCAGCCATAGACAGAATAAAAAACCGCCTCCTTAGGCAATATAGCAGCGGTCAAAAAGCTCAATTGCGGCGGTTTTTCTTTTCAACTACTAACCGCCACATTATATTAACAAAACCGCCGCCATATACCTAAGTCTGCGCAAGCAATTCGAGCGGTTAGTAAACCGCCACCTTAGGTCTTAGGCGGCGCTTTTGCACCATATTACAGCGGTTTTGGACCGCCACCAAAACCTTGTATTGTAGTAGTGCTAGTTTGTTGATCCCTCTAGAGGATCAACATCTATATATTGACACACGTAAATCCTACAAAAATGACCTGGTTCATGCCAATTAATTACAACCCTAGATTTCCCAAATCTAGCGGACGATAAGTGTTTTCATTTTACACATTAAAAGGTGATCTCATCTGATCATGAATCTATGAGGAAGATATCTAACCCACGTTTTTATTACTATCTTATAGCAAAATCGCTTAGTACCTTATAAATTTTGCATTTACTTGTTGCCAAGCTATGTCTAGCTTGAACTTTACGTAAGCTAACGGAATTCGTAGTTGTATTCTTATGGTCAAATCTCATAATAAATACACAAGAGGGAAACAGACTGAAGTAAACTAGAGTGATTAAGTGAAAGTAGATTATAAGCTAGACTAATTAAACCTCATGTGGATTAGAGTAAGCTAGAGCATGCCCCTGAATTTTAAATGTGTGTTTTTATCTCTAACTAGCTAAATCCAAAAACCATTGAATGAATGCGCATATTTTGTTTTGATTCTTCTTCCATTTATGTTGGAGTGGGCATGATTAGCCCAACTAAGGTCAGCTTGTCTATGCTCTTTGGAGCTTTGATATCATATGCTCTCATGTGGCCCTTACTTGGCTTTAAAAATGGCAAGTGGTTTAAAGCAAGTCTCAGCGCGCAACAACAACTTTTCAAAAAAACTACTATCAAACACTAAGCAATTAATTTGTGTTATTTGTCCTTCTCAATACTTCTACAAGTCTTCATATCTACTTCGATAGTCATTACTGACGGACTGTTCAAACTTGTATTGGCTATTTATGCATGTCTCAAGGAAGTGCGCAAGTCCAAGTGTCGTAGAGATACCCCTAATGAGGGCGCTTCCATATTTGATGAAGAAAGAAAAAGTCAGTTTTTTCAAGAGCATATCATGTCGACAGGGCTAGCCATTTCCTTGTATGTTGCTTTAGTCCTTGCTTCCATTATCATTCTACCATTCATTTGCGTGATGATCATAAAGTACCACATCATCTTCTTGAACATAATATCCACTTATTTTGGCATTCTCTAATGCATATGGATGTGGTCTCTCGGATTGGTCGTTAGTTAACACCTACAGTCGATTGTTGGCCTTCATTATGTCAAAGTGGGATGGGCCCAATGAAGAGGTTATGATAACTAATATGTATGTACTACAACTATATAAGGACTACAACTATATATGATTTATGAATTTATCAATCTAATTCTATTTCCTCCTGTTGTTGTAATAGGAGGGAACATATATAATAAGCTGAATTGATTCTCATAATTAATAGACAATGGAATTGAATTATAATAACAACTAGCATACCTAAACTTATACTCTTTGATTTATGAAGTATATCTTGATGAAATGGAATTGGCTTGCTCTTATTGCCACCGTTATTCTACACATGTCTTTGCTTACATCAAGTGGTATTATATTCTCTTCTTATATAAACTAGCACATTTCTTAGGATTCTGTAATGCATATGTGTGTGGGATTACTAATTGGTCTTTGACAACCACTTATGGTAGATTAGTGGCATTTCTTATAGGGACATGGGTGGGGCCTCAACATGATGGGTATCTTCTTGAGTTAGGTAGTTGTGGGATTATTACTAGCATTGTTTCAATGTATTCTGATTTGATGCATGACTAGATGACGACTTACATGGCTTTATCTTTACTTAGGGTCATTCTAGTAGGTCATGTAGTAGGAATCGTCATAGGGTGCAAGATATCCACTTTGATATATTAATTATTTTCTAAGGACATTAGAGTAATTGAAACCAATTACTCAGCTCCAAATGCTCTAGTCTATACGAATATGGCCATCATAGCATCCCATGGACCGAGAGTGTTGCCTAAGTACTGCATTCTAATGTGCGGTATAACGTTTATGGTAACATTAGTCATTAATTTAGTAAGGGAGTTGGGCAATCGGTATGGGAAGGGATGGACAGACTATATACCACATCTTGAAATCATGACCATTCCATTCTACACAGGGAGGTGGTCTCTTGAATTAGTCATTAGTGAACACCTACAATAGATTGTTGGCCATCATTACGTCAAAGTGGATTAGGCCCAATGAAGGGATTATCTTAGGCATGGCTAGTGTAGGGGTGGTCACAAATGTGATTTCAAATTCAACTGACCTAATGCAAGACCATAAAACAACCTATTTGACATGACTTTAGCCTCACCCTTTGGCATGCTTGTGTCTCACATCATTGATACTTTACTATGTTTAGTCATATGCTCCCGCATGTTTTTGTTATTCAAGAGGGCCTTTAGTGACGTGGGAACCATAGGTACTGAGTACTTTGCCCTAAAAGCCCAGGTTTTACGGGTGCAAAAGCATTGCCAAACTATTGTGAACTCTTTTACATTCTCGCTAGTGTTGGGACAGTAACTATAAATGTTGTGAGACTATATGGGGTGAAGAAACATAAGAAGTGGGCTAACTTCATTCCCCTTCTTACGCCTATGGCTATCCCTTTCTTTATCGGGGGATACTTCACCATTGATATGTGCTTAGGTTGCTTGATTGTTTGGATTTGGCACAAGAAATTTAAGGTCAACTAGGAGAAATACTCAAAGATATTTGCATCTGGTTTGATGTGTGGATAAAGTATTTTGGAGGTTGTTTAGCTCGATCATGGCCATTTTCAAGATAAAGTATTTTGGAGGTTGTTTAGCTCGATCATGGCCATTTTCAAAGTGAAGCCACTCATGTACTTAAAAGTCTTCCTGAGTGACCATTTCTAGCTTATGATATTGTATTAAATGAAAAAATAAAATAAATTTGTATGTGATAGTACATGTGTTGGATGAGACGTTACTTGTATGTCAAATTCTTGTGTTTAATTGATAGTACGCTTTTTTGAAAATCAGTTTAGATCTTACAAATATCAATGAGTCAAAGGAAAATAGTCAACAAAATTTGAATGCCTAAATGTGTAAAAACAATGTAAGTATTAGAATGTGTCATTTGAATGTGTAAAAGAAAATTAGAATGTGTCATTTGAATGTGTAAAAAAATTTATAAGAATTGTAATTTAATTAAGGAGTACAACTATATCAATCCAATTCTATTTCCTCCAATTGTTGTGATAGGAGGGAACATACATAATAAGCTCAATTGATTCTCATAATTAGCATATCCAAACTTATACTCTTTGATTTATGAATTATAATAGGATGAAATGGAATTGGATTGCTCTTATTGTTACCCTTATTCTATACAAGTCTTTGCTCTCATCAAGTGGTATCATATTCTCTTATATATATACTAGAACATTTCTTACGATTCTATAATGCATATGGGTGTGCGATTACTGATTGGTCTTTGACAGCCACTTATGGTAGAGTAGTGGTATTTGTTATAGGTGTAATTTATATTTCTTACACAAACGAGAATCTTCTTGTTTCAATTAGAGAGAACACACAGACGTTGCAAAAACTAACTTGTATGCACACAACAGATTCCTGTTATTATGTGCAAAATAATGAGTCTCATTAGAGAGCTCTGGTACAAATGTCTAAAGAATTTATACTAAGTTTGTGTAACTGCTATAACTACTTATAACTACCTTTCAACTACAATCTATGACAGTTACTTAACTTCTATCAATCTGCACTTGACTACTTGGCTTACACGCTTATTGCTTCTGACTACTTAAAACACAATATATATATATATAGAGGTAGGTTCTATAGTGAACAACCTTTTATAGAGCACAAGTGAACAAATCTCATCCGTAGGATGAGATTTGTAATGGATGGTGAGATATTAGTCCACAATATCCAAAAATAAGAAAATCACAAAAAATCTTAAATAGGAGAGATTTTCTCCATCATCTACCAATTATAACTACCATAAATACAATTCTGTAAAATCAGAATTTACGCTCCATTGTAGATCCAGAAGAGACGCTCCCAAAAATCATCGGCCTCCATTGCAGCCTCCACCACTTCGCCGGCCACCACGTCGCCGTCCTCCATTGTTGTTCGTCGTCCGTTGCGCAGTTGCCCATTCGCAGTCCCTCATTTGCCGTCGTCGTGGCGGTTCGCCGGCCTGTATTGCGGTAGTTCGCCGTCCATTACGCAGAACCAATCGTGGTGATCTCCGGCATGTATTGTGGTGAGCCGTCCATTGCGCAGGCGGCCATTCGCAATCCCCATTCGCCGTCGTCGTGGTGGTTCGCCGGCTTGTATTCCGGTGGTTCGCCGTCCATTGCGCAAAACCCCCCATCGGAACCACCGCATCGAACCACCATGTCGCCAAAGCCACCATGAACCATCATGCTGCGCATTATTAATCGTATAAATATGGCATAAGGTAATTTTGTATATAATTTTTTCATTATGTATATGATTGATTTGATTTAGTATATGGCGTGATTTTCTGTGTAAATTGTTTACGTGACCTATTTCTACAGATCAAGATGTATATAGGTACAATAATAATGTATATGACAACCCGAGGAATGTATATACGAAATTTGTCTCCACGATTGTTTCTGTGACCTAATTCTACGGATTAAGATGTATATAGGCACAATAATATTGTATATGATAACCCGAGGAATGTATATAATTTTTTCATTATGTATATGATTGATTTGATTTAGTATATCTCCACCGTATTTCGCCGGTCACCACCATTGCGTCGACCACATCGAACCACCATTGTGCCGGCCGTCAGAACCACCAATTCGCTGGAAGGTCTCGTCGGAACCACCACATTGAACCACCACGTCGCCAAAGCCATCACCAACCACCACGTTGCCAATTATTGTATATATGTACAGTAATATTGTATATGACAACCTGAGGGGTGTATAAACGAAATTTGTTGTGGTTGAATTGTTTATGTGACCTATTTCTTCAGATCAAGATGTATATGTGTATAGTAATATTGTATATGAAAACGTAAGGCATGTATATATGGAATTTCTTGTGGTTAGATTATTTATGTGACCTATTTCGACAGATCAATATTTATATATGTACAGTAATACTGTATATAACAACCTGATAAATGTATATATGAAATCTATTGTATTCATATGTTTAATCGTACATTAATCAATTCTGCCGGAATATTGTAAATATAGTGTATATAATGATCTCATGATGTATATACAAAATATTAACTAAATGAACAAGCTTAATCCAACAATAGGGACATGGGTGGGGCCTCGACATAGTGGGTATCTTCTTGAGTTAGGTAGTTATGGGATCATTACTAGCATTGTCTCGATGTCTTCTAATTTAATGCATGACTAGATGATGACTTACATGGCTTTATCTTCACTGAGGGTCATTCTAATAAGTCACATCGTAGGAACCGCCATAGGGTGAAAGATATCGCCTTGATAAATTGATTATTTTCTAAGGCCTTTAAGGACATAAAAGTAATTATAACCGATTACTCAGCTCCAAATCCTCCAGTCTATGCGAATATTACCATCATAGAAACCCATGGACCGAGAGCGTTGCCCAAGTACTGCATTTTGATATGCAGTACAACATTTATGGTAACATTAGTCATTAGTTTAGTAAGAGAGTTCGGCAATAGGTACGAGAATTCATATTTATGGTGAAATGTATTTTTATTTTAGGTAAAAGAGATGTTTTTATCATTTTTTATGAAAATTCTAGATAATAATTAAAATAATCAATTTCATAATTGAAGTGATTGTATTTTATTTATTTATAGATAATATATGTATATAGACACATTATATATATGCATTGAACATTTTAATAATTTATTACAATAAATACTACTTGGAAAACTAATCTTATATAATAATCTTAATCAAATTGATTGAATTTATTTATTTATGTATAAAACATTATATTTGCGATCAGATGAGAAAGGCTTTAAAGGTGTAAAATGAGAACAACTATCATCCCTTAGATCTAGGAAATCCAGGGTTGCAATTAATTAGCGCATTCTCGTTCTTTTTAATACCTACATGGGTATTTTTATCTTTTTACACTCCTCCCTCTTTCCCCCTCCCCCTCTTCCTGATGTGTGTACCAGGAATGATTTTTTTTCTCACCTTATTCTTCTTCTTTCGGTATTCCTTCAACCCTCCTTCGATTCCTTTGATTTTCATTGATGGGTTAAGGTATTCTTCGATTCTCGTTCAATTCTTCACTTTGAATCGAATTGTTCGATTTTTTTAACTTGCATTGAAATTGTGTTATATATTTGTACATGTGTATTGCTATGATGAGAATCATTTAATTGATAAAGATTGCAGAAAAATGTTGTTAATGTCTATTATAATGAAATTTGAAGATTCCGTTAAAACATATGTTATTTGTGCATGCTTTTTTAAGTGCCTACCATGTGTTTCCTAGAATGCTTAAACCATCTAGTTAGTACTTCACATGAACCGCTTTGTCATTCTAATTGAACCATTCCTTCAAAGTTCATGAACCAAATGACAATATTCGTGAACCAAAAGAACGATTGCATTCGCACATTTATAGTACTCATTAACAACGTGTGGTGAAGAGAAACATATAATTGATAAAGATTGTAAAGCAAAAACTGTTAGTATCTTTTACAATGCAATTTGAAGTTTTAGTTTGATGTTAGTATCTTTTACAACGCAATTTGAAGTTAGTTTGAAATCAAAGGTTTTTTGGTGTATTCTTATTTGAGTGCCTACCATGTGTTCGATAAAATGCCTCAAGCATGGTTGACTTCAAATGAAAACTTCAAATTGCATTGTAAAAGATACTAGCATCAAACGAAAACTTCAAATAGGATTGTAAGAGACAAAATTACATATGTTTTCAAAAAACACAATCACATTACATAAATCTAACAAGTAACAACACACTAGCTTCACAACAAGAATCTCACGCACTCAGCCCATAAAATCACAACCAAAACTAGCAACAACACGTTAGCTAGACGTCTCGTCTTATACCTCTCTTCTTCCTTCTCCTTCACTCTTCCCAACAATCTTGATATGATGTGTGCAAAGTGCTCTGGGATTGGTGGATCAACCCATTTGAAGAAATTACATGTGCCCTTTTTCTGTAAAAAACAAACAATGCACATTCAATTGGCATCCCATCAATTCTTAGTGTCATATGGAAAATGGCGTTCACATTCCATGCACATTCGATCGAATTTCAAACTGAGTTAAGCTTTTTGGCATCAATTTTAGGCTTAGCACTAATTCTACAAAACTAATTCTCAGTTTCATTGAAGTAGGCTCAGTTCTCAACTTCAGTTGCAAGATTTACGATTTGCATAAAGAATTTAACAATGCACTTTCAATTTTAGGTTTAGCACTAATTCTACAGAGCCCCAAATTTTAGGGTTTGTTGTTGGATCGTTAGTATTGAGGGACGTCCTTTACTTAGGTAAAGGCGTCCTTTGGTTAGGCGTTCCTACGAGGAGTAGGAGCGTCCTTGAGTAATGCAGCGGAATAAAGTACTAAACAGGTAACAGATGAACGCAGTGAATTATAGAGGAACCACTCAAGACCAAGTAGTCCTTGAGTGTAAACCTCTACCTCCTTGGAGGATTTTTGAATAGTTCTTTCCTTTATATTGAACGTCCTTACAGTTATACTGGCGAGTCTTTACAGTTCTCTGGCACTTAGCTTTTCCCTAAGTCCACTAGTAAAGGACTCCTCTAAGCCTACAACTTAAGTGAGTTCAAACTACTAAAGGACTCTATCCCTACGTTCTGCAGTACTTCGCAGAACTCTCTCTCTCTTTTTGGGTTTTTCTGATTACAAACTGTTTTGTGGTTTGGGTACAAAATCTCACTCGATCTAACACAAGTTCTAGCACTGTTCTTGAGTTCTTGAGTTAGTTCTTCGTGTTCTTGAGTGAGTCGCTTTCCTCTGATTCTCTCTGAATATTCCTGAAAGCGTTAACGTCACAATAAATGCCTTGGGGCTATTTATAGGACTTGGGGAAGGGCGTCATTTCTCTGGGACGATCATGCCCTTTGGGGACGTGGCTACAGGATCTTCCTCCACGTAGTAGGGCGGTGATGAGGAAGCTTCCTATATCCAGCTGTGTATGATGAACTCCGCTACAAGATCGGCCGCCACGTGTTGATGGACTCTGCAACAGGATCGTCCGCCACGTAGTGTTGGACTCCGCTACAAGATCGGTCTCCACGTGTCCTTGGATGATCAAATGTTGTCGAGTGATGTCATCCTGTCGGCTAGTGAGTAAGGACTCCTTTCTTGCATTCCTACTTGCTTGGGACTCCGTCCCTGCTCAAGTAGTCTCTAGCTGGTCCTTACTTCCTGCTAGCTAGCGTCCCTAAGCCTAGGGGACGCCCATACACACTTGTTGTCCTTTTGTCATTGGCGTTCCTGAACACTTGGACATGTTTATTAGAATCAAAGTGAGTTTGTCATATCAAAACTAAGGGACGGTTGTGGGCACACTACCAAGTACGGAGGCGTCCTTGATAGCGTTCCAACAATTTCCCCCTTTTTGATGATGACAAACTCTTCAGCAAAATAGTTTTGTCGTTTGAACTTAGCATGCATAAAAACTTAGAAGCGTCCTCTAACACTTAGAAGAATTTCATTGATCACAAGTTTTCATTCTTTGATTCTCTAGCTTTTGGATTTTAAGGAGAGAAAAGCGTCCTAGAATTTTCTAGACGTCCTCTAGTTTATTCTAGCATGGCGTTCCTTAGACCTTTCACTTAATAGTTCCCCCTTAACACTTGCTTATTCTAGATAACTAATTTATAGCGCATCTCTGCAAAACTACACTTCCCCCTTTTGGCATCATCGAAAAGGATAACAAGTGATAAGGACGTTAGCATAAAAACACAACTATAGGCAGTGGAACGCTTAAACAAACACATACAAGCAAACATTGGAACTTCCATTCAAACAAAAGTAGAGTACGGTTATTACAAACCAAGAACATAGTGTTTAGAAACAAAAAGAAGCACAGGCAAAAACAATTGAGGGGTTAAGGGGTGGGGAGCGGTGATCACTGAGGACGGCTCTGGTCTTGATAAAACTTGAGAAGTTTTTCATGTAGTTCAGCCGACTTGGAGAAAGCAGAAGACAAGTCCTTTAGGGCGGAGAGGATGAGGCACTGGTTGTCCATGATCGCACCCATGAGTTTTGCAGGAGGATGCTCGGCAAGATTTGCATGGGCAGAACGGGGTACTGGACCTCAACTCGAAGAGGGAGCGTCCAAAGGAGGTTCTGGAGGAGGAGAAGGAGCCATCAACACTTAATCAAGAACTGCGAAGTCGACAACAGGCTCTTCTTCCTGAGGAACCTCTTGAGACATAGACGCAAGGCGTTCTTCTTCAGCTTCAGCTGCCAAGCGTTCTTCCTCAGCCTTCTTTCTGGCTTCCTCAGCCTCAGCTTCTTGCTGTTTGATCACCGAAGGCAACTCTTCATTATGCCTGATCTCGACAAGTCCCTTCTTTGCGTTCCATTTCAAGCCGAGCTCTTCAGAAGGAGCACTTTCATCATAGGCGTTCTGAGACATGAGAATCAGCTTTACAAGGCCTGGGTACGGCAAGGCATGGCGCTTCCTCCCACACTTAGCCATATGTTGCATAACAATTCTGGCAAGGTTTATGGGGCGGCGTTCGAGCAGAGCGTCAATAAGAATGATATCATGCGTCTGAACGATTGACCTCTTCTCCTGCCTAGGAAGAACGGCGCGACATATAAAGTAATGAGCGATGACGCCTACCTTGCTCAATACGTGGGCTACCCTGTCCAGTCCCATTGGCCTTTTGCCCTGAAAAACGTGTTCAACCAGGGGCAGTTCCTCATCAGTTGTCTCGAAACCGCCTTCTGGAAGAGACCTTAAAGCGTTGGACGGGGGCTTCTGAGGGTTGAGACCCATAAAGACACGAACCTGGCGTTCATTTACTGATGCTTTCTCACCATCGATCTTGAAGTGGAGAGAGCCATCTTTAGCTTTGTATCGCAAGTCCCTGAAGAACGCCTTTACCTGCTCTTTATCTACAACTGCAGGCGCTGGCCCAACTTCAACCAGCCTTGGAACCTCAGAAGATCTAGAAACTCCTGAACGCCATCATCTTGAAATGAGGCGAGCCATTCCTCTGAGTAGATCAGCGGGCTGAGAACTTTGACTGGGGCACCATCAGGTTTGCGTTTTCTTTTTCCCTTGGGGGACTCAGAGTCCTCGTCTTCTGAAGAACTGTGTTCACCGGAGTCCTCTGACTCTTCATCATTTGCGTCCTGGCCAGCAGCGTCCTCTGTGCCTTGAGTGTTTTCATCATTACCACCAACTGTGGCTTGATCTGCACCAGAAGGATTCTGACCTTGGGACGTGCCCTCAGCGTCCTGAGCCTCTGATTGATGTTCTGTTGTTGGCTCAGCGTCCGTAGGGACTTGGTTGGATTCTTCTTGGATGGGGGGGTTTTCTTGGGAGGGGTTTGGTTGGGTGGTAGGGAGTGGGTTTAGAAGAGGGAGGGTTTGGTTGTAGGGAGGGACTTCCTGAGCATCACGCTCGAGCTCATCAGAAAGAGTTGGCTCGGCGTCCTTTGAGGCAACCTGGTGCTCACCAGCGTCCTCAGTTTGTTCAGCGGGAGCGTTCTCACCTCCTTCTGCTTCGTCGTTTGAGTCCCCAACGACATCAATGAATGGGGAGACTTGAGCCGGCGTTCCTCTTTGGCTCTTAGATGAGCTAGAGGAGGAGGAGGAGGAGGGGATGTGCTCTATCTGATGCTCTGCAGCGTCCTTTGCGAGCAAAACCTTAGGCTTTTCACCAGCCTTCCTGCGGCGAAAAGTGTGCTCAAGCGTTAAACGCTGCTCTGTTTCCTCCGGGCCACTTTCGGAGGATGGACGGCGGGACCTTGGAGTCTCGGGGTCCTTCAGTGGGGAAATGTGGGCCGGGACAGATGGGAAGTTGGCTAGATTTAGGGGAGAGTAGGTTTTGGGAGGAAAAGGAATGAGGGCATTTGTTTTTGAAGGTTGAGGGGACGGTGGAGGAGTGGGGAGTTGGACGATTGAAATTTGTTTAGGAGGAGGAGTGGATGCCTTGGAGAGGTTGGAGGGCCTTTTTGTGGAGCTAGGCCTTTGTTTGGAGCTTTTGGAGGAGGGGACGCTTGAAGTTTTGGCCTTTTTGAGGGGCCTTGAGTCGTGGGTTTTCTTGGAGCGTCCCTCCTTTATGTGGGGTGGAAACTTGTCCACTATTTCTGTGGGTTTGGAGGAGGAGAAGGGTTTAGAAGATTTTGAGAGTGGGGACGATGGGGCTGGACGCTTTAGTAGTTTCTTTGTTGTGACGGTGGGAACTTAAGGAGGTGGGGGAGAGGGACTTGGCAAGCGGTTTTTGAGCATATGGTAAGCCGGAGAGTCCCTTGGATACATAGGGAAGTCCGGAAGGGTTTGGTTGTGGAGGTCTGGGATAAGGTCAAGTAAATGACCAAGGTTTTGACCCCCAAACTGAGAGAAGAAAGAACGTCTTCCATCCTCTCAGGTAAGTCCCTGTAGTCATTAACATGAAGAGCGTGAATGACAAACCTTTCTATGAACTTCTCGTAGTTTCTGGTCTTCACAGCGTCCGCCTTAACATCTGGTTGATCCATGCGTTCTCTTATCAACATGTAAAGGGTTTTGGGCTTCTTGTTGATGAAGTCCACAAGTGATTCGTTGAGAGCTATGGGCTTTGGCTTCTCTATAGTGTGGGACTTCACTAGCTTTCTCCTCTTCCCGCCGGCAGAAGTTCCGGCAGCGTTCATTAGTCTTTGAGACATTGTTCTGATGGAGTTTAGTGAGAGAAAGTCGCCGGAATTCTAGAGAGAGGGCAGAGCAATTTTGAGAGCAAGGAAGTGGTTGAGAATAATAAATTCTGAGAGCGACTGTTCTGGCCTTATATAGAGGAAGCGGTGGCACAAACTGTAATTAATATTGATTTTCTGTGCAACACGTGGCAACCTTCCCCCTTAAGTTTTGAGCAAAAGCAACGGTCACTGTTCAAAAGTTTAAAATTCAAATTTTTGACCCTTTAACTTCTTCTCAAAATCTGAACTGGCGTCCTCTCGATCACATATTAAGCGTCCTCTCATACTTAACAAAAATTTACCTCTTCAAGCAAACCAATAACCAATTCAACCGTTCTTGTGATCACCTTGAGAACCATTTGAGAACAAAGCAAGTACGTCCCGTAAAAGAAAATATGAAGCTCATAGGACGCTTTTGCAGAGTTCTCGGCTAGGGTAAGCTTAGAGTTCCCATCATTTCGGCTTATAATGAGGGTTGGGCGATCAGGGATACTCTTTTCAAGACAAATAGAGAAATTTGAATGGCGTTCCAAAGTAGCAAACACATTAAGTTTTAGACTAGCGTCCTTGCAAATATGAATTTAATGCATAATAGTCCTTAAACACTTAGAATCTACCAAACATAGCCAATCATTGGGAGAATAGTAGAACGGGACTTGCTACTTAAAAGTTATCATCCCCAAGAGCAACCTGAGATGCTCAAAGGGACGTCTATCAAGTGTCTTAGTGAAAATATCAGCTATTTGGTCTTCAGTCCTTACATGTTCCATACTAATAAGTCCTAGTTCAACATTATCACACAAGAAATGATGCCTTATATGAATATGCTTTGTGCGTGAATGAAAAACAGGATTCTTAGAAATTTCAATAGCACTTGTGTTATCACAACGAATGGGAATAGTTTCAAGATTGATACCGTAGTACTCTAGCTGATATTTGATCAAGATAACTTGTGAACAGCACGAGGCAGCAGCAACGTACTCGGCTTCCGTAGTTGAAAGCGCCACAGAGTTCTGTTTCTTAGATCCCCAAGAGACTAAGCATGAATCAAGGAACTGTGCCATTTCAGAAGTGCTTTTCCTATCAATTACATGACCGGCATAATCAGCGTCCGAGTAGCCAACAAGCTTGAAGGACGTCTTCCTGGGGTACCAAAGGCAAAGATCATCGCGTCCTTTGAGATAGTGAAAGATCCTCTTGACTTCTTGCATGTGGGACTCCTTTGGATTCGCCTGGAAGCGTGCACACAAGCAAACGGCAAACATGATGTCGGGACGGCTTGCGGTCAAGTAGAGCAAAAAGCCAATCATTCCTCTGTAAAGCTTTTGATCAACGTCCTTCCCTTGTTCATCTGCGTAAAGACGCGAGTTAGGAGAACAAGGTGTTGTCATGGGGTTGGACGTGTTCATCCCGTACTTCTCAAGCATTTCACGGACATATTTTTGCTGATGAATACGCGTCCCTTCCTTGAGTTGGTTAATTTGAAGTCCCAAGAAGAAATTGAGTTCTCCGATGAGAGATATCTCAAATTCACTACTCATTAAGGACTTGAACTCATCTACAAGTTTCATGTTAGTACTTCCAAAGACTATATCATCAACATAGACTTGGGCAATTAAAATGTCCTTGTGAACTTTCTTAATGAACAAAGTTTTATCAATTGAACCTCTTGTATAACCATGAGACAAAAGAAAGGACGCAAACCTGTCATACCATGCACGAGGGGCCTGCTTGAGTCCATGAAGAGCTTTGTCTTAGTAGTACACATGATCTGGGTGAGAGGCGTCCTCGAAGCCAGGGGGTTGAGCAACATACACTTCCTCTTTAAGTTTTCCATTGAGAAAGGCAGTCACGTCCATCTGAAATAATTTGAATCCTTTGTGGGCGGCAAAAGCAATGAGAAGACGAACGGCTTCAATTCTCGCAACAGGAGCAAAGGTTTCATCATAGTCTATGCCTTCCTCTTGCTTGAATCCTTGAGCCACCAGTCTTGCTTTGTTCCTTGACACACGTCCACTTTCATCAAGCTTATTTCTGAACACCCATCGCGTCCCTATGATATTTTTGCCTTTGGGACGAGGGACAAGCATCCAAACTTTGTTCCTTTCAAACTGGTTAAGTTCTTCTTGCATTGCTTGAATCCAGTCAGCGTCCTGAAGTGCTTCCTTGATGTTCTTTGGCTCCACCATAGACACAAAGGCGTTGAACGCACAAAAAGCTAAGTTTGCACTCTGGGACTTGCTTGCAGCTGACCTGGTTTGAACACCTTGAAAAGAATCTGAGATTATCTGAGAAGTTGGGTGATCCTTTGAGAAGCGGGACTCTCTTTGAAATAATTGAGCAAACCTTGGATCAATTTCACCATCTGAATCATCACTGTTTTCTTGAGAAGCGTCCTCAGTGTGTTCCCCCTCAGAGAGAGCGTCCACACCTTGACCTTGCTCACCTTGTAAACTTGATTCAGCCACGTCTTGTTGAACTGGAGATTCACTTCGAGAGGGAACTCCTTCAACAATGCTGGGAACATCTATTGAGACTTCTTCAGGATTTGGAGTAGCGTCCTTGGGAACATAGTATTTTCCAGAGGACCAAACATCAGCTTCGTCTTCAGAGTCGTCCTGCTGTTGTGAGGAGGAGCGTTCTTTCTTACTTGGTTTTTCTTTGTGAGAAACGCTCTCCTTGAACACAACATGAATGCTCTCCTCAAGCTTTAGAGTCCTTTTGTTGAAAACTCTATATGCTTTGCTGGTGAGAGAGTATCCAAGGAATATGGCTTCATCACTCCTTGCATCAAACTTTCCAAGTCGTTCTTTGTCGTTGTTGTGTACAACGAACTTGCATCCAAAAACTCTGAGATAGTCAATGCGAGGCTTCCTTCCATGCAACAACTCATAGGACATCTTTTTCAGCAAAGGACGGATCATTGCACGATTGATAATATAGCAAGCTGTAGCAATAGCTTCCGCCCAGAAGTACGTGGGAACGCTATTAGCCAAGAGCATAGTCCTTGCCATATCCTCCAGCGTCCTATTATTTCTTTCCACAACTCCATTTTGTTGAGGAGTCCTTGGTGCGGAGAAGTTGTGCGAGACACCATGTTGATCACAGTAGGCCAGGAACTCTGAGTTCTGGAACTCCGTCCCATGGTCTGATCTTATGGCTTTGAGAGGTGTCTCAAGGGCAACTTCTACTTGTTTGATGAAGACTTTGAACGCATTGAAACAACCTGCTTTGGTTGCCAAGAAAAGAACCCAAGTGAATCGAGAAAAATCATCTACAAGAACGTAAATGTACCTCTTTCCACCATAGCTCAACGTCTTCATTGGTCCACAAAGGTCCATATGGAGGAGTTCCAAAGGCTTCTTTGTGCTGATTTCGTTCTTGGATTTGAAAGACGTTCTTGTTTGCTTCCCTTTGATACAGGCTTCACATTGTTCAACTTTTTCAGGATCAATTCGGGGAAGTCCTTTCACAAGATTTCTTTGATGCAATTTGAGGATTGTGCTTGGTCCAGCATGGCCAAGGCGGCGATGCCAGAGGTCAGCGTCTTCCTTTGAAGCAGATAGGCACAATTCTGATTTAGGCTTGAACTCCTGGTTGAAGATGTAGACGTTGTTCTGGCGTACTCCTTTGAGAACAACTTTGTTTGACTTCTTGTTGATAACGAGACACTCGTTTGAGTCAAATGTGACTAGATTTTCACCTTGGTCACACATTTGGGAAACGCTAAGGAGATTGAAGCCAAGTCCTTCAACAAGACTGACATTTGTTGCTTTGATGGACGGATTAAGAATGGCAGTTCCCGTCCCCTTGATCTTTCCCTTGCCCTTGTTGCCAAACGAGACAGTTCCTCCCGTGGCACTACTTTGGATAGAAGTGAGATGGATCTGGCTTCCTGTCATATGGTTTGAGGCGCCACTATCAATGATCCATGGGCGTCCCCTCACTTCCACCTGCCATAACAAAGTTAGTATTTTGCGACCCAGGCAAGGTGTTCCTTACCTGGTTCGTTGCAGAAATAGAACTCTGGTGCTGGCATGTAGTCATTTATATTGACATCATTTGAAATAGCATGCTTGCGGAAAGAGTTCCTAGAGCGTCTAGAACGCCTAGGATTAGCCTTAGGGACGAACTTATCATTTTCAATGTTAGTCCTAGCTGCTTTTCTACTTTCAATGTCTTCCTTGAGTTTTAAGCAATCATATTTGAAGTGATCTCCTTGTCCACAGTACCAACACGTCCTATAGTAAGTACCGAGGTAGTACTTCTTGTTGGGACGTTGGATTTTGTTTTCTTTCATCTTTTGAGGATCACAAACTTTAGAACCTTCCCCTTTAGCAATTTTCTTGTAGATCCTATGACTGGTGGAGTTAGTGTAGTAGTCCTCTTTACCTATTTCTCCACTCTCTAGGACTCTAATTCTTTCAAGAAGGTTTTTGGTTTTCTCCCTTTCAAGTTCAAGTTCTGAAGTTTTGCTTGCCTCAAAGTCGCTAGGAAGAGAGTTCTTAGTGTCAGATTCATAACCTAGACCTCTCTTAGCTGGGACAAAGACCATTGGTCTAACCTCTTCAACTATGGGACTCTTACCCAACACTTTCACTTCTTCCCTAAGCTTAGCGTTCTCAAGTTTAAGACACATAATTTCAGTTTTCAGAGACTTAGTTTCTTCGCATGAGGACTCTAGATGAATGGTCATGGAACTACAGTTTTCACATTCAACCACAATATTTTCATTTTCAAGTTCCAGTTCATCCATTCTATTTTGCATGATCACACTTTCTTCCATGATTTTTCCAATGAGTTTAATAAGCTTGGACTTAGAACAATTTTCTAAAGAACTCATCATAGACTCACGGGTTACCTCATTTTCAGATTTCGGAGCGTCCTCCTCAACAACTGTGACGTCCCCCATAGCCATGTATGCTACTTGTTCATTATCAGAGGCGTCCTCAAGAACTATGTATGCCTCTTGTTCATCGGGTTCTTCATCATCAGAACTGACATTATCCCATGCAGATGCGAACGCTCCAATGAGGGCTTTTGTCTTCATCTCCTTTGAGGACATTCCCGATGTACATTTTTTAGCAAAGTGTCCTTTCTTGTTACATTTGTAACAAGTAAGTTCTTTCATCTCTGCCTCTGTGTACTTGGGACTTTCTTTCTTTGGCATCTTGTTCTTGTTGAAATATTTGTTCCTTTTGCCATAAGAACGGAGAGCTCTGTGGATAAGAGCAATTTCATCTTCTTCATCTAGCTGTTCCTTAGTCTTGCTTTCCTTCTCTCTCAATGCTTGAACGCGCATCTTCTCACGGTTCTCATTTTTGTTGGCTTCTATCAATAAAGCAAGTTCTTGTTGACGACGAAGATACTCAGCGTACTCTGGTGTTGATGTCATCAGTGCTAGATCTGTTTGAGGATTCCTTGCTAGCTCAGCCAAATCGGAGTTCCTTCTTGCTTCATATCCTCTTAGCTTCCCGTAGATCTCTTCCATATCGAGAGTCTTGTTAGTTGTATTCTCTTTGAACGTGGTTCTATCAAAGTTCCACTTTCCTGTTAGACCATCAATGACCACTTGAACTCTGTTTCTCATTGAAACTTCAGCTTCAGGAACGCCCAAGTTCCTCATCTTGGTAACAAGTTGCTCAAAGCAGTATGAATAGTCATTGACAGTTTCGTTGGGTAGCATTCTGAAAGCATAGAACTCTCTCTTGATTTCAAGCTGAACGTCTTCCCTCATCTCAGCAGTTCCTACGTGGAATTTTTCAAGAGCTTCCCACTGTAGTTTGGCAGTTGCCAAATTGCTGACTCTGGTGGCGTCCCTTTCACAAAGAGACGCTTGAAGGAAGCAAATAGCCTTTGCATTTGTTTCCATCAACTTGAATTCATCAGGACCCCACTCGTCCTCTTTGTCCTTCTTGTCAGCAGGAACGGCAAGGTCGCCTTTCATGATCACTTTCCAGCACTGATAGTTCTGACTCCTTACAAAGTTCTCAAATCTAATCTTCCAGCGGTTGAAGTTGCCGTCCGTAAGGCGCGGAGGCTTCACAAAAGAGATTCCGATAGGTTCCATGTCCATCTTTTACCTGCAACTCAATAAGAATCTAGAGCGCCTGCTCTGATACCAATTGTTGGATCGTTAGTACTGAGGGACGTCCTTTACTTAGGTAAAGGCGTCCTTTGGTTAGGCGTTCCTACGAGGAGTAGGAGCGTCCTTGAGTAATGCAGCGGAATAAAGTACTAAACAGGTAACAGATGAACGCAGTGAATTATAGAGGAACCACTCAAGACCAAGTAGTCCTTGAGTGTAAACCTCTACCTCCTTGGAGGATTTTTGAATAGTTCTTTCCTTTATATTGAACGTTCTTACAGTTATACTGGCGAGTCTTTACAGTTCTCTGGCACTTAGCTTTTCCCTAAGTCCACTAGTAAAGGACTCCTCTAAGCCTACAACTTAAGTGAGTTCAAACTACTAAAGGACTCTATCCCTACGTTCTGCAGTACTTCGCAGAACTCTCTCTCTCTTTTTGGGTTTTTCTGATTACAAACTGTTTTGTGGTTTGGGTACAAAATCTCACTCGATCTAACACAAGTTCTAGCACTGTTCTTGAGTTCTTGAGTTAGTTCTTCGTGTTCTTGAGTGAGTCGCTTTCCTCTGATTCTCTCTGAATATTCCTGAAAGCGTTAACGTCACAATAAATGCCTTGGGGCTATTTATAGGACTTGGGGAAGGGCGTCATTTCTCTGGGACGATCATGCCCTTTGGGGACGTGGCTACAGGATCTTCCTCCACGTAGTAGGGCGGTGATGAGGAAGCTTCCTATATCCAGCTGTGTATGATGAACTCCGCTACAGGATCGGCCGCCACGTGTTGATGGACTCTGCAACAGGATCGTCCGCCACGTAGTGTTGGACTCCGCTACAAGATCGGTCTCCACGTGTCCTTGGATGATCAAATGTTGTCGAGTGATGTCATCCTGTCGGCTAGTGAGTAAGGACTCCTTTCTTGCATTCCTACTTGCTTGGGACTCCGTCCCTGCTCAAGTAGTCTCTAGCTGGTCCTTACTTCCTGCTAGCTAGCGTCCCTAAGCCTAGGGGACGCCCATACACACTTGTTGTCCTTTTGTCATTGGCGTTCCTGAACACTTGGACATATTTATTAGAATCAAAGTGAGTTTGTCATATCAAAACTAAGGGACGGTTGTGGGCACACTACCAAGTACGGAGGCGTCCTTGATAGCGTCCCAACATTTGTTCACCAATTGCTCAGTGAAATAGGAATGGACTTACTCCATAGTTAATTAGGACAGTCGAAGAATCGTCTCACATGATTAATTCACGTCCAAGAAAGGTTTATTAAGGCTGTGTCGCCACACTTGCTCGTCGGGACAATGAATTCTGCTCGCCCGCTTCCACGATAATAGGTACTAGAGGAAGAAACAATTGCGATTTCGGATTAATCGTGACTAAAGGAGAACATAGAAGTAGAGTGAAGAGCGAAGAAGACTACCAAAGAAGGAGATTGAAGAAGGGCAACAAAGAAGCATGAAGGAGGAGAGCAAAGAGCGAAGAAGTAGCACGAAGAAGGAGACTAGATCTAGAGAAGTAAATATCCACGCAAATATGAACGAAGAAGGAGACTAAAATCATATTTCATTTTTTATATATTAATGACATGTCAACTTAATTTAATTGAGTTTTAAGCAACCACTCGCTCAAGAGAGCGTTTTGTGCACGTAGTTATCCAGATCAGTCATCAAGTGTTCAATAGGTACAAAATCATAAGTTCAAGTATTCAATAGGGTCAACTCAAAGGTGGTGCGTCTAAATGACAAATTTGTGAAAGTTCAGGAGGCTAGATATGATTTAAGCCCACTAAGTGTAGTGATGGTTATACATTTTAATGATAATATTCGAATGACGACAATCACTAAATATTATAGGAGTGTCATTACTATCATTGAGTGATTACAATGAATCGGGTGATAGAGTGATGGCAATCAAAGTGTCATTACTTTTACCGAGTGATGACAATGAATTGAGTGATCGAGTATCACTCGATGAGTGTCATTACTATTATCGAGTGATGATAGTGAATCGAGTGATAGAGTGATGATAATCGTCGAGTGATGATAGTTAACGCTGGTCAATGTGGGTCAAAGGTCGGTCAACTAGTGGAGAGAGAAAGTAATTGATGGTATTTTTACTATTCACCTAATTTTATATTTTTTTTATAAATAACCAATTAAAAAATATATTTATTGCTACGCACTTAAGTCCTTCAAATAAAAAATACTCGTGCAGATCAAAGACCGGCCCGTATTAGAGTGCACATCAAAAAAAGTCGAAGTAGTCTGACCTTATTTCACTGTTTGGGTTGAAAGTATTTTTTGGTTAAAAAATAATGTTTTGGATGAAAATTTTGTCTATCTAAAAATTAGAGATGCTATATGATTAATAGAAAAAAATAAAATAAATTTTATAAAGAAAAAATTATTTAGTGGAGAAGTGAAACAAGGCGCCTAGCCGAAAAACAGAGGAAAAATCCTTGGTTGGCCAACTCTGATGAAACACCCCAAGAGGTTTATCAAGCCCGAGAGACCCCAGCGAGTAAACCCTAGGTGGGAGAATCTGTGATTTTATATAAAACCCTCTCGTCCTCTGCTCTCCGTCGAGGCTTGAGAGTCAGAGTTCAAGGAACTTTCTATGGTGTCGCTGAAGCTTCAGAAGCGGCTTGCCGCTAGCGTTCTCAAGTGTGGAAAAGGCAAGGTTTGGCTCGATCCAAATGAAGCTAGCGAAATATCCATGGCTAACTCGCGTAATCCCCCTCTCCTAATATTCTTTTGGTTTGCTCTTCAATTTTGGTTTATTTTGTTTGGTATTTCGATTTCCATAGTGTTAGATTGATATCTCACTTTCCCAAGAGATTGTAAATTGTCTGTCTTCCTGTAGCAGGAAATCACGGGTCTTGGGCACTGCTTGTTAGTTATTCAATTTGAGAACTTACCTACTCTCTGCTTGGCCAAACTAATAATACTTACCAGGAATATTAGTTTGGCCAATTGGTGAATTAATTGCTGTGTATGATCATGTTTCTTTTCTTATCTTGAGTAGTGAAGCTTCAAATTTGCTGTACTCGACATTTAGTATCTAAATGCCTTAACAAATTGACGAATTTCATAGTTGTGCCATCATACTTCTTACTTCATTTTCCATGCTATCTTTTGGGGGAAGCTTGTTTGATTGATTTACTTGTTGATGCATGCATCAGTGCAGAGGGAATGAGTGTGAAAATGGAAGTACTATGTTGTGGCTCTATAATACATTTTGGTTTCTTAGTTTCTCCATTGTCTTCACAAGCTGTGATTATTCTGTGTTTAGTTGTTCTCACTGGAAATGAATTTACATGTCTAAATAAAGCTGCTAGAGAACCTTATTTCTGATGTACTTTGGTTCATATGGACAGGTCAAAACATCAGAAAGTTGGTCAAGGATGGTTTCATTATCAGAAAGCCAACCAAGATCCATTCCCGATCACGTGCACGTCGCATGAAGGAGGCCAAGAGAAAGGGCCGTCACTCTGGATATGGTAATGTTTTAGCAACTAAAAAATAGTTGTTTTGGTTGGACTAAAATGTCAGACAGCATATTATAATTCGTATTTGTTACTTGTTAGTCCCTGACAAATACGAATGTGTTGATTATACGAATATGTTGGTTATAGATGTTTTACTGATGTTGTGTAATGTGGAATGCTGACCTTCTCTGTGGCCCTTCCACATTAAAACTCATCAGTGATTGATTGGTTACATTAAAATATAAGTGTTGACCTCATGAACTAAAAATCTGTTGTAGTACTCATGCGACCAGGCAATCAAAGGGCTATTGCTTTGCTGTTGTTGTTAATCTGTTTTGGATAATTACAGGTAAGCGTAAGGGTACAAGGGAGGCAAGGCTGCCAACCAAGATCCTCTGGATGAGGAGGATGAGAGTTCTCAGGCGTTTGCTCCGCAAATACCGCGAGGCAAAGAAGATAGACAAGCACATGTACCATGACATGTACATGAAGGTGAAGGGTAATGTCTTCAAGAACAAGAGAGTACTGATGGAGAGCATCCACAAGTCCAAGGCCGAGAAGGCAAGAGAGAAGACTTTGTCTGACCAGTTCGAGGCTAAGCGTGCAAAGAACAAGGCTAGCAGGGAAAGAAAGCTTGCCAGGAGGGAGGAACGTTTGGCTCAGGTACCTCTCTTAATTGATTGACAATTTGACATGAACCTGTAAAATTATTTCTACTCACGTGGGCGGTTTTTTCGGCCAATTTGAGATTCTTACTTGAACCCTTTTTTGCTCTGCTAGGGACCCGGGGAGAAACCTGCTCAGCCCCCACCATCAGCAGCAGCTGCTCAGCCAACACAGTAAGTTACTCTTACTAAATGCAATTGCTCATAGGGACTGATTATATGCATTGGTTTTCTTAGTATTATGCTTAAGATCTTTCTGATCGGATGCATATCTTGTTTCAGGGGAGCTAAGAAATTAAAGAAGTGAAATTGAAGAGCACCCAATTTGCTGATGAGACATAGTTATTGCTTAAATCGACCTGTAATTTCCCGGTACTGTTTTGTGGAGTCTGTAATGGGCGTGGCTTGAAACACTTTTCATACTCAGGTTAAAATTTATCGTGGCCTCTTTTTGATGAATCTATTATTTTCATATCTATCTTGAGCAGTTCACTATCGTCGTTGAAGTGAAACCAGTGCATGAAGGTATTTTGTCCATTTTGATGACTTTTCCTAGTCATGGGTTATTGGCCCATTGACTCTTTACCTAGTAATGGAATAGAGGAGGTCATCTCTTGTGTTGGGTTCGATTTGGGTCATTCTCAATTTCAAAAACCGGATCAGGCGCTCATGTCATCAATATCTATCTATTTATCTATCTATTATTATATACTAAAGCGGAAGCAAATTCTGCCACCATATTGCGCCACATCACCCCCTTATTGAAAAAATCTATCTTATTAAATCTTGATTTTATCATATTCTTATACATATTTAGTTAAGATATTAGTGTTATCTTAGAATTTGAGTTGTTTAATTAATAATTCTATCCAAATATATAAATTTCTATCTTATCATTATACTCACTTAATAAATACATATACCTATCATAAACCTTTTATTTAAAAAAATATTTCTTTTCATCATAATCTATAAATCATAATCATAATAATTTACCCATTTAATTAAATATCATATTAACTTCAAATAATTTTTCGTAATTTTATTATGGTATTTTTCAAAATCATCAATGGTAGCAAATTTTACCACTATATTTAAGAAAAATATTCATTCTATTAAAATAATATATTAAATATAATTTTACTATCATATCATATTAAAATATCAATAAAAAAGTAGATGTTATATTTATCATATATATATATCGATAATATTTCATATTGACTACACTTTTGGAAAAAAAATAGATTTTTTGATTAAGATAATAAATCGTTAACATTTTCATTACATATTTATATATTTGTTATTTAATTATGTTTTCAAAAAACAATAACATATATATGAGATAATTTGATTTTCTATTTAACTTACTAAATATTATCTATATCTTTAATATTATAATATATTAATCCGAGTTTTTATTTAAACTTATTGATCTTATTATATAAGTTAGTTTACGTAATTTAATTTAAATGCCAAAAGATTTGTATCAATTGTTAATAAAATGTGATAATGCATCTTTTCTTATGTCATTCTTCCTCAATTATTAAAATATATGTTTATATATGTATAAAAAATAAATATTTAAATAAAATTTATTTATATATAATGATATACAAGAATTATGTCTTTATATAATTCAAAAAATAATCGTCATTTAAAAAAGTACACATATGAAAATATTTGTAATTGTTATAGTAAATTCATACACTAAGCAATAAATAAATAAATAAATAATATCCCCGTACAAGGTACAGGTCATCTGCTAGTATACTTCTAAACCTGAAGCAGTTAAGGGCAGTTTCATCAATAAGTATTTTTAAACCACCCACCCTATATTTAATTAAGTGATTTATTATGAAGATTTTCTATCCATTTGTATATAATAGATTTAATAGATTACAATTAGGTATTCAACTCGATCACATAATTTCTATACTAATATTCTAAATAAAATATATTCTTCTTACCGTATATAGACGTAGAAACAAAATTGATCTATAGCCAAAATAAGTGACATATATGTATCAATTTATAATTTTTACGGTAAATAGTATTTTTAATATTGAGGACATAGAAGTTCAAAAAGATCCACCTTTATACAAGAAAAGATTAATTTCAATTAATGCATCTATACTTTATATACCTATATACGTAATAATTTTTAAATAGCAAAAGATCCATCTTGATAAAGCAAAAGATTAAATTAAAGTTGACTACAAAATCTATTACTATATACTAAAGCGGAAGCAAATTCTGCCACCATATTGCGCCACATCACCCCCCTTATTTAAAAATCTATCTTACTAAATCTTGATTTTATCATAATCATATACATACTTAATTAAGATATTAATTCTATCTTATAATTTGAGTTGTTTATTTAATAATTCTAGCAATATTTTAAAATCTCTATCTTATCATTATACACATTTAATTAATACATATATCTATCATAAACTTTATTTAGAAAAAATGTCCTTTGTCATGTATAAATCATAATCATAATATTTTACCCATTTAATTAAATATCATATTAACTATATTTTATTTTTCGTAATTTTATTCTGGTAATTTTTTAAATCATCAATGGTAGCAAATTCTACCACTATATATGAGAAAAAGTATTCTTTATATTAAAATAATATAATAAATAATTTTTTTAACTATCATATCATATTAAAATATCAATAAAAAATTTAGATGTTATATTTACCATATATATCGCTAATATTACATATTGATTACGCTTTAGAAAAACAGATTGTTTTTTTAGTTAAGATAATGATTCATTAATATTTTTATTAAATATTTAATTATTTATTATTTAATTATTTTTTCAAAAACAATAACATATATACAATATAATTTGGTTTTCATATTATCTTATTAAATATCATCTATATCTTTAATATTATAATATATTAATCTGAGTCTTTATTTAAACTTATTGATTCTTATTATAAAAGTTAGTTTATGCAATTTAATTTAAATAACAAAAGATTTGTATCAATTTTTAATAAAATGTGATAATGCATCTTATCTTATGTCATTCTTCCTCAATTATTTAATTATATGTTTATGTATGTATAAAAATTAATAAATAAATAAAATTTATATATATATATATATTATGATATACAAGAATTATGTCATTTTATAATCCAAAAAATAAACATATTTTTAAATTAAAGTATGCATATGATAATATTTGTAATTGTTACAGTAAATTCATACGTAAATTAATAAATATATACACAACATCCCCGTACAAGGTACGGGTCATCTCATCTGCTAGTCTATCACTAGACCCGTATACACAGAGACATAGAACAAATTGACGTACCTATATTACCCGAATATATATATCACCTTTATCTATGTATATTAGCATTTTTATTTATAGACCTATATGATAATACATAGTATATTTTTATGTAGCACAATATCTATCCATAAAAAATATCCATCTTCAAAAAAAAGTTATCTATACAAAATCTATATGTAATATGTATAATTTTCTCTATCCATATATGAAATTGGCAAAAATTCATATAGATAAGTTGTGCCCTATTTATATGCATATTCCGTGAATTGTTTGATCATATGAATAATATGTAAATATTATTTTAATATTAATAATAGTGATACAATAAAATTATATGCAAATTAAATTAGTATTTTTGACATGTAAATATTTAATTCCATAAAATATTCCATGAATTTCTTAATACTAAATTTTCACATTTATCATAATAATTAGAAATATTATATATGTATGGAGGTGATTTTACGATTGAAAATTTTATAAAAATTATCAATAATGCATCAAGAATAAACCTATTACTAAGTCGGTTTGATAAGCGGAGTATTTTTTATTTCGTAGTAAGTACAAGGTCGGGATATTATATATGAAGAATAAATCGATTGATGAGGTCGATTCGATATATTGGTCATTTTAAGTTCGAACTGAGTACAACTTTGGACTATTGTGCATGAAGAATAACCCAATTAGGTTCACAATGAGTATAAGTTTGGTCTATTATATGTAGAAAATAAACCTATGTATGGGTTGGCTGTGTACTTTAGTCATTTTGAATTAGGACTGAATACATGTTTAGGACGTTGTATTAATTTTTAGGTTTGTAGGCTTATTCATTTGAATTCAAATTGAGTACAAATTTGACATATTTTTTATTTGACATGTTAATTTTTTGGTCAGGTTTGGTTTTCAGGGTTGCTCTACAAACATGTTAATTGGTTATAACTCTTAAGCATTATGGTTTTAATATCAACCGGGTTCAAGTCAATATATTAATGTTATTTATTTTAATAATAAAATGTATGTTTATATTTGAATAAGTTTATATATGCACTTTTAGTGTTAGAAATACAACATTAAATTATAGTATTCATGGATCATATGTAAATTAACATATTATGTTTTTTTTTATTAAAAAGAGTTCTCAGACAAACATCGGATCATTATCAAGGTTAACACAATCAAATTCAAGGTTTCTTTACATAGGTTCATGTCACTAAAATTAACTAATTGATCGATCGTAAATGTTGCAATTCTTACAATACTTATCGGATTCAAATAAAATTTTGTATTTAATTATTTTAAATACTTATATCATATGTAATTTAATATGTTTTAAATTTTATCTGAAAAAGCTCCGGGTAAGGCCCGGGGTTATAACTAGTAATAGAGTACTTGAGTCACTCTTTCGTCTATCTGTATATCTATTTCGAACAATTTTAGATGTACCATTCTTGGTGTATATCACCTTGTGAAAAAATGAATTTATACATTTCATTAGATCGGATTGGTTATATTGGGTAAGAGTGCTTTCATTAACATATAATGCGTGCTTAGTAACAAGTCTAAATATAAGACATCAAGGCTCATTTTGGTGTTTCTACCCAATACATATGATCGAGGTGTAGACTGATTTTTCTTACAAAATGAATTCTTACAAGTTAGCTATAGTATGAGCTCAATGATCTTGATTATGACTATTCGTTTCAAAAAATTTAATAGTTCGAAGGTCTACCTATGTCATATATGCTTGAAAAATCAAGAGAAATAAAAAAAAATTAAATTTTAAGTTGAGTTCTTAATTTATATGAACATGATCATCAAATATAACTTCATAGTACATATTAAAACGAACTTTAAAAGCTCTTTGGGTTTTAAAAGTGTAGCGACTATGAATATTTCTAAATTCATAATTGAAGATGATAATCCAGTGGTAATTCTTCAAAGCGAACTTTGAAAGCTCTTTGGGAGATTGAGTCAACTGTGCTAGACATCTTATTTCACATATATTCTCGAGTTATGTTTTTTCATTGTTTTAGGGAGTACATTGTGGCTGACGGATTTTTTGATCAATAGGTGATTTATGTTGTTTCACGTTTCACGTTGATCAATAGGTGATTTATGTTCTTCACAATTACCTCAAGCATACAAATAATTACAAATAACTTTGATTTTCTCTGTTATATACGGTTAAACTCTCGATGCCAAAGACTCGCAGCTAGCGACGACAAGGAGAATTGTGGTGGTTGAAGCCTTCAACCACCCCAACTTGAAGGTGACGGGAAAGAGAGTTACAGTTTTCGGCATGAAATACCTTCTAGGAGAGGAAGAAGATTTTGAGATTTGGACCTTGATGCATTTAAAAGGATGGATAACATATCATAATAATACCTAGATACTCTTACAGTCGTTAGCTTTGTTAATATGCTTTGAATACTTTTGAATGATTGATACCCGTCACGGGTTCGGGGTCATGATCCTTAATCTGGATTAGGGGTTGGCCGTGTGAGGCCGTGTGATTCCATACCTTCATAGGCCTTGCTACATTTTGTGTGAAAGTATATTTTCTTCCAAATTAAAAAGTATACTTTCATTCCCTTGAAATTAATGAAATATAGTTGATTTTGATCAATTTCAAGACAATGAAAGTATATTTTTTTAGAAGAAAGTATACCTTCACACTAAAGTGTAGGAAGGCCATAATACTTTTTTTTGTTCGTAAATGTAGTTGACGCATCATTAGTGAATCACGAAAATCTTTATTCATTTCTTCCAATGTTGTCGTTTCTCAAAACATTACGAGCGAGTTAGACCCTTTCCACTCTTTCCACATCTCCTTTTTACATTTTTGCACTAACTACTCAATATTTCCTAATTTTATAATCGATAAACAAGACCATTAAATTACTAATTTAGACTACATGGCATGGCGTGTTTTTAATTCGTTGTAGAGGATGCACTCCATACACCACCTAGTGTGTGTAGATTTGTCCATTTCGTTTCGTATCATATTTCCATGGTATCAAAATTAGAAGTTGGTTTCGACCAAACAAACAAATTTGGAAGTTGCTTCAACGAGACCTACAACAACACTACAACACTCTTCCATAATAGGAGAATCACCTAGCTTGTATCATTACATTGCACCAGAAAAAGAAAGCTAATGTCACAACAATGCGTGTACCATTATGGGTTGTGTGTGTGATCTAGCTAGCTAGGACGACTCTTCCATTCACGTCACGTTACCCTTGGTTTCTGTTTCACTCACCTTTTCTTCTATACAGAGAATTCTCTCCACTCAACGGTTACAAGGGCATTCTTGTCTTTTAACTCAAACTCTTCCCTCCATCCACTCCCTATATAAACCAACTCGTTCTCACTCAATCTCCCATCCCAACAAAGCCACACAAGAAACCAAAGCCTAAAGTAAGAATGGAGATTGCACAAGAAAGAGAATGGGCCGAAGCGCAGAAGATTGAGCTGAGTGTGGACATGGCGTCTGCTACAAAGCGCCACCTCCAATTTCTGGCCGCTGTCGATAAGACTGGCCGTCTCTACGACGGCCCTGCCTTGCTTAAAGCCGTGTACAGGTGATTCCTGGATTTACTTATCGATATTACACTCGTCTAGTTTTCTTGCCATAATTTAGATTCTTAGTAGTTGAAAGGTAATGATCAATGATCACTAACTGTGCAATTTTGCAGGTACAATGCTTGTTGGCTTCCCTTGCTCGCCAAGCACACCGAAACTCCTCTCTGTGAAGATGAGGCGCTTGTTGTTCCTCTTGACTGTGAATGGATTTGGCATTGCCACAGGCTCAACCCGGTAACTCAACTTCTCCTAAGCTTGAGACATGATGAATTCTAGAGTCGAAAGAAGTATTAATGTTCCCAATCTTTCCTGTTTATATTTCAGGTGAGGTACATATCAGATTGTAAGGAGCTATTTGGCAGACTTCTCGACAATAGCCACGTCATCTCATCGTCCGTTGAGGGCCATTCGAAGAAGCAGACTGAAGAGATTTGGAGCGAAATGTTCCCGGAAGAGCCATATGAGCTTGACTTTTCCAGGCCGGTTGTTGATGATGCTCCCCTGAAATCCGGCACCGACTATGACCTGGTATCAGCTGTTGAGAGGCAGAGCTCCTTCTATTGGCAGGTTTGTGTGATACCCATGTCTTTGTTAAGTGATGACAGTTTGAGATTTGCATTTACAATCATGGGTGTTGATGTAGGTTTCAAGGCCACATATGAGTGAGGACCTCTTCCTGAAAGAGTCTGTGGCAAGATACAAGGCGTTCTTGTACCTGATGAAAAAGAACATGGAGAACTCAGCAATGGTGTCTTGTGTCCCAACGTATGACATTGATCTCATCTGGCACACACACCAGCTGCATCCTTTCTCCTACAGCAAAGACCTGATTCAGCTGCTTGGCAAGGTGCTGGAGCATGACGACACCGACTCTGACCGGTCTGAAGGCAACGCGCTCAACGTTAGCTTCAAACAAACAGCTCAGCAGTGGGAAGACATGTTTGGAAGAAGCTATTGGAGAGCTGGGGCTATGTACAGAGGCAGTGCTCTCGTTCCGAAAGGGTCTGAGACGCCGAACCCAATCATTGAGGAACTTATGGAGGTATGGGTCCTTGTTTCTTGTTTAAATAGGCTGCTGATTCATTATCATGATTGACATTTAAACTGTTTTCCAGGTGATGGTGGAGGTTAATGGTGTCAGACCCATACCAATGGGTGCCAAGCAAGGAGATCTATTTGTATCATTTAACAAGAAACAGCCTGACGAGTTTTTCACAAACAGTGAAGGTATAAACTTAGGCATAGGATCAATATCTGGAGAGGAGGTAACTCTATTTTGGTGTGAGCCCACCGGCGATTTGCTGTTTGAGCTCAAATCTCGCAACACATTATCCTCTCAACAACCCTTAGGATCTGCTTCTCTTTCTCTCAATGAGCTCTTAGCTCCTGTTTCTGAGCTCTCTATGAGGAAGTGGATTGAGCTGGCTCCTCCAACTCCTCAAAACACGAACTATGAGCCTATCTTCCTCCATGTTGCTGTTTCGTTCACTGCGCCCACCCCTGCAACTCCTGAGATGCTTCAAATGCTGCAACATCAGGCTTCCTTTCTGAATGGCAAAGCAGATGGCGGTGGCAGCTGTTCTGGCAAGTGTTCAGGCAAGTGTAAGGGCATGCCTGCAGTTAGAGTCGGTGGCGGTGGCAGCTGTTCTGGCAAGTGTTCTGGCAAGTTTAAGGGCATTCCTGCAGTTGGAGTTGGTGGCGGTGGCAGCTGTTCTGGCAAGTGTTCAGGAAAGTGTAAGGGCATTCCTGCAGTTGGAGTCGGTGGCAGTTGCTCTGGCAAGTGTTCTGGGAAGTGCAAAGGCATTCCTGCAGTTGGAGTCGGTGGCGGTGGCAGTTGCTCTAGCAAGTGTTCTGGGAAGTGCAAAGGCATTCCTGCAGTTGGACTTGGTGGAGGCGGCAGTTGCTCTAGCAAGTGTTCTGGAAAGTGCAAAGGCATTCCTGCAGTTGGAGTCGGTGGCGGCGGCAGTTGCTCTGGCCAGTGCTCTGGAAAGTGTAAGGGCGTTCCTGCAGTTGCTTTCGGTGGTGGCGGTGGCAAGTGCTCTGGTAAGTGCAAAGGCAGTGCCTAGCTGACAAAGATCAATGAATTAAGGTGCAGTGCTCTCATGGCCTTGTGCATCATACAACTATATATCATAAATATAAAGTCTCGTGTAACTAATGTGGAGTATATCTTATCTCGGGTCCATGGCTGTCCAATAAATGATGATACAAAATGCTATGGTTTGAATTTCCTTATGAATAATTGCTGTGAACATCTGTGTAATCAAATTGTTACAGACTTACAGTGCCTTAAAAAGTGCAAGAGATTATGAATGAGACAAGTGTTTACTTTGATATCGAAGTCCATGGCCTGCATCTCACCATTTTCTTGTGCATTTCATATTTGACTATACCAGATTCACTCTTTTTGTCATGTGAATACTGATTCAATGATCAAATTCATAATTTATTAAAAAACACTCATTAGCAAAGACATCTCCTTAAGATCTTCTCACAAGGTACAACTTAGCTGTCTTATTATTCCTATACATTCGCACGCACGCATACACACACATTGATAGTACATAAGTCATTGAAAGAAGATGATACACACACACATAGAACACACTTGGACTCCATATATTGAATATCAAGTAGCCGGGATGTGGCTAATCAAGCATAGGCGTCGGGGTTGGAAAGGAGGTACGCTTCCACCTTCTTGTACAAACCCCTTAGCTTTTCTTGTCCAAACTTAATCCTCTCCTCATCCAGCACCACGCCTTCCTTAGGATGGTAGTGGTTGGTGAAGGTGCACACACCACCGCTCCCGGAGGCCACAAACTTGACCTCACTCACACCATACTCCACCGAGTCACCAAGTGCATCTCCCTCCGTGACCGTGTACTTGAAATA
Organism: Polygonum maritimum; assembly: GCA_963924305.1. Taxonomy (NCBI): domain Eukaryota; kingdom Viridiplantae; phylum Streptophyta; class Magnoliopsida; order Caryophyllales; family Polygonaceae; genus Polygonum; species Polygonum maritimum. Next base: position 17,919,504 of record OZ002737.1, on the reverse strand, counting down.
CAAGTTTTCGACGTCCACTACATCATATTTGTGCTTCACATATGAGAACGGCATCCCTGTTTCATATCAAACACATGATTTTCATGATAAGAGACCGATAATATTTGCAATTTTCAGTAACAAACTTTGGATAGTTTAAGTGTTGTACCTTCGGCGAAGTTGAGCTGTTTGACTGCTCCAACAGCAACACAATCGCCCTGTACGAACTCGATGGACTTGAAAGTCTCGGGCATGAGCTTGGGGAAGAGGTTGTGGGAGTCAAGACACAGGGCCTTGTACTGCCTGGCTGGTGCAACTGGGCTTGAAATCTCTTGGCTGTATGTTTTGACACCCATTTTTTTTTTGTTTCAGGGGTTGTACTTAGGCTATGTGTTAGTTTGTGTGTAAATAAGAAGTTGGCTGTGAATCAAAATGAGAGGAACTTGATGCGTACTTATAGGCGTAGAAAATGAAGGCAATTCCAATCCTGCGTTCCATTGTTCAACTTCATTGATTGATCATTTATCCTAATTGATTGAAGTTAGTATACTTTCATATTGTCTAATGAGTATAATACGTTTAATATTATTTGAAAATCATTTATATATCAATCAAGACAGGGACATGATTATATATGTTTCATAGCAGTCTTGTGTGAAAAGATATTGAAGCAATTGGAAGTCTACCTTGACTTGAAAAACAAACAATTGTTAAGCGAAGTCTTTGGTTCTAGATGGTCAACCATTGATTAATTGAAGTGTAGCTCCACGTTCGTTGATCATAGTTTGGTACATGAATTATTAATTTTAGAGTCCGTCATAATAACCCCAATTTAATCTACCTATATATATTAAAATTGCAAAGTCATTTTCCAAGTCTCCAACAGAAATCGGCATCTGAATTGGTGTAGATTAACCAATTATTTTTAATTATTGTGTAAGTTTAATATGTTCTGGTGGTGTTTGACTAGCCATATCGATCATCGGTATAATTATAAAGCCTACTTTAAATCAAGGAAAAATATGTAAAATAAGAATTTGAATCAAATAAAAACTTTTCATAATCTAAAAACTAAGAACATAAATAGAAATACGTGAACATGAAATAGATATATGTGAACACAATACAGGAAATACATGAACTCTAAAAATGTTTGTGATTTTGTGCTATTATGTTATTATGTGTAGTAATCTGATCCATAACACATGATTTTGGGAAACTTTGTTATTACATATATTAATACGATCCATAATAAGAACGTGATTTTGCTCACATATTTCTTCTGATTGTTCACATATTTATTCGTTTATTCACGTTTTTAGCTTATAGGATAAGAAAAGTTTTCACCGGAATCAACCAAAACTAATCTTAAGTTTGAAAATCATCACCAACAATAAAAACTATCACGAAATTAACCAAAAATGATCCGGAAGCCTTTTTCGACAAGTTTTCCGGTGGAATTAATGAGGCGGGAATCCAAAATCCGACATAACAGCTAAAAATTTTACGCTTGGTTGAAATGTTTTCGATCGTCATATCATCGATTTCACCGGAAAACTTGTCGAAAAATGATTCCAGATCGTTTTTGGTTGAAAGTTGTGATCATAGTACGAGACATTTTCGATAGGTAGGCTTGGAGTAGGAAATCGAATAGAAGCCTGAATGCAATGCGATTTCTGTGGATGATAATGGGACTCGATGGAGTAAACATGCGGTCACTCTTGGGTGGCTCGCTTAGGCTAACAATCCATGATCGTATTGTTGGAACTCAATCCACAATGCCCCCTTAAAGCCCATTCAGATGAAGCTCAAAATCAGATCCGATCAAGCACGCTTAAATTGTTGGAGGAGAACCTACCAATAACGGAGGGATAGATCCACTTAAGATGGGCCCGAAAGATCCGGGCACAATCTAGTAACGTGGGGGATTTTCGGAACGTTGAAAAAGAAGTTAGCTTATAAGATAAAAATAGATGTTTAGGAGAGGTATCTATTGTAATTTGAGAGGGAAAAACGCTACAACAAAATGTAGTATCTCGTCTTCCGAAAAGATAATAGAGAACAATTAGTCTTTCCTTGTGCGAACGGAACCTTCCAATCTCGAGAGGTTTTGCTTTGCAAAGGGTTTGGGAAAACACTCTAAGGCCCGTCCCTAAAGTGGTTCATGAGCATTCCTCGCAAGAGCATCACATCATTCACACACTTAATGGACACATTCCGAATTCAGTTTGCTAGCCGTAAATCCCAAAAGCAACCTCGAGACCTGTACTAGAATTTCAAACGCCTTGACGATTCCACAAGAGATTTTCGCGATTGCAATAATGGTGAAAAGATAGTCATCCCACACTATAATGTCCTTACAATAATGGAGGCTTTCCGCCAAGGGGTCCTCCCGAATGGAGACCTAGATAAGAAGTTGACTAGGTATCCTTGCCTCACCTTTGAAGATGCTCAGACCAAAGTACAAGCCCAGATTTGCATGGAAGGGGATAAGAAGTCACGGAAGACCATGACCGTATGGGATCGGGTGGAATTCAGATCATTCTCAGATCATTGTCGTGACCAACGCAACCACCTATACCCGAGACTTGCCGAGTAGCACCCACGAACGAAGCCTATTGATGTGGCAAAGGAAAACTCACCGACAAGAAGAATTCCAAGTCGCCACCGACTAATCTTGGGTATCTCTCCTGAAAAGTTGGTCAAGAACTTCTCCAAGCTTGGGAGGCTAGTCCGATGGCCGAAGAAACCGGAAAGCTCAAACACTAAGCATAGCGTTTTAGGATGGTGCAACTTTCACAATGACCATGGACATCCCATGAATGACTCCCTGGCTCTCCAGAGGGTGATTGCCTTCTTAGTGTACAGAGAACTCATCCATGAAGTGGCCCTCAAAGAGATGGTTCTCGCGGACTGACCTAGGATCGCCCCAGCTAAGAAGCCATCATCGTCATTGTCTAACTATAAAGGGACGCTAAGTGGCCAAGTGATAAAGTTTGAATAAAACAATGTCGCCGGTGTGATGGGACCGCATTACGATGGCCTGGTGATTTTACTAATGATTGCCAACATTTAGATAAAAAAAAGTTCTAATAGATATTGGAACCTCCACTGATTTGATGAGGTTGGACACGTTGAGGAAGATGGGGCTCAGCGAAGATATCCTAGATTGGAAGTCGGTTTCTTTGATCGTTTTTAGTGGAGAAGTCAAGCATACCATAAGAGAGATAACATTGCTCACCTATACTAAGCGCATGAATGCTCGGGTGCGATTGTCGGTCATGGATTGTCCGTTGTGTTATAACATAGTCTTAGGACAACCATGGATTCATTGAAGGTGGGTGGTTTCTTGAATGTACCATTGGACGGTCAAATTCCCGACACCCTGGGGGCACAAGAAACCCGATGCAACCAACGCCTAGCGCACAAGTGCTATAAGTATGCCCATAAGCCAACCGTTGAATGGCAATCAACAAATTAACTACAGCAAACCAGATGGTTCCCTAACTACAGCAAACTCAGGGGTATCAGATGGAACTTCGCTATTATAAATGTATATGACATGTGTTTCTTATGATTCATAATTCTTACACTAGTGATTTATATTTTGTATACTAAAGGTGTATGTATAAAACATAGACACTTTAAGCATATTAAATGTATGAACTTTTAGTACAAAAATGGATTTTTTTAGACTAGATTGTGCTCATAGAGAGAATGCGATTGATTTATATATAAGAGATAATGAGGGTGGTGTGGGGGGATAAGCTGCCCAAGGGTTTCACTCTTTGAACCAGATGGTTCCCTAATATCCTAATAACAAATCATGTCTTTATCGACTCTGATCATTGTAAAATATCAATTGAATTAAGAAACAAAAATTAAATAAATCATCAAGACTTGTAAAGATGTGGTTGTAAGGGTAGAATTTTAGAAATGTGGCAAGAAAAGCTTGGAGGGCTGAATTCTAAAGCCCACAAATGCTTCATATAATGAAAAAAATAGTCATTTAAAACTCATTCCAAACAATACGACAAGAGAACATGAGGAAACACGTTTAAACAACTTATGGACATGCATTGAGACCTGTTTAGTAGAACTTCATACAGAAATAGCAACCTCCCCACAACCAGCAATATTACGCAGAAACAACTTAGACGGATTAAAACGGAGTGCTTACTAAACTTCCACAAAATCTCTTGGAAACAAAGGGTTAAGACTAAACATAATAAACTTACGGATTCCAACTCAGATCACTTCCACAAGATTGCAAACGAAAGAAACAAGAACATAATAAAGGAAATTAGAACCGATGAAGGAACACAAATCATTCAGCAACAGAACATAAGAAAAAAATTTGGAATGAAAAGATGATGAAGCCAGTCACGAATAAAGAAATAAACATAGCAATAATGCACATCGGATCTGATTGATCATCTACCACGACAAGATTGTTGTAGAATTCTACAAAAATTACTGGGATATTTGTAGGCACTTCAATAACCAAAGAAATCTTTTCACTCAAAGAAAGTTCTAAAGTAGTTCAACCATATGCTCATTTCTTCAATCCCAAAAAGAGAAAACTCAAGCTCAACTAACCACTATAGGCCAATAAGTTTATGTTGAACTATATAAAATTATAGTAAAGGTAATAACAAAAAGATTGAAAAATAATGATAAGATTATTCACCCACCACAAGCCCTTTGCTTATGGTTACTCGAGTCATTCAAGATAATGCCTTGATAGCTCATGAACATTTTCACTCTTTCATAGGAATCCAAGCGAAAGATCGGTGGATTGCGATCAAATTAGATATGGAAAAACATACGCTTGACTAAATTGGAGATTTTTGCTTGCATTTCTAGGAAAATTTGGCTTTGCACCAAAGCTTATTTCATGGATGTGTAGTGTATTTAATGTTGGTGAACATTGGGCCTACGAATCCTATTTAGTGGGAAGAGGGGATTAGACAAAGTGATCCTTTTTCCCGGTTTCTTTTTGCTCTAAGGGTAGATATCCTTATACGAAAACTTAAACAGACAAATGAAACCGTGAGGAATATGGTAGGATTCATGATAGCCCGATGAGGAGCCAAAATCCCATTTCATGCTTTAATTGATGAAATCATCATTTTCTCTACAGCAACATAAGGTGCATGAACCATTACAAAGAATAAAATTGAAAATATTGTGCTATTTCACTACAAAAGGTAATTGATAAAAAATGGTTAATAGCCACCAAAAACAACAAATAAAACATGCACTGAGGATTACAACAATAAAGACCTTGAAAAATAGATACTCTCTCGCTTAAGAAAGACAAACAACACTCATATGATCAAATGTCGCAACAAAACCGAACTATCTAATGTAATTCCTCCTACCAAAAAACATTCACAATGAAATTGACAAAACCAATAATATTTTTCTAGAATAAAGTTAGGGCAAAATTTATAAACCAAAATCACATATGAGCCTGATAATTAGGAAAACAAAACATATTAACAAAGCTTTCCAAATGAAATATAGTTAGAAAGAATCATGGAACCTCATAATATATGGGTTCAATTGATTACGTTAAAATGGTCTTATATGACAACTGCGAGATAGCAAGGCTATAAATTTCTAAAATGATAACTAGACAAGCCAAGAACCACTTAAAAAATACGCCATCAACCCATATAACATCAATTAAAAAAACCAATGTTGAACACTTACAAGAATATTGGAAAAAATCGAAACGAACTCTATCCTATAAAACGATATAGTGGACAAACCATTTTGAGCGATAAGAAAAAAATAGGGGTTCTTTACAACCACAACAGTTGAATTAATGTCCAAAGTACAGACTCAACCACTAAGTACCAACTTATGGATTTGGAAATTGGACACATTCCAAAAATTAAGAATCTTTTATTGAGATTTGATGTGAATGGCCTCCCCATGAAAGAGAGACTAAGGGAAAATCATGCTCTGATCCCAACGAGATGTATAATATATAGTTGTTTGTATGAAGACATAATGCATTTACTATGTCCACATACCATGAAATTTCAAAACAAATTAGCCCAAACAATAAACAAGTTTTTCGAAATTATGACACCGCTAATAAAAGGCCCAAAATGGTTTTGAAGGAAATTAAACAACGATTCAAATTAACAATAGTCTAGAGGAGTATATCACATCAATGAAATAATTATTCTTTCAACAAACTTCAAACGATTGTATCATGATCTAGCACTATATATTAGGCAACAATTACAAAATTGGGAATATGCCAAGTGGATGATGAAGGCATAAAGACAAGTAAAAAGAGTAATCTAATTGGAGACAAAAAGAAATTGGCCAGATGGAAGAAATTACAATACGTAGTATATAAAATTAATTTTGACGGCTCAAAATTAAGTAATGAAAAGCCTCTTAGGTTCGATTATCAGACCATGATGAGAACATAATTGACATAACAAAAAATACTTTACATCTCGACAATTAAAGCTCAAACCATGAATGTACGAGATGGCATCCATAAAACAAAAACAATGAACCTAGAAATAATCTAAACAAAGGGTGACAACTGACAACAATTTCAAAATGTATGAATCAACCCGTTAGGTTGACCCGATTGATTATACTCCCTCCGTTTTAAAAAACTTGACATTTTGAACACTTTATGTTGTTTCATAAAAGTTGTCTATTTCATATATTTTTCCACTTTTTTCCAAGTTTGCCCCTCATGATAACCTATGATGTAATGATATCACCTTTTCCATGCTAGCTATGCGTTTTAGTTAGGAGTGATATTGTTATTATTGTATAGAGGTAGTTTTAGGTATACATGAATAATCCTTAATATGTGTAAAATATCCAAAGAGTCAAGTTTTTTGAAACGGAGAGAGTATATGCAAAAAATATAACATTTTAAATACTAAGATATATTTTATTATAAAAACTATAGAATACTAATACTTTTTATTAAATTTTATTTTAATAATCATTTTAAAATGTAATATTCTTGAACATTGATCAATCTGAACCCACATAATAAACTGTCATGAACTAACCCGGCGTGACCCGCAACATAATTGACCTGAAGTAGTACTTAATCCAAACTCGAATAGATGGAACCTAAACCCGAGCAAACTGCAAGTCTACTGGCTGCCCAAATAAAAAACATTTGATTCCTTAATTCTCGTTGAATGTTGCTTTTGCTAAATATAAATATCAGTATATTAAAATGTAATTTTGAATCTTTAGCGCTAAACCTAATCCACATTCCTCCTCGGTTTATGGTGTATTATTGCATATTCCCCTGAAATTTTGTGTTTCTTAGCATGTAGTGGATTTATTATTTGATATTTCTTTTTTGAAAAAAAGTATTTGATATTTGTTAGTTTAATAATAGTTGGTACTTGGTAGATTTATGTGACCCCGTCAAAACTAGTAAAGAAGTGGCATTGTAATTTTTCTATTCTCGTCCATGTGAAAACCTTAGTAAAAATTAATTAGAGTTTTTTTCCAAAGAAAGCTATATAATCATCATTAAGAAAACTAGCTAAGCTCGGTGGGGTAGTAAGATAAACTAAGGATTCGTTCAAGACAATTACAAGGTTGACCAACGTATCAACGAGTTTATCCGTCGGTCGACGAATATGGTGAGTTGGATAATTTCGGGGTGATATCAAATTAGCGTTACGGATTCCTTCCATTGTTGAGAGCATATAGTTTAATAGTTAGAGCATCACAACTTTCAGAAACAAATGTGAAAGTCATTAGAAAGTTGCCATGCTTGTCCCTAAACAAACTACCACACCCAGATGGACTCGGATTCGCTTTGGAAACAACATCGACATTAAAACAAGCCAACCAAGAGGCGGCGGGCTCCACTTGTCAACGAACGAGTTGCCAGGATCCTTCAAGAGATTTGAGACGAGGACAAGCTCAAGCTTGTTTGTTTGTGCAGAAATGGCTTAAGCAACCGACACTATTATATAAGAGAGCAAAGATGTTGTATCATTTGCTTCAAAGACAAGCAAATTACTTGTGTTCCATATGTACTACAACATGGTCCCAAACATTGTGCTCCATAGATCAAGCATTGAAATGCTCCAAAAAATTCAGCTAGCTACATTAGTTTAGGAAAATGAAAAGCATTGTAAATTCCTACGTCAACCATCTTTTGAGCAAGAGTTCCAATACATTGCAAGTATGCAAAATTTCCATTTTCTTTCATCTCATGAACCTACAACCCATTAGACTCTTTATCATGATACGGGAGTAAATTATACTATGGGTTTGTTTAATTTCTTGGTATGTTTGGGCAAGTCCATGATTTGGACTAGCTCAAGCAGATATATGGAAGATAAATTCTCACATTGAAAATTATTAGTGAGCTACTCCTTCCTATTTTTCCAGCAAAAATGTGGTTTATAAATGTTTGGTTTTTGAGACATGTGTGATATAATCTCTATTATCAAAAAGTCTTTTAAAAAAAAGAAAAATATCAAAAATAATTGTTTCAATTTTCCTCGTCGTCTCTAGAGTTCTCTAAGAGAAATATTCACGTAGAGGTTGTTAGTGTCACCATCAACTTTTAAGCATTTTATTTTTGATCATCTGACTTGTAAGATGCCTTTACACAAGCAAGTGCTTCAACTCTAATTGGGAAGGTTTTTCCGCACTTTTCTAAATGTGTTTCCAAAGAATTTGCATAATGATTTTAAATAACATATCTAGTTGTTGCATCAACATTCCCTTATACAGAACCGTCAAAATTAAGTTTATAAGATATGATCACTAGGTTGTTCAATTTGTTTTCGTCTTTCTTGGCACAATCAATCATTGAATTGACAACATTCACCTATCGGTGAACATAATTCCAAAGAAACCGGCGAATCTTTATGCATATTATCTCAAACAAAGATATGTTGTGGTTCATTAGAAAGCAAGTGAGCTTAATTAGGAAAATCAAACCTGAAAGTTTATACAAACAATAAGAGTTACACTAAAAGGCCAAAGGGTAGCAATAGAAGGAAAAAAAGTGTCAAATGGACAAGACCAAAATAAAACCAGGCCATTCTAAATTTTAATGGAGAAAAAAATGATTAGGGTCTGACACTGTTTGGTTACATTTTTTTATCTATCACTGTTTGGTTACATCGTAAATAACCATCGTGGAAATGCCATTTGTTTCGGCTTTGGTCGCATTAAAGGAACAATCTATCATCACGATCGAAGCTATAGCATACGAAGAGAAATTAGTAAGGTGTAGGCCCGACTCAGAGGATGTGCAATCGAACCCCATGGCCTCCAAAATTTTTAGGGCCTCAACATTTGGCTATGTGGTTGTAAAAAGTTATCCTTTATTTTTATTCTCGTAATGCAGTAGGTTTATAAACCTATGAGCCTATTTTTGACCTATACATGTTCACTTTTCAATGGGCACATTTCTTTAACAACGATTTGTAAAAAAAAGTTTTTACCACTTTATGCATGTCTTTCCGTTCTTAAACCCATTATTACTTCATAAACATCTATGGATATGACAATTATTTTGATTATTCTTTGTAAGCCTCCTTTTCTTTTTCTTACTTTTGCATCACCCAATGTTTTATTAATATGCAATTTGATTTTTTTGTTATGTTATTTTCTAATTTTATTGATCTATCGTGTTTTTCAACATTTTAGGATTTTTAACTGAGAACGTTTAGAATTGTACTCAGTTTCCTATCATTATGGAGTTTTTTAAATCTTCTCTTAGTCCATTTATTATTTCTATATGTAATAATTCATAATTATCTTTTATGTATTATTATAAACTATTGTATGAATAAAATCTAAATTTATTGGAAAGAATCAACCACGATATTAAAATGCTATAGGGGGACGAGGTTTTCCCGATAAAAAAAGAAGAAAAGGAAACGTAACAACTGGTTCAACAACCCTTGTCAAATTGAACCAAACAGTCCCAACTCACACAGTCAGTCAGTCACACATTCTGGCGGAGTTTTTGCTCTTTTCTTCTTCTCCCTCCGTTTTGAAAGTATATTCCCGTTGCTATTTCCAAAGTTTCAGCGTTCCATTTTTCCTTAAAGAATCCCAAAGTCGGAAAAAAAAACGGAAAACTACGGTGTGGGAGAATAGAAAGGCCCGGGAGTGAGAGAAGACAATAAAAATTGAAGGAAACATTCTCTCTCTACTCATCGACCACCATTAAAAAGCACAAGAGAAAGCAAAAGCTTTCTACTACTCCTACACAGCTCAGCGAAGGAGAGAGAGAGTGTGTGTGTTTGTGTGTGTGAGTGAAGGAGGGTCCATGGCGGAGTTGTGAGCGAACAGCGGTTTACGAGAAAAAAAATCTCCACTGAAACCTTTACTCTTTCTCTCCTATCTGGAATTCTTAGCACTCTGGACGATCGACGACCAAAATTGCTGTTTTTCTACGCGCTTCTCCCTGATTCCGTTGAATCTCTGGATTAGGGATTACGGAAGATTTGTTCCGGATTTGCCGATGGTGGAAATTTGAAGCCATTTATTGGGACCAGATATTTTGCATTCAGTTTCTATTTCTGAAGTTTCGAGAGGTGATCTGGAATTTTGAATATTGGCTTTTGCTTCCCTGCGCGTGGTCTGGAGGTGGAGACGAGATTCAATGGCAGCCACTGAAACCTTCAGCGTGGCCTCCGTGTTAGAGGACGTCCTTCAACAGCACGCCATTCGCCACAGAGGTCTCGACTTGGAGTCTAGAAGAGCTGAAGAGGCTGGTCTGTTTCTTGCTCTTTCAATTTTAGATGCCCTTTGATATATTTCGAACCGCCCTAGCTAGAATTTGCTTGTTAAGTTTCCGTTTCTTCCTAGTGTGATGATCTGAATTATAGAGAGTTTTTTTAGTGTGAGTTGAGTTCAACTATTGTCCTGTAGCTTCGAGAAGGAATGAGGCTGCCGGTTGGCTAAGAAAAATGGTTGGGGTGGTGGCCTCCAGAGATTTGCCAGCCCAGCCATCAGAAGAAGAATTCCGGCTTGGTTTGAGAAGCGGTTTGATCCTCTGTAATGTCCTCAATAAGGTTCAACCTGGGACAATTACAAAGGTGAAAACATAATCCTTGAGTTGCTATCAGTAATAATGTTTGTTTGGCCATATTCAACAGTGTTATGGATATTTTAGAGTGAATCTCCTATCTTTGTAGGTGGTTGAGAGCCCGAATGATCCTGCTGCTTTAGCCGATGGAGCCGCTCTCTCAGCTTATCAATACTTCGAGAATATTAGAAATTTTCTTGTAGCAGCAGCAGAGATGGGGCTCCCGACGTTTGAATCATCCGATCTTGAGCAAGTAAGATGGGAAATTCTATAAAATTCACAGCTAATCATTTTGGATGATTAAACTATAGAATTGGTTGTGTTTGAGCACAGTAGTCCAAAATCAGCACAGAAAGTCGAATACACAGTATGATTGATTTGCATAACAATGTCATTTTGATATTTATTTACTTGCTGCAGCTCACCATTTATGTATTTTTCAGGGAGGGATGTCAGCAAGGGTGTTGAATTCTGTTCTGGCATTGAAGTCGTACTACGAATGGAAGCAGAATGGGCGGAATGGAGTATGGAAGTTTGGTGGAAATGTGAAAGTTACAACTACTGTGAAACAGTTTGTGAGGAAAAACTCAGAGCCTTGCACTGGTCCTTTATCCAGGGCCTCGTCAATTAATGAAAAGTTCTCTAGTGCTCACTCCTTTGATGTTGACACTAATCAAAGGGTCAGTGACATTTATTTATCATTGCATTTCTGTAACGTATCCTCCTTTTACTGTTTGTCCTTCATCACCTATGAGAGAAATTTACGAGTTTCTTGATTGGGTTGTAGCCGACTGCTCGATCATTAGGTGCACTTGTTCATGCACTTCTTTCTGATAAGAAGCCTGAAGAAGTTCCACAGGTTACTCTCTGTCTGTTGATTATATTTGATAAGCCTGATGAACTTTGATAAGCAATTAAGCTATACATTTGGGGATTGTCCTGGTGCTTGGGAAAGATCATAAAGTAAAGTTTTAGATGGTCTGGTAACCAAAATTTGACAACTACTTTTGATTATGAATAAGTAGGCTAGTGGTTCGATTCGGTTATTGGGCTATATAATCTCTGTAATCTCCAGCTTATTTTGTGTTAGTATGATCATCCCAAATAGATGAGATATTTTGAGAAGTATTAGTACTAAACGACTTTGGTCCACATTTTGGTCCCTTTGAATGACTACTCTCCTTTTGATGCAGCTTGTAGAATCAGTTTTAAGTAAAGTTGTACAAGAGTTTGAGCACCGCATGACAGCTCAAAGCAAAGTGGTATGTTAGTTTTGGACGTGCATTTTATCTGTATGCTCATAAGTCATAATGTTATTTGTGTATGAAAATTCAACTTTGTCCGGACTTATTACCATTGTCCTTCACAATCATTTTTAGGTCAATCAAAACAAGGTAACAGGAAGAAAAGATATGCCTGTATCACAAGGAATGATGCCTTTTCCAAATAATTTCAATGGTAAAAGAAAGGTATACATCATCTTCTATCGTTATCATATGATATTCTGTATTTTTTATTAGATATTCCATAGTTGAGAGGGTGATTTTGTCTAAAAAGTATTAAATGAAAGCGTGATTCATAATTCTTGTATAGTAGATAAATTAGCAGTGTGATATGTTTGCTTCCATCTGTAAAATGAAGGTGGATGATGGCGGTCGATCTTCTAATATGAAATCAGAATGTCATCTCAACAATCATAGTTCTATTGAGCAGTCAAAACAATTGATCCTTAAACAGCAGATGATATTTGATCGTCAAGGCAAGGAATTTCAGGTATATACTAGCTTTGTACTTTATTTTCCTGCCTCTTATTCATTCTTCAATTAACATTTTTTGGTTTTTACTGCTACTTAGGATCTAAAGAATACTCTTACCACTACAAAAGCTGGCATACAGTATATGCAAATGAAATTTCGAGAAGAGTTCCATAATCTAGGTATGCACATTCATGGCCTAGCTTCTGCTGCCTCTGGATATCACAGAGTCCTTGAAGAAAACCGTAAATTATACAATGAAGTACAAGACCTCAAAGGTAACTAGATGTTCTATGCTCTGAACTGTTGCTTTGATCAAAGTAACAACTTAAATATGTTTTTCCTTCTATCCAACCAGGGAGTATCAGGGTTTATTGTCGTGTGAGGCCATTCTTAAACGGGCAATCCAGCTATTTAAGCACTGTGGAGAGCATGGAAGAAGGGTGTATTACTATAAAGACTCCATCGAAGTACGGGAAAGGTCACAAATCATTTAGCTTCAACAAAGTATTTGGGCCATTAGCAACTCAAGGTAGCTATATCTTGACTGTGATTTTAGATGTGCATTATTGACAGTTTTGGCTTTGATGGCATTCCTTTTGGTTTTACCATTACAGAGGAAGTGTTCTCAGATATGCGGCCACTAATTCGATCTGTTCTGGATGGTTATAACGTTTGTATATTTGCTTATGGCCAAACAGGATCAGGGAAAACTCACACTATGGTAAGGCATCGTAAAATTTTCTTATATAACATAATCCATTCTTTCTAACTGTAACTCACTCCTATTGTTTCTCCCCTATCAATCTAGTCTGGACCTAGAGATCTAACTGAGCAGAGTCAAGGTGTCAACTACAGATCGCTGGGTGATTTGTTTTATCTGGCGGAACAAAGGAAGGACACCTTCCAGTATGATGTCTCTGTACAAATGATTGAAATTTACAATGAGCAAATCAGGGATCTTCTTTCGAGTGATGTTGTTCAGAAAAGATATCCTTTACCACAATGTTCTTTTTTTTTTTTTTGTATAGCAAAATTAGGAGGTAGATAATTTGTCAATACATACAAAAGTTTATATTATTTTCCTGCCTTGAATACTACAAGTAAAATAAGGTTAAGTTACATCAGAATTATCCAATTTGTTCAAATGTTATTTTATTTTTGTAGAGATAATGTTTTAACAGATTTTCCTTGACAAATTTAAACATTAGATATACGCAATAGCTCACAAAATGGAGTGAATGTTCCTGATGCTTGCCTAGTGCGTGTATCATCAACATATGATGTAATTAATGTGATGAATATTGGTCAAAGAAATCGAGTTGTAGGTGCAACAGCCTTGAATGACCGTAGCAGTCGATCTCACAGGTTTGTTCTCTTGAATTCTGGGTGAAATAGAGCTCTCCTTTTGTAGATATTAACTTGTATGAACCTAAACTTGCAGTTGCTTGACTGTTCACGTTCAAGGAAAAGACTTGGCAACTGGCACAATTCTTCGTGGTTGCATGCATTTGGTTGACTTGGCAGGAAGTGAAAGAGTAGACAAATCAGAAGTGACCGGGGATAGGCTGAAAGAGGCACAACATATTAATAGATCTCTCTCTGCTTTGGGTGACGTGATCGCTTCGCTTGCCCAAAAGAGTTCACATGTTCCTTATAGAAATAGCAAGCTAACCCAGTTGCTCCAAGATTCCCTTGGTAACATTTAACTAAGCTCTTCAAGGTTGAGTGAGAGTTGGATTGACTTTTAGTCAACTTTATTCTCTTATCATTGCAATTGTAGGAGGACAAGCAAAGACACTTATGTTTATTCACATCAGTCCTGAACCTGAAGCCACTGGAGAGACTATAAGTACCCTTAAATTTGCAGAGCGAGTAGCCACAGTTGAGCTTGGTGCTGCTCAAGTAAACAAAGATGGGAATACAGATGTTAAGGAGCTTAAGGAACAGGTATACTTTAAGTTTGAACAATAGATATATTTTTATCAATTTAGCATTACCGTTGGAATTTTGAGAACCTTACCATATTATCCTTGTAAGATTGCAAATCTCAAGGCAGCCTTGGCTAAAAAGGATGGAGAACAAACTTATGCAAGCCCTGAAGTATACCGAATGAAAGCTGGAAGTCCTTCATCTCTTCGTCCTAATCAACAAAGTCAACAAAATCTAGTTGACAATAGAAATAGACAAGTTGTGGGAGGATTGAGCAATAAAGAGGTAAAAAGTGCAAATAGATTTTTGTTGCATGAAAAGATCTGATTTGGATTATTGTTACTTATGATTGTTCAAATCCTATAGATTCTAAAATCTTGTTGTTTTACTGTTTTTTGGTTAAGTTATAGTCAGATTGTTATTAGTATTGTCCTATAGTATTCATGCAAAAACATGAATTATGTCTCATGTTTTTGGTCGAACTCAAGCACAATTCTGGTAACAAGTAATGGATATGTATTGCTTATTTGCTTTGGAATTTGGAAGTATTATGTGAAGTAGTAGTGACGATAAGGATGTCAAAATCTTTCAAGAGTATATGTAGTTTTTACCTATGTGAGTAATTTGTCTCATATACTCTACTGTTTGATGATTTGCATTCTAGGTGTGCACAAATTCTACACCAAGACGAAGAACGCAAAGCTTCAATGTAGATGAACTATTAGTGACTTCATCTCCTTGGCCCCCTGTAAATAGTCCTGGAAATTACTATAGCGAAGATGACAGAGAGATTACAAGTTCAGGTGATTGGGTGGACAAGGTCATGGTGAACAGGCAGGAGGCTCCAACAAGAGCTGAGAATACCTTAGCATCAAATTTGCCTGATTCCTTCTACCAGGAATTCTGTACTGATTCTTCAAAACTATATTCATCCCAGCAGTCATTTAACACACTTAGCGGCTTCACCCAGCTAGAGAATGCTGATGAATTAGATGAGCTTGATGTTGCCACTAGCGACTCGTCTGAACCAGATTTGCTTTGGCAATTTAACCATAGCAAACTTGCTACTGGAGTTGGCTCCAAGAAAAAGAAACCTGAATCAAGGATAACTAAAAGTACAGATGTAAGGTAGGGGAATCTTGTTGAAATGTTCTTTTGAAAGTATGTTTTACTTGTGAAATAAGATTGTCTTGTGCTACATAAACATTTCCCTTTTTTTTTTTGCAGAAGAAGTATGATTCCAACACCACCATCAAAGAAATTAGCAAATGGAAGGCATCAACAACTTCCAGCCGAAGCCAAACGGAAAAATGGAACTCGGAAGTAGTGCGCTGTGGTCATGGTAAAGGCAAATTGATTTTTCAAATCTGATCACTTTTTTGTGTGGTTTGTTTTATTATTGTTTCGACAAAATATAAAGTGATTTTTTGTGTTCATATGATTCAGATTCTAGCAATTACACCAATTGCTTTTCTTATGTAGTAAAATAGAACACGAAGGAGGTGTTCTATTGTAGTGATATGTTTTGGTTTTGGAGGGGTTGATATTTTTGACATTATTTTGGGATTGTAAATTGGTCCCAGTGTTGGAATTTCTACGGTTTTTGAGGATCAAGAAATTCTACATGAATATGAAAAGAAGGCTGTTTTGTGAGTATGTTCGCCGTAATTTTTCTGATAAGTATGAATTTAGCTTGTTATTCTATTATCGCAAGTAGGAAAAAATTTCTACCCAAACAAACGGTATTTTCTTGAGTACGTTTTTGTTACGTGCATTCTCTTTTGTGCAACACGTCTTACAAAATTTATCTTAGAAACCGGGTTCAAGTGGTGCGACTTAGAAAAAACACAAAAAACGGCTCAGACAAATACACAAAAGAATGCAATCAAATGACGTTTTTAGAACATCTTCAAGAGATGCTCCAATTGTGGAATTCTCCAAATGGATTGGAAAATGCGATGCGCACTACTCAGTCAAACAGAGTGCATCGCTTTTAATCGCGGTAGGTCCCACCGTTGGGGTTGATCACGCTCAGAACAGCCGCGATTAAAAGCCTGAACAGAAATGCCACACATCAGCTATTGAGCGGCTGTATGCTAGTCAAAGTGCTGATCGTGCCCATTGGTGCCACGATCATGCTTGTTGGACACGTGTCGAAACGGTGTCTGCTCCTGTCCACCTCGTGAATGTGCATGCTTGTCCGTGAATGCTCGGCCGAGAATTCTTGCTTTAAACCTCCCTCATACTCATTTTAGTATAATCCTCGCACTCTCATTTCTCTTCTTTTTCGCTTTCACTCCCTACGTTCTCTAGATTTCACTCTCATTTCGCTTTCACTCCCTCTGTTCTCTAGCCTTTTCTATTCTGCTTGATGAATTCCTCTTCACTCTCACTCTCGCGTCTGGTTATCTATCATGCCCGATCCTTTATCGAGGGGTGTCAAAACGTTAAGGTAAGTATTTTTTTAATAAATAAGTTTTTTTTATTAATTTTTATTGCATAAAAATTGACTAAATCAAAAAATATTTGTAGAATTTTTTGCAAAGAAAATCTCCCCGAAATTCTCAATAGCCAAGTTCCTCGATTCAACGATAAATTTGAACGAGAACATTTCGCAAGAAGAGGCTACCATTACATTTCCAAATACTACGTTGAGCTACGATCCCTCGAACACGCAAGCCCCTTACGTTGTCTATGAGGGAGTAGGTGCGTATTTTTTACAATATTAAATTGTAGAGAATTTATTTAGATTATGGTTAAATTATGGTTATAGTGTACGATGAAATTATTTAGAATATTTAGAATATGATATTTATATTGAATATGATTTTTTATTTTGAAATTGCGGTTTCTAATGTATGGCAAAATTATGCAGAAGATTATTGGTAAATTATGGTTAGAGCGTATGATGAAACTATTTAAAATATGATTTTTATATCGAATATGATTTTATTATGAAATTACGGTTTATAATATATGACAAAATTGTGTAAAAATTATTTAGATTATAGTTATATCTTATGATGAAATTATTTAAAAAATTTAGAATATGATTTTTATTTTGAAATTAAGATTTATAATGTACGACAAAATTGTGTAGAAATTATTTAGTATGAGGTTATAGTGTATGATAAAATTATTTAACAAGTTTAGAAATTTTGGAAAATTCAGAATATGATTTTTATATTGAATATGATTTTTATTTTGAAATTATGGGTTATAATGTATGACTAAATTGTGTAGAAATTATTTAGATTATTGTTAAATTATGATTATAGCGTATGATGAAATTATTTTGAAAATTTAGAATATTTAGAATATGATTTTTATATTGAATATGATTTTTACTATGAAATTACGGTTTATAATGTATGAAAAAATTATATAGAAAATATTTAGATTATGGTTAAGTTATGGTTATAGCATATGATGAAACTATTTAGAAAATTTAGAAATTATAAAATATGATTTGTATATTGAATATGATTTTTATTATGAAATTACGGTTTATAATGTATGACGAAATTTTGCAGAAATTATTTAGATTATGGTTAAAGTATGGTTATAGAGTATGATGATTAGAATTAGATGGTATTTTGTTTTTTAAATTACATATTCCACACGGACCAAAAAAGGAAAAGCACCAGAGAAAGGGTCCAGGCTGCTGGACCAGACGATCCGCATTGCTTAACTCATGCGAGCCATGCCCTCTTGCCGGATTACCAAATGCCCCCTATAATAGGTTAGGAATAGGGGTGGCAATTTGGATAATCGGTCGGATAATTCGGTTTCAGATTATTCGGATGTGAACAGTATCAGATACAAACGGATAATCGGGTGCATTCGGGTCAGGTCAGATCGGGTCGGATATTCAAATTGTCGGATATCTCGGGTTAGCGGGTTATAATCGGTTAATTTAATTCGGGTTTCGGTTGAGTCGGTTTCGGGTTGAGTCGGTTTTTTTAGTTTTCGATTGAATCAGATTTCGGTTGAATCGGTTTCGGTTGATTCAGTTTTTATTAAAACAATTTTTGATTGAATTGGGTCTCAATAGAATTGTGTGTGTAGAAGTAAGTTTTGATAGTTTGAATAGTGAATCAATCTAATTTTGATTTAACTATATTTTAAATAATGTATTTTTTTTTTCTATATTTCAAGTGTACAATATAAGCATATATCAATATAAATATATTAATATCTATGAGATCTTATACATTCTCATGATCATATTCATATACCAATAAATAAGATCTTATATTTGTCAACCAAATATATCTTTAGTAATGAATGATAATATTAAATTATTAATATCTGTCAAATTATGATCAATAGTTTAAAAATGACATAAGATTGCTTGGATACGATATGGTTTTGTACTTTATATCTTAGATTGGTGTTTTAATTTTTATCTGATATAAACTATTGTTTGGAAGTCGGATATGTGGTTTTATCCTTTATATAATCAAATGATCTTAAAGTGTCATACGTTATTTGTGTATCTATCTCATTTTTATCCTTATTAATTATTGTGTCATCCATTCACATAAAAGAGTCATGACGTAAAAATAATTTAATGGAAGAAAATTATCCATAGTGTATATATGTTTTAAATTATGTTCGGATTGTTTTTGTTATCATATATAACTATCAGGTAGAATCGGGTTCGGGTCTTTCGAATGTCGTGTATAATCGGGTTCGGATTGTTTCGGGTTTCAGATATAACTCGGATCGGGTATTTTCGGGTCGGGTTATTTAGGTTTCGGTTTAAAACCGGATTGAGATTTTCGGATGTAATCGGGTTTGGATCATTCTTAAACGGGTTGTTTATACCTCCGGGTTAAATTTGGTCGGATTGAGTTTGGATTTTATTTGATTTTTTTTTTTTAAGTCTCCATCGGTTCTCAAAACGAATAATTCGGTCGGTCAATTCGAATTGAGTCAGAATTGCCACCCCTAGTTAGGAACACGGAAGTACTTCGGGATTTAAAGGAAAAACATGAGACCCGATTAATGGGCTTTGCGCCTTCACGGATTGCGTTACCAGAAGCCCAAAAGGATTTTATCCAATTAAACCCACCCGTTCAATATGGGCTGAATTCTGACCCGCCTTCAATTCTACTCGAAGCTTTCCTGGAAAATCTGCTTCGCTCTACTGTTCCATTTCCAATTTTGAAGAAGTCTCAAAACTTTGGGAAATTACTTAGGTCGATGTTCATTTCTTCTCATGAATCTCAGCTCCTGTTGATTTGTATTCGGTTTTCCCTTCCTTTTCACTACTTGTAGGAGGATTAACTATCGGATATGGCGACCAGAAATCGAACAAGTGTTTTTAGAAAGCACAGAGATGCAATCAAAGCTGTTCGCACGCCGGATCCGTCGTCGATTGATGGCGGCGGAGGGCCGGTGATAGAGATGACTTCGCTGCTGAATTCTAATCGGTCTTACACTCCTCTGAGCACCGAGGATCCTTCCACTTCCAGGTGAAGATTTTTGTCTCTACCTTCCTACATTTTGTGCTTAATTCAGTTGGAATTGCCTAGGAGAATTAAGAGTAGAGGACCTATTGATCGAAATTAAGTGAATTGGTGCACGGATCGATGTTTATGTTCTCTGATGGCTATTAATTTTTCTTCTCTTGATGAATTGGTTGTCCATATCTTTTCTTGATCGAAATTAAGTGAACTGCCAAATCTTATCAACGAATTCCTGTAATGCGAGATCTGTGCTATGTTTTGTTAAAACTCCTAGAGAGGATTTTGTTGGGAGATGGTTTTTTGAGCAGTTCAGGGATCTTAGGGTTCTAGTTAAGCTTGATGTTTCATCCTCATTTATGCATTAGGATAAGGCAGGAAATCGAATCAATGGTGTGAATCTGTTGTTTGGGTAAGAAGTGTAGGTTGCAATTGGTGATATGCTACTGTTGGGACTTATTTATATAGATTTCAAATTTTGGTGTCTGTACAAGAAGCAAGCAGTGGTGGAGGTGGACTAATGGTACTATATAAAGCTAACTGTGTAAGCAGAAGGTTTTACTGTTCCTAGGTGTCATGTTGATGCTCTAATTTGATGCGCAAGCAGGCTACTTAGTTGCCTTAGTCTTCAGTTTTATCCATCTTTTCTCTGACTGGTGTGGTTGTAGTCAGTTTTTTGCAGTACTTAGGGTGTATTTGGCTTAATTAGTTCCATCAGGTCGGAACTAGGAATCAGCTTGAGCATGCATCAGGCGCCTCATTTCTGATAGTTGGTGTTTGTTATGCCTTTGGAATTAGTCATTCTTCATTCATAATTTTTGGAAATTTCTGTGATGAGAAATCACGAGAGCATTGAACAGATATGATTAGGCTTTCATCAACAATAGCATTGCAAAGATTAAGCGATCAATTTGTCAACATCCTTTAGATAGTGGGCAACTATAATAAACCATGAAAGAGGGAAACGGGAAAAGAAGCTCAGACAATGTAAGGGGGAAAAATCATCATAATCAGTCCGAACACAAAACTTTTGACCTAAAGAATTCATTGATGATCACCATATTCCAAACACTGATTATCTAAAACAGAAGACACTTACAGTACCCAAGCTCATTGACCATACACATTCTAGATTTATTTCACAAGACCACCCGGCTAGTAAAAAACTTCACTCCAATGGTTCTAGATGTAACCTGCCACTACAACGCAGGACCAAATTTGAGCATAAAAACTTCAATTTTGGCCTTACAATTGATCGGAAACCCTTCAGTTGTTCTGAAGTTTTCTCCCAAGAGGTTAAGCTGCCACCCAGCCTTCGTAAGGAGAGCTGGGTGAGAGACCAGGGACCAATTGCAGCCATCTTCACCTCGGGCAAATAGAGAAGAGAGATCGACCATCTGTGGTAGGAGAGCTAGGAATTGAGAGCGAAGAGGGAGGTGATCTAGGTCATGGTATGGGCCATATTCGAGAAAAGGACCAGGCATGAACTTCAGTTGTGAATCCAGGAATTAGCCATCCTAAGGTATCCAATTGATACCCCTACCTACGAAAACCTAACCTCTATTATGGGGCTTGTTCCTTCCCAACCCAACACTTGATACCGATCCCCTATGCTGAACATGCCATTGAAAGAGAAACATATGTGAACTATAGGCCCCTGAATTTTAAGTGTGGTCTCAGGGGAAAGCCTAAATGTTACTGTTTTATAGAATGTTGATCTTATGTGGTCCTAATGATCTGAGCTGAATGTTTAAAATATTGAAGGTATTAAGACTTGCAGGTTATTAGTTTGACTAGAACCCTAGTTCTCTTGTATATCTTCGTGATGCCATTATATTTTGATTCGGTGTTAGTTTTATTTCAATATTTATAACCCTTTCAATTTACAAGTACTTGAGATATGGTGGTATTCTTGATTTAAGCAATAGGAAATGAAATTGGTATGAGATTACTTGCTGAATAGTGGCTCTTCCCATCTTGTTTAATGTATTCAAATTACTAAGTAGTATGGCATCTGAAGATGTTTTGTTCTAAATAGCAAGCCCCTTGTTTCCCTTCTTGCAGTAGAGATGTTTGGACATTGGGTCTTCCTCCAGCTTGGGTTGATGTTTCTGAAGAAATAACTGCAAATATACAGCAGGCACGAATGAAAATGAATGATTTAGCCAGGGCTCATGGAAAGGCTCTAATGCCCTCATTTGGAGATGGGAGAGATGATCAACATCTAATAGAAACTCTAACCCATCAAATCACGGATCTGTTGAGGAGATCAGAGAAAAGGTTGAAGGAGCTTTCAACAAGGGAGCCTTCAGAGGACTCCAATATTAGGATAAATGTGCAGGTAAGCATTTGATGGTTACACATTTGTGTTTTTTTCTCCTGTTGTGTTAATCATGAGAATGTTTTGTTACAAAAGCTCTGTTGGCTCATGGCTTATTGTTAGGATTTTTTTGGTAGTGCAATGATATAACTGTTATTGTGACAGCGGTCCCTTGCTACAGATCTGCAGAACTTGTCAACTGAATTCCGGAGGAAACAATCTACCTATTTGAAACGACTTAAACAACAACAAGAGGTACCTCCTCTTGATAATTCTCAGAGTGAATTGCATTTTAACTGTTAGTTTCTTGTATAATATGATGCTTAAGTGACATGAAATTTTAAACCAGTGAATAACGTGTAGCCATGCAACTGATTAGTTATTGTCTGGTACATTTTTGTATTGGCCTTTTTGAACAAGTCATTGTTATGGGCACATGCAATAGGTAATCAATGGTGGAAGAAACTCCATCTGTTCTTTAGTATTTAGTGTTTTGGATGATATCAACTTGGAGTTTTGTGTAAATGATGAATCTATTTCAGTAGTTTGTTACTTGAAGCGTTCTTGATTGATGAAGGTCGAATGATGATGTTGTTTAGAAGTAAAGTATATATTTTCCAGATAAATTTGTAAATTTGTAAACTGAATGATTATCTACTTAATAGGAACAATACACTTGTCCATACTTGAATTTGACTTAGAAGTTCTAAGTGTTTATGATCAGCCATGATTTTCCCCATTTCTTCTGTTTCCTTTTGTGAGCAATTTCCTGTTATCATTTGCTGTCGTTCAGGGACAAGATGGGGTTGACTTGGAAATGAGTATGAATGGAACCAGCTCAAGTTGGGAAGATGAATTCAGTGATGTGGTATGGATTACTCTTCTTCCTTGTGTTTTTTCTTTATTGCTTAGGGTATGGTCTATGCAAATGTCAGTAAGCTGTATTAGTTCCCTAATATTATGTACTTTTTATTCCAATGTATGATGTATAAGGGTCTGATTGACATGACATCCTATGACACTTTTAGCAAATAAGGCCTAATGAGGAGCTGATCTGACCAAAGTTTGCTTAGATGACATTAAAAATATCATGCCAAACAGACCCAAGTCCAGATGTGGTAGATTATAAGCTATCATGCATATTGTATGGCTATCTGGAAGTTTTTTGATGTTTCAATTGTGCATGAACAGCGTGTAAACTTTCATTGCTCTTTGTGGCCAGGATTTTACCAAGAGCCAGCTGAAACATGAGAAGGGTGAACATATTAATGCACAGAGGGAGAAGGAAATTCAACAGGTAAGTGGCAACTCGACTAGGGTCCACTCCTCTAAAATCCCCTAACTCTCTTGCTTACATAAAACAAGTCCCCAATTGCAGGTTGCCCAGTCTGTACACGAGCTTGCCCAGATCATGAAGGATCTCTCAGTTCTTGTTATAGACCAGGTTCTTTTTTCCCACTTTGCATTCACTGAATAATAACAGTAATCCACCGTTCAACCCTTTTGGCAATGATTGACTGAAGTTGTTTACTACAATCTCTGCAGGGTACGATTGTTGATAGAATAGACCACAACATCCAGAATGTTGCAACGTCGGTTGAGCAAGGGTTCAAAGAGCTTGAGAAGGTTCTCTCTCTCTCTCTCTCTCTCTCTCTCTCTCTCTCTCTCTCTCTCTCTCTCTCTCTCTCTCTCTCCCTCCATCCCTCCAAATTTTATAATTGTCAACTGAAATTAAGTATCATCTTTCCAATTGCAGGCAGAGAGAACGCAGAGGAAAGGGGGAATGGTAAAGTGTGCAACAATTCTGGTCATTATGTGCATGGTTATGCTAATGCTTTTGGTCATTAAGGAGATATTCTTCTGATCTGCTTTTGAGCCTTCAACTTCTCACTGGTTTTGTTCATGGAGGATTTGGCACTTGATGTTACATTGGTAATATACATATTACTTCTACTGTACTAAAGTAGGAGTCATTGCATCATCTTGATAGCTTGTAAACTATATGACACATCCTGATTTTTTGAGACATAACAAAGATTACCCTCTAAAATCTCTCATTTCATGGTTGAAAAAATAATGTGTTTTCAGCTCTGATAGCTTAACTTCCTTTGTTTTACAAAGATGTCCTCTTAAATTATAAGCTTTAGTTCGCAACATTTATCCTCCTGTATCTAGTTGCTGCTTTAATCAACCATCTTATCCCATTTGAGTTCTAGTTTCAACGAGTCACTACTCACTTGTAATAAAATGCTTATAGAAATCAATGCATATACACTAGTCTTTTCTGATAAATAATTTCCTTAAAGATTGATCATTTAATTAGTGTTTTGCATTCAAAGTGAAAGTCGTTCATTCAAAAAAAAAAAAAAGTGTTCATATCAAATCATTCAAAATGAAAGTCGCTATTTTCTTACTTGTAAACTTGTCTTAAGTGTGAAAAAATGGATAAAGTAATTTCTTGTGACAATTAAATGCCTCTCCAATTTGATTTAATGGCCTAAACTTGCATAAACTTGAGTAATTGACTTTGCACTGCTCGGGAATTTGCAAATAGTGAAGCTAAAAAAAATAAATTAAAAACATCAGTAAAAATTATCTTCGTATCAAGATTAGATACTCATTTTCCCAAATCACTTTTCTAAAAAGTTTCAAAACTGTATATTGTACTCCCTCCGTTTCACAATAAGTGTCGTTTTAGCTCTTAACACAGTTTTTAAGAAAAGCAATCATTTACTTTAAAACTAACAACTTTTTCTTAATCTTATCACTCATTACATTTTTTTGGCCAATGCATGAACAACTTTAGTCAACAAATGCACATTCCAATAAAAATTATCATCATTCACCCCTATTAAATCACTTTGAAAACCTAAAACGACACATATTATGAAACAAATTTTAAGTGCTAAAACGACACTTATTATGAAACGGAGGGAGTATATGTTACTCCTGACAAATGCTCAAATAAATAAATGAAAAAAGCTCAATCTTTCAAAATAGCAATACTACCATCATTTCCCCACTCAACTTCAGATGAAAGGAAAAAATCATTTCACTACTAGATTGTAGATATCATTGTGATTCAACATGGACCAAATCTTAGCATGCTCACTTTTATCAGAACAGATGTCTCGTAGATTTTGCTACTTGCATAATGACTGTATTAATTTACTGCCCAAAGAGAAAGCATAGTAATTTTTTAAATTTGACGGATATCAGAATTCTTACAGAGAGCAGAAAAATTAGGCACAGATCACCTTTAGGCCCACAACAGCAAATCTCACCCTTACATTACAAGTTGTCTTTTGACCCCCATCTCAACTCTCGTGTTGACTTTCACGTTTAAAATGGTCAGTGGGGGGACCACCTCACCGAAAGCAACAAGAACAACGGCTATGTTACCGTTGGCTTTTGTTAGCCTAGGCCAGAAGGACTTGTAAGAGTAAATAACCCTATTCAAATTTCAAATCCGACCGTTGCCCCCTTCTCTCTTCACCTTCAATCCCCAAACAAACCAGCTTAAAACAACCCGTCTCCATTCTCTCTTCTTCTTCACTCTCTCTTTCCATCAATTGCACATGTAATTCCCTTTCTGGGTTTTCAATTTTCCAGCCTCCAGATCTCTCAATCCCTAAAACCAGAAATAGACACAACCCACCGGAAAAAATGGTGGTAAAGCGGACCTCCTCGCCGGAGTCGTCTCCGGTGAAGATAACGGTCACCTCCTCGGGGTCGAAGACCACAGGAGCTAGAAGCATAGGCCTAACGAGCCCAATCCCACGCGCCTCCATCTCAAACTCCCCTCGCCGGACAAGGAGGAGCTCCATCTCCGGCGCCGGCGACCGCTACTCCGGAGAAGAAATCAGCTCGGAGTACGTCTCCTACACCGTCCAGATCCCGGCCACCCCAGACCACCAGCCCATCTCCATGTCCACCTCCCAGACCAGCCTCCCTGAGGAGACCAGGCCCAATTCGGCCTCCAACTTCATCTCGGCCACTCTCTTCACCGGCGGCTTCAACTCGGTCACTCGGGGCCACGTCGTCGACTCCTCGAACGTCGAGAGGGTGGATCAGTCCGTGGGGAAGCTCGGGAAGAACGTCTGTGGGATGAAGGGCTGTGATGAGAAGGCAACCCAGGTTGGGAATTGTGACTGTGGGTTCAAGATTTGCAGGGACTGCTACTTGGACTGCCTCTCGAGTGGCGGCGGCCGCTGCCCGGGCTGCAAGGAGCCTTATACCGCGGCCGCCGGAGGGAGCGAAGGGGAGGAGGAGGATGAGGAGGATGAAATCAGGGGGGAGGCTGAGGATCTGGCTTATCCTCTGCCTACAAGGGAGGAGATTAGGATGGACAAAAGGCTTTCGCTTGTTAAGTCTTTGAAGCAGCCTTCTGATTTTGATCACAACAGGTGGCTTTTCGAGACCAAGGGGACTTATGGCTATGGGAACGCGGTTTGGCCCAAGGAAGGTTATGGGTTTGGAGGGGGGAATGGTGGTTATGAGCACCCTCCTGATTTTGGTGAGAGGAGTAGAAGGCCTTTGACCAGGAAGGTTTCTGTTTCTGCTGCTCTTATTAGTCCTTATAGGTATGTCTTCTCTTTCTTCCTATGCTTATTTGTTGATTCCCTTCTTATATTACTATGTTTAGAGGAAGCTTAGCTTTGCCTAATTGAGCTTCTATTGCTAATTACATACATGAAGCTGAGATAGCTTCTTGGCGCAGATATAGCTATATAAGTCGCTGAAATGCTTTAATATTTGAGTTGTTCACATGAAAAATTTACACCTTTTCCTACTACAGATCTGCTAATATGCTATTGCTGTTCAAATTCCCATGTGTTTATGATAGATATTATGTTCCTGTAGATGCTTACTTGTACCTCTTATTGCTGGGTGTTAAACTGCAAATACATGTACACTTGTAATTAGTAGTCCAATTTGGAGAACCTTCTGCTAGATATGTTTGTACATCCTTGAGAACATTTAAGGAAAAAATAAATGATGGAATCAGCAGCAACTTAAAGCTATGAGTGTGTACCTGACTGGAATGCATACAGCAATTAGGAATGTGTCGATATGTAGAATCTATATTTAAAAGCTATCAAAAGGTTTCTATGATAGTATCTTAGATTGTTATGTCATTGGAATGTAGATGCATTGTAGCTTGTTATTTATGAACCTATTACTTGTTTCATCAATCCTGTATACAGAGAGAAGTGAAGAAACATAATAGTAATTAAAGTTTTGAATAAATCAATTGTATAGTTTTTGAAATTGTCAGTCCAATTATCTAATTTGGATCCACACTATCCTCAGATTGCTGATGATGATACGTCTGGTGGCTCTGGGAATGTTCTTGACATGGAGAATTAGGCATCCAAACCACGAAGCCATGTGGTTATGGGGCATGTCAATCACCTGTGAGATATGGTTTGCCTTCTCCTGGATTCTTGATCAGCTTCCCAAAGTATGTCCAGTCAACAGAGTTGTTGATCTTGATGTGCTCAAGGAACGCTACGAGTCCCCCAATCTTCGCAACCCCAAAGGCCGGTCTGACCTCCCTGGAATCGACGTCTTCGTCTCCACAGCTGACCCAGAGAAAGAGCCTCCACTTGTCACAGCCAACACCATCCTCTCAATCCTAGCTGTGAGTTATCCAGTGGAGAAGCTTGCTTGCTACTTGTCTGATGATGGCGGTGCACTTCTTACGTTTGAAGCACTAGCTGAAACTGCAAGCTTTGCAAGAACTTGGGTTCCCTTCTGTAGGAAACATGGAATAGAACCCAGAAGCCCAGAGGGGTATTTCGGCCAGAAGAAGGATTTTCTGAAGAACAAAGTTAGATTGGACTTTGTTAGAGAAAGGAGGAGGGTTAAGAGGGAGTATGATGAGTTTAAGGTGCGTATTAACTCCTTACCGGAATCGATCAGGAGAAGATCAGATGCCTTTAATGCCCATGAAGAACTCAAGACAAAGAAGAAACAGATGGAAACTGGTGGTAATATGGCTGAACATATTAAGGTGCCAAAAGCAATTTGGATGTCTGATGGATCTCATTGGCCCGGAACTTGGCCATCTGCTGAGACTGATCACTCTAGAGGAGATCATGCTGGCATTATACAGGTAGGATTTTTAACATTTCATTTGAGTGTCAACATTGTTAAGTTTATGCAATGCTAATTTTTAACAATTCTTTTGAAAATTTTTGGCACTAAAGTTGCACATCTTTTGTTGAAATTTAGGCAATGCTGGCTCCACCAAACTCAGAACCGGTCTATGGATCAGAAGCAGATGCGGATAACTTGATTGACACAACAGAAGTTGACATAAGGTTGCCATTGCTGGTTTATGTGTCCAGGGAGAAAAGGCCTGGCTATGATCATAACAAGAAAGCGGGAGCAATGAATGCACTTGTGAGAACTAGTGCAATCATGTCAAACGGGCCGTTCATTCTAAACCTTGACTGTGATCACTACATCTACAACTCACTGGCCATAAGAGAAGGAATGTGTTTCATGCTGGATAGAGGAGGTGACAGAATCAGCTATGTTCAGTTTCCACAGAGGTTTGAAGGAATTGATCCTAGTGACCGTTATGCAAACCACAACACCGTCTTCTTTGATGTGTCCATGAGAGCCCTTGATGGTTTACAAGGTCCAATGTACGTAGGAACAGGCTGCATATTCAGGAGGCTTGCTTTATATGGATTTAGCCCTCCAAGAGCAACCGAACACCACGGCTGGTTTGGCACGAGAAAGTTAAAGCTTCTTCTACGAAGACCCAAGAATAGAAAGAGAGAATTGGAAGAAGAAGTGGCTGTTCCAATCAATGCACATCTTCAAGAGGCATATGATGATGACGACTTAGACATCGAATCATTGCTTCTTCCAAAAAGGTTTGGGAGCTCCACTTCTTTGACTGCTTCCATTCCAGTTGCTGAGTACCAAGGAAGGCTGCTTCAAGATTTACAAGGCAAAGGCCATCAAGGAAGACCAGCTGGTTCGTTGGCCGTGCCACGTGAGCCATTGGATGCTGCAACCGTTGCTGAGGCAATCAGTGTGATTTCCTGCTTCTATGAGGATAAGACCGAATGGGGCAAACGGGTTGGCTGGATTTACGGGTCTGTGACAGAGGACGTTGTCACAGGCTACAGAATGCACAACAGAGGATGGAGATCAATATACTGTGTGACTAAAAGAGATGCATTCAGAGGAACAGCTCCAATCAATCTAACTGACAGGCTTCATCAGGTCTTGAGGTGGGCAACCGGTTCTGTTGAGATATTTTTCTCCAAGAACAATGCCTTGTTTGCCAGCAGGAGAATGAAGTTCTTGCAAAGGGTGGCCTATTTCAATGTGGGCATGTATCCTTTCACCTCAATGTTCCTGATTGTCTACTGCTTTCTACCGGCCATCTCGCTCTTCACAGGGCAGTTCATAGTGCAGTCCCTGGATGTCACATTCCTGATGCTTCTGCTTCTCATCACACTGACACTGTGCATGCTGGCATTGCTAGAGATCAAGTGGTCAGGAATCACCCTCCATGATTGGTGGAGGAACGAGCAGTTTTGGTTGATCGGCGGAACAAGCGCGCATCCAGCTGCAGTTTTACAAGGCTTGCTGAAAGTGATTGCTGGAGTTGACATCTCATTCACACTGACCTCAAAATCATCGGCTCCTGAAGACTCGGAAGACGACTTTGCTGATCTCTATGTGGTGAAATGGAGCTTCTTGATGGTTCCTCCGATTACAATCATGATGGTGAACATGATTGCCATCTCTGTGGGATCTGCTAGGACACTTTACAGCCACTTTCCTCAGTGGAGCAAGCTTCTGGGTGGAGTGTTCTTCAGCTTCTGGGTCTTGTGTCATCTGTACCCGTTTGCGAAAGGGCTGTTGGGAAGGAGAGGCAGAGTGCCGACCATAGTGTATGTCTGGTCTGGGCTTCTCTCCATTATTATATCTCTGCTTTGGGTTTACATAAGCCCTCCAGATGGAGGTCAGAGGCTAACCAGATTTGAGTTCCCTTGATTGATTATCAGTAGTATTCTGCTCATGCTATGGATCATATGAAGTTCTCTCTCAACTTCATGTTATGGGTCATATAGTTTTTAAGAAGTTGTAACAAGTAGTAGTGTATTGTATTTGTCTAAAGTTTTTAGTTGTTGACTGGGTTTCTGATGGAAATGTCCAGTATATTTGCAAGTGAATCTGATTGATCAATGATCACCATTCAGGAAATGTCTTCTGTGTTCATTTTTTTTTCCTCCTTATTCTTGCATTCAACTGATCACACTTGACATAAGTATAACTGCTGAATGCTTTCACTAGAAATAGGATTGTCATTCCTGCAACTCAGAAAGATCACATCTTATATGAGTTAAAATGTTTGAGCCACACAGATTATGTAAACATACATGACAACATGACATATACAACAAATGTACATTTCATCTGTAAAATCATACAACCTGACCCACTTACATATCTCCGGAAAATTATCATGTTCATTAATGTAAAGCTTATAATAGCTTTCATGCTAAACCAAAATTAATTGCATTCAATCATATTTTAAGCATTCTTGCACATTGTTTTGAAATTATGATTTGACCCTCGAAGAAGGGGATTTATCAAATATTGGTGCAGGAATTGAATGAACACAAAAAGAAAGTACACATTTCACAACATCATTGAAAGTTCGAAATATTGGCACTCGCCCACCACATATATGATAACAAATAGATCCAAAAACTAAATTTAATATGGGTGTTGTAGTCCCCTCATGTAGACCCATCTGAAGAATATAATTAGCTTTTGCCTAGTTCGCTCAAAAAAAAAAAAAAAAAAGGTTTGTCTAATATAGTGACTAAACACCCTATTAGCATATGCAAAAAGCCTAACTATGCCCCCATTTGATTGCCTAGACAGATAGAAGTTGAACTTTTGGTTTGCATTTGTGTTAAAGAGGAATCTACATTTTTTTGTAGGAGGAACGTTTAGACATGACATCTATATCTATATATAACATTAAAAAGTTGTGTAGCATTTGTTACACATATTAAATTCATGCACGTAATTTTATATTTTTTTGTTTGTTTTTCATTTAAAATCATAATTACCCTCTTAGCACAATGATTAGAATAAGTGATATGGGGACGCTTAGGTACAATACGCAACATGCGGATTAAGGGGAGACGTTGGATTAGAGGTAATCAAGAGTGATTAAGAGTCCGTTTGGCTGGCACTTTTTTAAAGACTTATAAGCACGATTTTGCTTATAAGCACAGAATAAGCAATTGCTTGATGCCAAACGCGTTTTTTTTTTTTAAAGTGTTTATAAGCAAACTTTTGATTATAAGCAACGAAAATGAAAAGCACCTCTCCCCATGCTTATCGAAATAAGCACAGATTATCAGCAATGCTTTTATTTCTTTTACCCATCCCTACCCCTGACATTCACGATAGAACACCGACCCTCCCTCTCGAGCAGCGCCCATCACTGGCTTCTCTCCGGCGTCTTCTCGAGCTTCTCCGGCGGAAATCCGGCCGTCTTCCGGCCCCTCCTCTGAATTTTTTGAATCTCGGGTTCTGGTTTTCGAAAATTTTGACCCTTCCTCTGAATTTGAAGGTTTTCTATATCTGTTGTGCTGTTCTGATACTCTTCCGTCACTGTTATGGATGTGAAGATTGATTTCTGGTTTTTGCCGATTTTGAGCTCAATTGTCTGGCTTAGAGTAATTTTTGTTCCATTAGGAAACGTTCTCAATTCTTTCATTATACCTCCATTTTCTTGACTTCAATTATCCAATCCACCCACTTTCATCTTCTTAAACCAACCTCTCCATCTCTGATTCCTGATAAGGTTCTTCAACCTATTGATCTGATTTCTCTGTTTTTTACCCCATCTTTCAGATTCAAACAGCTTGGCTTTTTGCGATCATCAAAAAAAAAAAAAAAACAGCTTGGCTTTCGGGTCAATTTTGGACCCCTGAACTCTGATCTGGGTATGCCATGCATTTCTCAATAGCAAGCATTCCGACTGACGGCGAGGGCTTACCGGAGCAATGGACAATGGCAATGAGGCGACGAGACGCTTGTGAAGCAGCGACGAGATGATTAAGCAGTGACGGCAATGATTCGCCGCCGAGCAGGAAAAGACAGAGAGGGACGACGGGACGGCGAGAAGCTTACCGGAGCAAGGCGCCGGAGACGAGGGACGACGACTCGATACCACCGATCTGGAGCTTGGACGGGACGACGGCTTCGAGTATGCGATAGGGTTCCAATTCTCCCCTCCCCAATCTGATTTGTTTTTGTTTTTTAGTTTAATTAGGGGCATAATGGTAATTGTATTAATCTTACATACAAAATAAGCAAACCGTCTTACCAAACACCCCATTGTTTATCTAAAAAATAAGTTTTCAATTTCAACAAAAATATCAGCAATTAATATCAGCATCAGCAATCGGTCAGCATCAGCAATCGATCAGCATCAGCATAAGCAATGGTTTGCCAAACGGACTCTAAGTATGCAACATGATAAGAAAAAGGGGAAAAGACGCTAATATACCTAATTGAACTGTTTATTCCAACAATATACCCCTCTAATAGTAATTGGCCAAAAATAACTCCTCACATAAAAGTGGACAAAAACACCCTCATCACCTACAACTCAATTTACGTACAATTTTCTTCAACCATTTACATACAATTTCTCATCCCAACACCATCTACGTATAATCCATCACCACCATCGGACTACCATTGCACCGCCATAGACCTCACAGAAAGGTTTGTCTAATACAGTGACTAAACACCCTATTAGTAGATGCAAAAAGGCTAACTATGCCCCTGTTTGATTGCCTAGACATATAAAAGTTGAACATTTTGGTTTCCATTTGTGTTAAGGAGGAATCTACATTTTTGTTAGGAAGAACGTTTAAACATGACATATTTAAAGATCTAGTAAATCCCTTACTTGTGGTGAAATGGAGGCCTTAACCCCAACCATTAGATGAGGTGTTATACGTTCCAGATTAAGCTAAAAAAAGAAGGTTCTAGATTTAATGATATTTGGGTGTATGTAGTCTGATATGGTGAATTACACCGAATCTTTTCCCTTAAAGTTGACTCTCTCTCCAAATCAAATTTATCCATATAAAAGATATTCAAAATCAAATATTTTCCCCCTGTACCATTCATCTTCCCATTTTTAATATTCTAATCTCACATATTGCTACTCCATCGTCCGAATACCCCATTCTCACTTTTGCACAACAAAAAAACCAGGGGGTCGAGACTAATCGTTGCAATCCATCACTCCGTCGAAGGCGATAGCAGCTCTGTCGAACCCATGTCCCGTACTTCTCCAAATAGAGGCAAAGAGTCGCCACCTCCAAGTTATTCGATTATGACTTGAAATTAGGGGTTTTCGCTCGATTCGCCACATGCAATGTGTATTTTTTGGATTGAAATTACTTCTTTGACCAAATCGAGGGTTGTCTTGGTTTTGATTTTCGGGGATTTTACTATGAATTCTCCAAAGAACAAGCAAAATTCAAAGAGAAAGCTAGTTAAAGGTATGTCTTGCGATTTTTTTTCTTGTTTTGAGTTTCTTTTCGATTGGATACTGTTTTTGATTTTAGTAATATTCTTTGCGATGATGAATGAGTGATTCCATGTGGGGAAGTTATTCGTTGAATTTCCACGAGTATCACATTGAAGTTATTAGGTTTGTTCGTGAATATACGAAATCATTTAGTGGATTGATGCAATGTGTTGAATTTGTACATATGCGATCTGAATTTGAACTCGTATATCATGAATTTGTATATATGCGATCTGAATTTGAACTCGTACATCATGAATTAGTACATGATTTTCATGTTGAATTGGTGTGTGAATGGTATGTTGGTTAAATTTGTATGTTTGCGATTTTTTTTCTTGTTTTGAGTATTTTTTCGATTGGATAATGTTTTTAACTTTAGAATTGTTCTTTGTAATGATGAATGAGTGATTGAATTAATCGGTCTATATGGGAAAACTATTCGTTGAATTTGCTTGAGTATCACATTGAAGTTATTAGGATTGTTCCTGACTATACGAAACCAATTAGTGGATTGATGCAATGTGTTGAATTTGTATATATGCATGCAATCTGAATTTGAACTCGTATATCATGAATTTGTATATGTGCGATCTGGATTTGAACTCGTATATCATGAATTAGTACATGATTTTCATGTTGAATTGGTGTGTGAATGGTATGTTTGCTGATATGCAGTTTTGATACATGATTAAAAAGAGGCTGATTGCTAACTCACTTGCATCTTCACAATTCATGTCTAAGAGTAGGAGCTAAACCAGATCAGTCGATGGGTCATTGCGAATGACCATGACATGGACCACAGTGGGAAGGACAACGTCGCGAAAAAGACCAAAGCAGATCTGCCGATGAGTTCATACGCTTTCAATCTCATATGTTCATGTTTGAATATGGATAAAATTTCTTTGAATATATGATACTCGGTTGTGACACTCGGTTGAATATGATATGCATGTATTGGAATTTAATGATGTGTTTCATGAATATTGCAAATGAATAGTTGAATTAATAGGTTGATTTATTACGTTCTTAAAAAAAATTGGGCATACTAGTACAATTTTTCAATTGAATATGCTATGATACCTTTTGAATTTTATATGTTCATATTCGAATATAGATAGCACATAATATCCTGAACATTGTTTGTAAGGCCGAGAATTTTAAAGTACCTGTCATATTTGAACTTTTTGGTATAACTAAATTTTTTAACTAGTACGAACCTATAATCCAAAATTTCAGTCCAAATTCCTTACATCATAGTACAAATGTTCGATTTTTATTTATGTATATGTGAACAAGCTTTTTAATTTTCTGAATATGTTCAATCTCATAATAACTTGTTCTAAACATTCAAGAACCACAATTGAATTGAAAGAGTAACATGAAAAAAAATCAAAAATATATTGAATGTGTTGAGATGAATAGAGCATTGGTTGAATATAAGAGTCCAAACATAGAAGTAACTACAGAATTTCCCAACAACTCGATCAAATACCAATGATTTATGATGGAGATATTTTTTTTTACGTGTTGGAGGGATGGAATCAATGGACTAAAATTCAAGATAAATTTTCCGTGATTGAATTCCAATAGGTTAACACGTGTTTTTTTTCAACGGTACTTTTTTTGGAAATAAATCCCATCTTTGTAGGAATTTCCAATTATGTGGATATAGGTATATAAATTACATATATTCAGCCTATAAGATTACCATACTCCATCAATTTGAACCATTGATATATACTAATCCAACGGTCTATAATAGGGCTTCCGTTTCATTATAGCAACTGTTTTACATGAGCCTCCCTCTCTATATCTATATATAACATTAAAAAGTTGTGTAGCATTTGTTGCACATATTAAATTCATGGACGTAATTGTATATTTTTGTGTTTGTTTTTCATTTAAAATCAAAATTACCCTCTTAGCACAATGATTAGAATAAGTGATATATGTAATAGGAGGTTTAGAGTTCGAGTCTTATGAGATCAACCTTTCCATTTTATCAAATTTGTCAAATCATTTATATAGTAATATTATTTAATCTTTTTTAAGAACTAACCTAAAAATATATTTCTAATATATCTATCTAGATATGTATACATATATATTTATGCAGGGGACGCTTAGGTGAGATAGGTATTAAGGTGCAACGTGAGACATAATAGAGGGTGTTAGATCGAACCAAATCAACGGTAGATAAGGAGGGTGCATAATAAGATGAAATTTGTGGGGGGGGGGGGGTATTATTAGATCGTGGCTTCTTAATTGAAATTTCCTTAATTATAGGGATTTCAATATCTACTAGTCAATGTTCGAATAACTTTCTATGATGATTTGAATAATAGTATTGTTGAACATGTTTTACAAATTACTTTATTGAGGTCGAATAAATACTTGTTTTAAAGTGAAAATCGATTCGTTATAAGTTGAATAATTAGATGGATACAACAAAAATAAGAATCTTATATGAACCCTGAATATGTAAATGTAATACATTGAATAAGATAAACATAATGATTCTTACATCTCGAAAAAGTTCTACAATGGATTTGAATAAGTACATCATTTTTTTGGAATGTACACTACTATGAAAAAGAAACATTGTCAATGTCTTCAAACTTCATCCATATGTACTTCGTCGCAATTCTTGAAGAACTACATAACAAAACACACGTAAATGAATAACAATTTATGCACGATAAGACACCCCTTGTAAATAGTTGAAAAAGCTCGTGTAAATGGTTGAAAAAGATTCAAAGCAAGAAACCATTATATTCTTGAAACTAATATGTGAAAATTTTGTCTTATATTCATTGAAAAACCCATTAGACACATATGAAACAGTAATGAAAAATCACTTTTTTATCTTGTAATGAATAAGTTCGTGTAAATATTTGAAAAGGTTTCAAAGTGATAACTCATTACATATTTGTAACTGATATGTGAAAAAAAAATGTCTTATAATCATTGAAAAACACTATTATACAACATGAAAAATACAGAAAATTTATATCTGTTATTTAACAAATTGTTATCAAAATGTAGAAAAATATACTAGACATACATGAAACATGAATGATAAAACACTCTTTTCATCTTGTAATGAATTAGTTCATGTAAATATTTGAAAAAGATTCAAAGAGAGAAACGATTGCATATTTGAAACTATTATGTGAAAAACTTGTCTTATAATCATTGAAATTCATTACATATTTGAAACTGATATGTGAAAAAAAATGTCTTATAATCATTGAAAAACACTATTATACAACATGAAAAATACAGAAAATTTATATCTGTTATTTAACAAATTGTTATCAAAATGTAGAAAAATATACTAGACATACATGAAACATGAATGATAAAGCACTCTTTTCATCTTGTAATGAATTAGTTCATGTAAATATTTGAAAAAGATTCAAAGAGAGAAACGATTGCATATTTGAAACTACTATGTGAAAAACTTGTCTTATAATAATTGAAAATTATTATTGTGGAGCACGAAATATACAAAATAGTTTGTATATGTTATTGAAAAAATGTTATCAATATGTTGAAAAACACAACAGGCATACATGAAAATGAAATGCAGAACACTCATTTTATCTTCTAATGAATAAGTTCGTGCAAGTACTTAAAGAAAATTCGAGGAGAGAAACCATACACATCTTCTCGTCGATCTTTTTCAAGTTGCATCCATACATATCTTTTTCACAAGAACCTAAATCAGACAGTAAAGAACGTAATCAAACCCAAAAAGCAAGCACAATTGTCACTACGAATCCCAAATTTTGGTGAATGTAATCAAACCCTAAAACATAATATCATATTTGAAACACAACAAGCAAGATAACGAAAAAATCTTGATGATAACATATGTAACTTACTTCGAAGGGACGATGTTGCTCGTGAGCTACGTGACAGAGGTCACATGTCATGCCGAGAAGCATAGGATAACAAGGATGACTGTTGTGAAGACCAAGCAGACCTTCTTTTGGGTGACTTTGGCGGAAATGACGATAGATGATCCTTCGAACTGGTGAATGTCGTCGAAGAAGATTTCTACATTAAGCGTCGGGGATGGACTGGGCTGAAGGAAATTGATACAGAGATAATATGAAAATGGGAGATGAAGAAAGAATATGGAAAGAGGTGAAAAATGATACAATTTGGAGAGAGAATGTATGAACAAAATAGGAGAAAATCATGGGTATTTTCAAAATATGGAAAGAGGAATTATCAAATGGTATTTAAGGTATAATCCTGTGTTTCTCGCCTATTGAAAAATCTTACACCTAATTTCCCCTCAAAATGGAACGTTGATTAACATTGATCTAATGGTTGTAATTGTGTAGCATGTTGCACCCTAATTGTACGTTATACCTGAGCGTGATTCATATATTTATACATGTGATCAAAGGAGATGTCAAGACTCATAGTATATTTAAAAACAATAAAAAACCAACTATATATATAAAAGCTCGTCAATAAGTAAAAAAAAAACTTAATAATTACATTTAGCTATTAAAAAATACTAGTAATGAGTCAGGCCACAACTTAAAACTATAACTAGTACTAATCTCATATCATATATGGATAATGTGATTATATAAACCCGACTGATTCGAGATCGAATTTTGACTCAAGTCTGTTTTTTCCTAAATAATATATGTATAACCCAAACCCAACGGGCCCAAATATGAACCTATTTAACTATATATGTATTTTTTTATAATTTAAAAAATGGAATCTATTATTTTAATTAAACTTTTAGAATCTTAATAAAAGATTACAAAAATCTGGTTTACCATAAATGAAAAATGCTTCAATAATTTAAATAAAAATTATATTTTCTTAAGATATAAAAAATAGGTAAGATATAAAAAATTGGATAAGATATCAAGTGGATATAGAGATAAATTTTAAGGATACAATTAAAAAAATAAAATCATTATTTTTGTCAGGGTGGATGATGTGGCGTAAATTTTAACAAAGACTTGGGTTTTGGTTTATACTGTATTATATTAGATAAATATTCAAATAAGTCAACCTTTCCATTAGACCTGTCAAAACCTGACCCGACCCATAAACCCGACCCGGTTGAAAATTTCAGGGTTTCAACCCGGTAATTTGAACCCGAAACCCAGTTTCAACCCGACCCGGTAAACCCGAAATTTTTTGGGTTAGGGTCGGGTCAAACCCGGCGGGTCATGAAATTTTCAGGCACTAAATTTATTTTGAAATTTTTCCTAAAATTTGAAAATGGCAGGTTGTTGTTGCATTTCTATTTGATGCATTTCAGTTCTTTTTTCTAGTAAACTTTTTTGCTGCATTTTGTTTATCTCTAACTTGTGAAGCTTGTATCCATTATGAAAGATGTCATCCTTGATTGAATTGGAAGTATACAGATGACTAGAAGTAGTAAATTAAATTAGTTTTTGGACTTTTATAAGTTCGCATGTTTTTGTATGTTTCTAAATGCTTGACTGATTGTTTTTATTATGAGTCATTCATGGTTAAATCCAGATGTAGCTTTCCCCTCTTTCACAAAAAAGAAATTGATAACACAGAATCAAATTAAGCTAGCAAGTTCATTTCTACCAATGTCATATAATATATCAAGAAATTTGTTTATATATGTGTGTATATATATATATATATAGAGAGAGAGAGAGAGAGAGAGAGAGAGTGAGTTAGGTTCCGGTGAGGACTCTCTTATGGTAAGGACAACCCCTTACGGTAAGGAGTAACCTCATCCATTGGATTTACCTCCTTACCTTATAATGAATGGTCCATATTATTTTAATTTTTGTATTTTTCAAAAAATCAAAAAAAAATTTAATTTTTTAATTAATTTTCGAATAATATAAAAATTGAACTTACTTTAATAAAAATTGAACTAACACTAAGAAAAAATTGAACTTATTGTACAAAAAATTGAACCCGTACAAAA
This sequence comes from Polygonum maritimum, assembly GCA_963924305.1. Lineage (NCBI taxonomy): Eukaryota > Viridiplantae > Streptophyta > Magnoliopsida > Caryophyllales > Polygonaceae > Polygonum > Polygonum maritimum. The sequence goes on along the minus strand of OZ002737.1, from coordinate 17,879,419 downwards.
CTACAAATTACAAAATTGAACTTCTAGTACACGTAATTGAACTTTTAACATAATAAATTAAACACTTTTGTTGTAAAAATTGAACTACCACATTTCAGGGTTATAACCATTGTATTTGTGAAGAAAGGTATTTTTTATTTTTTTATTTTTTTATTTTTTTTTAGTTTTTATTTATGTATTACAGAAAAAATAATTTTAATTCATAAATTATTAAACTAAAACAAATTTATTTTTGTGAAAAATGGAATTATACAAAAAATGAACTCAAAAGATATAAAAGTTGAACTCATAGAACAAAAAATTGAACTAATAGTTAAAAAAAATATCATTTTCGTAAAAAAAAAAAAAAAAAAAAAAAAAAAAAAAAAAAACTCTATCCTGAAAATATATTTTTTAAAAAAAAAAATCTGGACCGTTCATTATATAATAAGGAGGTAAATCTAATGAATGAGATCACTCCTTACCATAAGGAGTAGTCCTTACCATAAAAGTAGTCCTCACTTGAACCAAAACCTATATATATATATATATATATATCCACAACCTTATACTATATATATATCCAGAATTTTGTCAATCTCAATACCACACTATTTAACATGTATGTCTTTGTGGTCTTCTTTAAAGTTTCAAATTTTTAGTTCGTACAGTTTCAAAAAAAATTGACCCACCGGCCAACCCGAACCCACTCGATAACCTGTCAAGACCCGAACCCGATCTCAACCCAAACCCGAAATGACCCGAACCCAGAATGACCCAACCCGAACCCGCCCGACCCGACCCGATTGACAGGTCTACTTTCTATCCTATATTTAAAACCTTTCATTTGATAAAAAAAAACCTTTCAAATTACCAAGTATAAATGGATTAAATATGGACTAATCCACTTTTAGTTGACAATTTCCACTTTTCAACTCCTAAATGTAACATACATATTTTAATTGTCCCAAACAAAAAAGTCTCTACACAATGATCCAATTTGTGATCTCTCATATACTTAATATAGTCAAATCACTTTTGTAACCACAAAAAACCTATTTAATTTGAAATTTAATCAATTGAAAATCTCATTGGGCTCTACCTCATCATATATATGACCTTTCATTTAGAAAATCCATGGAACGAATTCTCTCTTTTTCTGTTTCTCTCTCTATATTATGTTTTAGTATTAGTTGTATTTTGCTTCTTCTAATAGTACTTTTTTTTGTAGGTTTGATAAATTGTGCTTATTTTCTCAATTGCATCACATGGGAAGGAGGAGTGATTTGATACGAGGCAGAATAAAATTTGTATGCTATATATGCTAAAGTAGAAGCTAAAGTTTGTTCAAGTCTCATGGTAAGATTGTGTCTACTTTTTCATTTTTATCTAAATTGATTAGGCTACATTTTTTTTTGTAAAAACTAATATATAAAAGTATTTCAATATATAGCTACTAGAGTTGTCAAAACCTGATCCGATCCGAACCGACAGAAAACTTTTGGGTTGAAACTCGACTCGAATTAGTAGCGAGTAAAGAAAAAAACCGCACCCGATTAACCCGAACCCGTTTGGGTTGAAACCCGAAATCAACCAGACCGACCCGTTTTTTTGTATATATGTAGAATAAATATATTTTCTTTTAAATAATCTAATTTTTTTTATTATAAAACCTATTATAAATAAAATATTATTATAAAAATCAATTAAAAAACAATATTTTATTATTAAATATTATTATTTAATCATAATATTATTTTAACAATCATTAAAAATTCAAATTCTTGACCTGTTAGGTCGACCCGAATTCGCACAATAACTTGTCAAGACCCGACTCGACTTGACCTGTAACCCGATTGACCCGAACCCGCACTCAACCCGAACCCGAAAAGGCCGAACCCGAATATTAATCCACCCCACCCGACCTGTTTGACACCTCTAATAACTATATAGAGATTCTCTTAGGGTGCTTATCTTCTTATTGTTGTATTTATTTCCTACATTTATCAACCTTAATGTTACTTTTATTAGTATTTCAATTCATAACTATATAGATTCTCTTAAAATGTTTATTGTCTTATTTTTGCATTTATTTTCTACATTTATCACTCTTAATTATACTATACTTGACCAATTATATATATTCCATCACTTGGCCTATATGTACTAATTCCTACCTATTTGATTTTGACAAAGAGATCCATTGGTGTGTACTTTCCACACTCTTGTGCCTCATATTATCTATAGGTGTACTATTAATTTATATAAATATCAATATGAGTAGTCCAAGCCTCGGGGTATGCTTTATTATTTATTAAGCTTTTATTCTATTTTATAATGTATATGTGCAAATCTCTTCTCTAATATTATATTGTAAGCATGTTACCATTAAAAATATAAACCAATGTCCTAATGACTTTTACTAACAGCTATTTTGCGACATTATATTATAACTGTTATTTATTACCAAAACTAAAATGCTACCAATTTACATTGAAAAAGCTGTTTCATATAAATATATATTATTTGAATTGTTCTTTGTTATCTAAACTAAAATGCCAATATGTATAAGACTACTATTTCAAGAAATTTTCATGTAAATAAAAACCATAGTCATTTGCTACTTAGAGTATATTATTATGTAAAAAAGTATTAATTTACATTGTTTAAAATGAGAATTTCGATACTAATTATTTGAATTTTTTTTACTATTGATGTAATTTGGAGAAAGTAGCGCTTTGTGTATTATTATTGGACTATTGAATGTTGATTCGTTTAATCTTGGTTACTTTAGAAGTAAAATTATACGGTCTATTGAATTGTTTATTATTATAAAAAAATTGATTATTTTTCTATAACATCTCATTATGATTCTTTTTTTTTTTTGTTTTGTACCTAATTATTTACAATAGTATGGGTCAGTTTTTTTGTATATGGAACTTAAACTTTAACCACTAATTAGTGGGATTTGAAATACCTTTGTTTGAAAAATTATGGTTATTTATCGTAATATTATCTTACATATTTAACTTCGTACATGAATTGATACAATCGATACAACTAATATATGCAATTAACCTTTTTATAAGAGATATAAATTATATAAAAACAGTGTTTTTCTTATAAGATAATTATAAATTAATAAGGAAAAATGACTCAAAATAATCCCAAGTATCAACCTTTAACCAAAATTAATCCCAAGTTTGAATATCATTACCAACGATCTGAACTATCACGAAATTAACCAAAAACAATTCGGAACTTTTTTTCGACGAGTTTTCCGGTGTAATCGATTATATGGGGATCGAAAATCTGGCATAACAACTTAATATTTTATACTTGGTTGAATTATTTTCGAATGTCACATCATCGATTCCACCGCAAAACTTGTCGGAAAATGATTCCAAATCGTTTTTGGTTAATATTATGATAGTTCGGATCGTTGGGGATGATTTCCAAACATGGGATTATTTTTTGTAGAAAGTTGATACATATAGAAAAAGGAATATAAAAAGGTCCTCAACGTTAACATAAAAAGTTATATATAGAATAAGGAATATAAAGTCGTAAATGTATAATTGGAATTAATATATATATATATTTATTATGAGTTAATTAATATAAACTATTACACATTGTTCAGTTTAGATATCCATTCTCATACTTATTTTCTTTGACTATTGAAACTTGCATTTGAATGTTAAAATTGAGTGTCACCTACTTAATAGGTTATTGGTCATTGTCTTATTACTTTCTTTTAAAATGTTGTAACCGAGCAAGATCTTACTCATTGAATAACTATAAATCACCGATTAGTAATTATTAGTCATATGATCAAATTACATATTCAAAAAATCATATAATGTATAACATAACATTTCACGATGACAATACTTACAAACTTATAAAAAGCTAATGTTGATTTTCATGCGCAAAATAAAATTTCAAATTAAGATGATTAACAATTGATGTTGCATAGTCAGCAGCTATATATACATAAAATCACAAAAGTATAAACATATTTATAATACATAAAAAAAAAATTACAAAGCAAATATAATTGCAAATTACAAGTCTCATGCGATAGCATGGGCTTATACTCCAAGTTGATTGAAAAAAATTAACCTACCTAGTAATCAAAATAATTAATAATTAATTAATATGCTACAATGTACATTTATCTATAAAAATAATTAAATTTGAACTCTTACTAGTTGTACAATACTAAAAACTATTTATCCAAAAATAAACCTCACGGGACAACCTCAAACTCTGACCACGTCCCCCACAAGGTTCCCTCTTGTTCTACATTTAGTGTTCCCTCCTGTTTCAAATTTATATGCCTAATAGATGAGGACGACCCGGCAAAAGTCAGTCATCTCGTCCACTCTCTTGTTCTACATTTAGTGTTCCGTCCTTAGTCTCACCACTGTCTCCTATCTCATCCCCTTAAACGTTCTCCCCAATTATATCTCCTTCATTAGTCATCTAATCAACTACACCTCTTTCATCGGCCATCTCATCAAGTGCATCCTCTTCATCCATCATCAAATCAACTACATCTCCTTCATAAATCATTTCGTCAACTACATCTCATTCACAAATCATCCCTATTAACATCATGTGGAGGTTATAGTCTCCACAAACATTACCACGATTTGTTCAAAAAAATTAATTAAATTATTATTAGCATTTGCTTGTGAAGTTAATGAGATTCAAGTTGAATTCCAAAATTGACTGCACAACAGCTATAAAATGGTACAAATTAATGGGATTTGTATGTTACGGATATTTAGTATTCATATGAGATTATATTTGATGCATGACATGCATAGAAACGGTATATTCTCAAATATATTATCCTAATGTTGTTAGACGTCTTGGAGTTTAAGTTGTCTAGTAGTTGTGGAAATTTCTCTATCTCCCTAATAATATTATGAGTTCACCACTTGCTACATTGCTTACGTATCATAAGCATTTTTTTATCTTCTCAGTGGTCTGGGAGCCCAAGGTGAGGCAAATGCATGCAAGAATTAGGAAGTAGTTCAGTTCAGGGTTATAGATATGGTCTTCGTGTTTGGACGAGGTGTGGACGATAGTGACTTGTGGGAAGCAGCCGAAGGAGAGGGATTGTTGGATGATGCAAAACGTCCCCGCATGATATCATAGCTTGACTTGCTATAATAGCTACAAGAATGACCAATACAAACACTAGACAGTAAAATGGATATGTATATATTCACAAATAATAAAACCGCATGCAAGTAGCGTGAGTTAATTTTATAATATTCATCTTCGTATGTAGAACTTGTGAAAAGATGAGTTTATTGTATTGCAATGAATGAATTGTACCTGGTATTGTAGTGAAAAATGCTTGAGATACATGCTTCGGGTGCTGCATAAGATAAGAGGCTTGGGCAGAGTAGGCTGCCAAAAGAGCGGGGTAAACCATAAAGCACATGCTGGTCTGTATCGACCGGACATTGAAATGAGCAAGATCT